>JAWWTY010000138.1:6600074-6618169 GCA_035222235.1 Margarornis squamiger | reverse complement strand
GGGGGAGCGGCGCGGGGCGGGGCCGGGCGGGGCCGGTGCCGGTGCCGGTGCCGGTGCCGGTGCCGGTGCCGGTGCCGGTGCCGGTGCCGGTGCCGGTACCGGTCGCGGTGCCGCCGCCCCGAGAGCCCCCCCGGGCACCTGAGGGGCGCTGGGGCCGCCCGGGAGGCTCCTCCGCCCGGGGCCCGAGCGCCGCAGCTCACGATGGCCTCGACGGGCGCCGCCCACGAGCGAAGCCCGAGGATTGCGCCGCCCCGACAGCAGCGCCGACGGACCGACCGTCTGGGCTAACCCGGTGGTGGAGCCCGTGAGGGGCAGCGCTCGGGGCACACGGCCCGCGTGTTCCGTGAGCCCGCTGCTCCTGCACACCGGCGCACCTGAGCACCCTTTCACTCTCCAAGGCTCTGAAGGCTCCTGTCATGGGAATTTTTTCCATCCCAGACAGAGCAGAGTGGTGTGTAATTGCCCTCGGAGACCGGCCCGAGCTCCTGCTGTGCCCCGTTACTGATGCTGCCTGCAGTGAGGGCTACGCAGATGTCTGGCTGGGGGGCTGAGGCTCCTTGGGCAAAATTAAAGAGTAGCCCCCCGTCCCTGTGGATATGGTCTGTCTTTAACAAGACAAAGCAGCCAGTCTCCCTCGCTTCCCCACACATCTTAATAGAGTATTACAAACTATGCAGTCCCTTTCCATCAGCTCTCATTCTCCTGCATTTCTCAGGAGGCATTTTCTGTAAGCAAAAAGGTACCAATGGGACAGACAAATTTAAGACTGAGGACAAGACTGGTGCTTATTAATGCTTTTCACCCATGTTTTTCCATGTCTGGTGTCCACAATCTGCTCACTGTTATAGCAACAGTACAATAATTAAAATGGCACAGCCTTTTCCAAAGGAACTCCCTGGACAAAATTTCTTAATCTTTTCTTTCCAAAGTACCTCTTTTCTTAATCTATGAGCAAGTTCCTCTGAATTCTGAATTTAACAACACGCATTACACTAAGTAAAAGTGCTTTAGAGCCTCTAAGCTTATTACACACCCACTGGTAGCTCGGTGGAGTTCAGCTGTTTTCCTTTATTTCCACTGCATAGTCAAGGGGTTTTAGGATATCTGTGTGTTATGGATCATTGAAATGTGTCAGTAACAAAGAGAACATTTCTCCTAAGTTTTTGAACATAGATGGTACTCTTCCCTCCCCTTTGCCTCCTGCCCAAGAAACATCCATGAATGACCAGTTTCTAAAGAAGAGCGAATCTTCATAAGAAAAGAATCATAAACAGCCTGCTTTGTTCTCAGACTGGTTTGTTTTATGGTATCATAGCAGCCATGTAGGGGATCAGATATGGAAAAAGGAAATAGTCATATCAGGCTGGAGTACAAATGTTCAGACACTTTTTCCAAGGGGCAGAATTAGCAATGTGGAATTTAGAAAGGTCATCTCTGCTTGTGTTGGCTTTGCTTATGGTTTCGTTGCTCCACTCCATCATCTGCATATCTTTCTGAATCACCCTGCAATGTTGGGTTTGGTTTTTTTTTCCTTTTCGAAATGTGAATACACATCAAGCATGTTGTAAAGCTACAACTGCTCCAAGCCAGCCAAATTGGCTGCAAGCCTGGACATTATAGGGAGGAATTCAGTCTTGGAAATCTGACAACATCAATGGTCTTTAGGTCCCTGTTGTCTTTCAAAGGGGCACTGAATGTCAGTGCTCCACTGAAACAGCCTTTTTTAACAGGGAAGCCCATTTGTAAGCCGGTCAAAACCAACTTGTTCCAACTGTAGCCCTTAAAACCCAAAAAACCCAGAACTCCCCAAAAACGAAAACCTTAACCACTTGGAATTTGTTTCTAAAAGGGGATTCAAGATAAATTGCTTTATAACTGTTATTCCAAATCACTGTGGTTTGGAGAAATGGGAACTGTGCATTATCCCATGGGAGGCATCACAGAGGGACCCAATTTCACACCTCTGGCTCCATCTACATTAGAAGATGAAGAATAGGCCAAGAAATTCTGCCCTAATGCAGTTGTTTCCTTTGTTGGTTATGGATTAGTTTCAGACCATAGTGCAGTCCTCATCCTCCTGTGCAAGTAGAGAAGGGCTTGGAATACTCCCCTTATTTATGGGACAGGGCTGGAAACTTTGCAGCTGTCAGATCTCCATGATGCTGTTGCACGAGCATCAGTAATGAGTTCTCTATCTGACAGAGCCACTCAAACAGACAGGCCAGGCCTGAACAGAAGGAAATTTCTCAACAGATAGGAAGAGCTTGTTTTATTTTTTGGAGTTGTTATTTGATAATGCAGGAAAACTATTTGAAAGAGTCTACCAACACATAGGATCAACAAATAGTTTCACCGTGAACCTGGGTTTGTTTTCCATACTACAGAACTGCAACACTCATCATGACTCAGGGCTTGTCATGCTACTGACAGTGCTACGTACTCTTGTAATGCTCCGATGTACAGCAGCTCTAATTAGACACTTGCTGAACAAATGTAGGGATCAGCTAAGACACTTCACTAAGTCTGGCACTGTACTGTCAGTAAGCTGGAGCCAGGGAGGACCCTCCTTCCTTTCAAGCATTAAGTCATGGGCTGTGTTTGAGAGCTGGAGATTAGGTTAGCCAGGACGTGGATCAGATCTGTAAAAAAAAATAAATCTGTGTTCCTGTGCCATGAATTTGGAAGATAACCTTTGATGTGTGAAGGCTAGCCCATCACATCCTCCCTACACAATGTCATTTAACACAGTTGCCCAGGCTGAATCTTGTTCTCAAGTCAAAGGTTGAACTGGCCCCTGCTATAGAAGAAGTACATTCTATAGTCATTGTGTCCTCCTCTCCCTGATTTACATGGTGTTTCCTTCGACCAAGGCTCACTGGCATCCTGTTTGCCTGGTTCCTTTGTCTGCTGTAGAGTCATTCTGGGCTGAAAATACCATAAGGATTTCTACACAATGATTTGACATATCTGAAGACTATGAAGGCTACTAAAAGGAATATGTTTCTAAATGACAGATAGTCCTTTTTCTTTCCTCCCTCAGGGCAAAAAAGTCAGTTTTATACCAGCATTTCTTGCCACAGTCCTCTGAACCACTAGGTCAGGTATGCATTTGGCATACCACTGTTGCTGGTCACTGCCTTTTCTTACCCTCAGCCTCAGGAGCTTTCACCTCTCACGGCTGATTTGCTTATTTGTGAAAGGTTTTTTTCCCAATTAGCAACTGCTAGTGGGGTGGCCACACATTAGAGTTTTGCTGCTAGGCCAGGAGAAAAATGTGTTTACCACACAATGTTCTCTTACAGGTACACTGCTGCACTCTCCCACCCCCCTCCTAGTGTGGACACAAGCAGACAATATAAAGATCTTTTAAAGCCACCTCTAGCTTGGGGTTGTGCTCCTATTTGCAATACAAACATGCAGCCATGCTGTTCATCAAGAAAGCAGGATTACAAAAACACCTCACTTGTGCTATTTGGCCAAGGTGTTGCTGCTTTTGGAATCTCATCTTTTGCATTTCTGTGCACACTAGACCAGGCAGTTCCAGTGGTGTTAAACCTTCACATAGTGGTAAGCGTAGCTGTAAACACCCATGCAAAAATCCACAACCCTCTGAAATTGGTGGGGTAACTCCTTGGTTGCCCCCTGTTCCCCTCTTTCAATGAAACTTTACTCATATGAGTAAACTCGGTGAGATTGGGCCATGATTTTAATCTATGCAATAATTAAGTTTTGCCTTCCTTCTGTTTTGTGCTTAGAGTCCTGCAGACTCAGAGAAGAAAGCCACTGTATTAGCAAAGCTCTATTTTCTAAACAGTTTTTCAGAGATGTGAAAGAGACTGAAAAGGTAAAGAACTGGAGAACAGGTCTTTAGAACTTTAGTAGTGATGGCATGAGGAAGGCTCTCTTCCTCTGCCCATTCTTGTCATTGGCTCTGTGAAAAGAACTCAATACAAATCTGATTTGAAAGGGCAGGAATATTTCTTTACATTCAGACCACCTTATCTCAGGTAGAATAGAAGATTAGGACTCAAGGCTTGATTTCCAGATGAAAAGAGCACCTCCCCAGCACTCTGCTCACACACTGGGTCTCATTGAGGCAGCTGAAAGGCAGGAGTTCCCTGGATGCTGGGACACCTATGACTTCCTTTTTTCCCTGAAAAAAGGCCAGGTCTTCTGAGGATTCTGCTTTGTGAAGCTGACATTGAAGTCTTCTTCATGCAAACTATCCCAGCAGAAATGCTGAGATGGCAATGACTTGTCCCATAGAATGGAGAAGAGTAAGCCTTGGTAAGGTTCATTACAAAACTCTAGCAGAGGCCCCAAAGCACACTCAGGGGAAACTTTCAAGCAGAATTTCCCTCCAGGTTCCACTCTCCTCCTGTCTCACTGCAATGTAATATCATTGCAGCCAGAGATTTAGTGGCCTTGGATTAGGTCCTGGTTCCAGACCTGGTACTGAGCTCTGCCTTTCAGCTCTCCTTGATGGAGGCCTGTTGAAAAAGGTACAACCTCGGGTTTTGTACAGAGGGGAAGATTGCCTATGGGGGGCTCAAGTTTGTTTCTTTTCTCTTTCCTTGAACTTGAAAATACCTACTGGGATTCTATTCCCAGTTTCGAAACAAAACAACCTCTCTTGAGAGAGACCAAGCATGGGAAGTTTGAGGTCAAATACTCAATGGAAGCAGACTCAGGATGACAGCAGATGTTGCTGTGCGACCTGACCTTGGTGGTGTCTGGTATCTGCTTTAACAGGACACTGAAACAGGGTCATTTGGAGAGAAAACTGAATGTTGGCAGGCTCAGAGAGCCTTTTCAACACACACTATGTGCCAGAGCTTTTAAAAAGTAGTTTAAACAGGTGATTAAAGCTGTTCATTTTCTAAAATAGTTTAGAAAGGAGTTGCTGTGGTTATTAGAGTATGCTGGTATGTTCTATCTACTCAGAGGTGGTTTGTTTATCTCGGGGGATCCTGTCAGATGCTGTCAGTGCCCAAAAGAGGCTGGAGTCAGAGGTGTGCACTGCTCAGTCTGGACATTCAGAAGCTGGTGAAAACCTATATGTGCTAGAAACGGTGTTTTGTTGCTTGGTGTTCTTCAAGAGCAGATGAAAGTCCCAAGCCCTGCATGCTGGCTGTGGGCCCTGTCACACAGATTTTATCCCGCAGCCCAAGCATGTCACAGAGCTGTTCCCTCCTCATTAATGAACATTAGAGCTCCTCCCTATGCCCATATCAGCTTGTGATTGCTCGTTCTTAGTGACTGACCATTTATGGGAAAATATGTGCTTTTGAGAGTGTGAGTTTTTGCCATGGCAGCACTCTGCCTTCTCAGACAGGGCTGTTCTTCTTTTCAGCTTCCAGCCTTGATTCTGAGTACATGATTTAGCCTTTGGAAAAGGAGGTGATCAGTGCATCCCGTGTGTATTTGGAGAGGAATGCACAGCAGCTTGTGAAAATGATTCATTGCATGTGTTGAACACCAAGAATGTTGGGCAGGCAGAGCACTGAGGGCTCCCTACAACCTGTGTGCTCCTTGCAGTCATTGCTTGGAGCAGTTCTGAGCAACAACCATCAAACAGCCATAGCTGCACAAAGTTCGTCCTGAAAAACTGGACCCTGACAAGCACCTTCCTTCCTGGTTTAAGCGGATTAATTATGAGAAGCACAGAAAAGTTCAGATGACTTACACAAAACTGATTTTAACTTGAAATAAGAGCTGGGAATAGTCCCCCATCTGGAATACAGGACCTCCACAAGAGAAAGCTGTATTGCACCGCACAGGTTACAACTGATGGGCTTGTCTACACTGAGTTCACTCACCTGTGAGCTGTGGGTTGGGCACCTGAGCTGTGTGATAAATAGCAACAACAGGTTTACCGTGGCTGCAGACCCCATCTTTCCCATGAAGAGCATATATGAGTTGACTTGAGACCCATCATGTGTATTTGTGACTGCATGACTGCAGTATGTGTTTTTGAATGGGTGTGTTTACAGACGTTTTTGGACTGCTTAAAATATCCTTGGCAAGAGTCAGTTCTGTGGATTTGAACCAAGCAAAACACACCTCTAAGGTCATTAATGCCATGAGATCACTGCCTAAGCACAGTGCTCAGGATCTTTGAAGGCTCCTTTTGTCTTTTTTTACCATTTTGCTTCCTATTTGAAGCTGATCCAGGGCAATTACAATCCACCAAAGGAACAAACTGAAACCCTTTGCAAATCAGAGTCCTGACAGCAGGGCATGGAGATCACATGCAGGGGCTAAGACAAAGTGTGGGTTGCTGTGGTCTGATTTTTGAGAAGGGCTCCAAACTCATGAAGCCAGTCTACATTTCAGATTACCATGATCCTCTGGAATTTTGAGTACAGCTTCACACTAGGTCATTATTCCTAAGTTATCACTTTCTGAAGGGTATTTATGAACAAGCTTGATTTTTTTCCTCTATTTTGTCTTCAAACAGGTTAATTTTATTTATCAGTCTGTTTGACCTATGCCAACTGCTTTTCAGGAAGCTGGCTTAGAGTGCGGTCCAATCTCAAATGTCAGGGTATTGCAGGTCAGCTGCATCTCAGTCTAAGCCACATGGGTCAGGCAGTATCCAAACCAAGCTTTTTATTTTTTTTTTTTTTTTTTTTTTCAGATGAAAAAAAGCCTTTAACTGCAAAGTGTCAAATTTCTAAGAAGAAGTATGGTTGGAAGACTACCGCAATGAAGGAGGAAGCTTTTGTTTTCCCTGTGGTAACACTGATATGTATGAATACATTTGGTAAGGAGAAGGTGGTTTATTGACTCAAAAATCAGGAGAAACATTTCTGTAGATATTAATCTCTAATGACACTCAAGCCCAGCGCTACAGTAACTCTGAAGCCTCTCTGTGTGCTCAAGAGAGCTTTGAAAAGATGCAATGTTTATTTGCTTGAAGGGATGGACAGCTCTTGCTGAAACCTGACACCCCACCCAGACTCTAATACCACAGTTTTTCTGCTTCAGAAAGGGACACTGGATATAAAGTGTTAACAGTATAAAATAAGGGCATAGTTGATGGGGTTGGGAAGGTGGTCGAAGCATCTGGGATGGGGTGCTCTGTTTGACAGCACAGCGTAAGCACTGCATCCTTCTCCGTGCCACCCACAGACACTGTCTCACATCTCCTCTTTGCAATCCTCTCCCACATGGCCATACACAGCCTCTTTTGTCCCATTCCTACTCCTTTGACACCAACCACCCACTCACTCTCTCTCAAATACTTCTTTTGCTCTGGTTTTCATGCAGATGCCTGCCCTCCAGATCCTGTCTCACCCAACATCCCCTCCCTGGCACACAGACACCCTCCCTCTCCAGAGCATATGCAGAGCAGAGGCATTTCCTTTTATTGTCCATGCAGCCCCTGCAGCCCCACCCAGCTCCCGTCTATTCCCTGCAATAACACATTTGGAGTGGAAGTAATCCTGCTGGGAGCAGCCACACAGACAATGTGGGAGAGCCAAGTCTTCATCCAAAATTGCTCCTACTTGTAGACTACTTCTTCCTGCCTGTGGTCCCAGAGGAAGAGGCATGCTCGGGCTTGGAAAATGTGGTGGCAAGATGCCCTTTGCTGCTCAAGGGCTGTGAAGAACCCCCTCTCTGCTCTGCTCTGCTCTGCCAGAACAAACGTGGCACAGTGACTTCAACAAGGAGTATTCTAGCACACACTTTCCTGTGACATCCACCTTGTCTGCAAAAATGTGTAAGTGTAATGGGGCTCAGAATGACATGGGAGTGTCTTCATGGGTGCTAATACTCTTGATCTCCTTGTTGAGGGTGATGGCAAAATGGCTGGAGAGGACCAGTGATGATCATCTGAGACCACCAGCTTGTGTTACACAGGTCACAGGCAGAACAGCTCTAGTGCAATCAGAGAAATAACACCAGCTTGTGCAAGTCAAGGAACTGATCCCCAAAAAGTAAATCTTAGGAGAGGTATATGATTAAAAAACTCCAAAAACACACACAAAAAAACCCCAACCACCAGAAATCAGATCATAAGCAGGACCCTGCCCATATAATCCATTTCTTCCTTAGAAAAGCAAATTTGGAGGCACAGAGCATTTCTGTATTGCAATAAGCTGCAGCTTACAGGACCACACTGGACTAGAGAAGATTTCCAGCAGTGTCTCTGAGCTCTTTCCCCATGAGGAGCTGCTATGCCAGTCATAAGCTGGGAACACTTCGGCTCTCCACCACTGTCCACTCGTGCAAAGCCAAACACAAATTGGGGTCCACTATTTAAAACAGATCTCTTCAGCCCTGTTACAGCAAATTCACACTTTTCTCTTACTCCTCCTCATCCCCAGCAACCCCAGACTTTGCCACTGCACTGGCAGCTCCATACAGAGCACAAGGGAATGTGTTACAAGGCCCTAAGACCTAGTGCTCCCTTCTTTACCTTTAGTGTTGGTGTATTTTGTTAGCAAGGTGCACCTTGCCCCAGAAGGATTGGTGGTGCTGCACAAGGTTGAAGGACCCGCTGAAATCAGTGCTGCAGTATGTCAGGGGCTTTTACTGAAACATAACCTTGATCCCAAAGTGATCAGACTGGCATGGAAAGGACAAATGATGCCCTGGTAATTACTTGGGAGATGGCTTACACAGCCACTTGCACTCCTGATCCTGGGGTAAAATATACATGCTGTTTTGCTGGGATGAAGCCGGTATAAGAACACCCACTGGGAGCACCATGGATGGAGGTGGAGGATGCAAACCAGTGTTGGCACTGCTGCTGCTGCTGGTGAAGCCAGCTTATGTCAGTTTAAAGAGACTCTGAAAATAAAATAAGGGCAAAAGGAAGGACAGAAGTCAACCCATTCTTCTGGTCAGTGCCAGGGCTGGGAGTGTAACAGCCCCTGCTGCTGACTCCTCAGTCAGGGCAGCAGTCACTCACTAGAGCTTGCTACAGAAGAAAAATCAATGCAGCAGGGAAGCAGCAGAATCTGAAGACTCCACGTGTCTTTATCTCCAGCTTCTTCCCCTCCTCATTTGGCTGGATACATTTGGCAAGGGATATGGCTGAAGCCCTTCCTGGACTGGGGGACAGCAGCTGCCCATGGAAACATCCAGGAATGACACCAGCCCCAACTCTTGATATACTGTGTAATGAGGACCCAGAGTAAGGAGGACCAGGGGCATGTAGGAAACCTGATTGCTGCCTGGAGATGGATTTAACAGAGAAGCCTCATGCTGGGATCACTTCTGGGACATTAACATCTCTGTGAGCTGCCTACAGCAACGAAAGATGAAGAGCGGGTGGTGCATGAGGAGGAGGGCAAGAGGAGCAGGAGGACTGGTGATGAGCTTTGAGCAGGGCTCAGTGCTAGTTTCTGGAAATGTCTGACAACCTTAATCCAGTTAGGACTGCTGACTCTTTCCCAGGGGTGCAATTGCCAGAATTTCATTCAAAGTTTAATTAATTAGGAGCTTAATCACTTTTGGGTTACATGTTGAAAGAAACCCTGTTAGCAACGACTTTTGCCACACAGACAGATGAGAGGCCAACATTTTTCAAGTTAAAACTAATGCATCTGATGAAAATTTGATGAATTTTTTCAGTTTCTCAGATTTAAAACCTTCTAATGCGTAGATCTCATTTCAGCTCATGGCTTTCCAGACTTGGTTCACAATACTTCTATTCCCACTCTGTTATTGTGGTCTTAATAAATGTAGTCCTGAGCAAGGAAAGTGTTAAGAAAAGTTTCTCTCCCAGAATTTTCAGCCACAGGAACAGCAGGAAAACTTGAAATGCTCATAGCAGAACTTTTGACTCTCATGAGCTTTTTTGCCCTGTTCTTCACACTCAACGTCTGGAGCTGGCTGTGGAGTAGCTCCAACTTCACATAAGGCTCCCTCTGACCCTGGAACTCAACTCTCTTCAGAAGCCCGCTCAGGGTTATTGGTTTGTGCCTTGTCTTGCAGGACGTCTCAGCTTTGTTGAGCACTGTTCCACTTGGAATAAGTAATGAAATGCTTATTAAAGTGGGGGCTCTTGTGTCCATTCTTTTATACCACCTTTACTATTAAAAATGTAACTACAAAAGGTCATGAGAACACTATTTTTAAGCATGAAGACATGCCTTGTAGTCTGACTTGTTATAATTCCATTAAAATTCATTAAAAGCACCATTTCCAGGTGAATTAGAGCCTTCTGTTTTGTGTTATGGAATTATGTGTTTTTCATGCTCAACATAGGCAAAGCTATCTCTTTACAGCCCCTCCCATCTGGCATAAAGATATAGTTAGGTTTAATTGTAAAGTGCTTCACAATTCTTTGGTGAAAATTTCAAACCACCAAGTACCTCACTGCCACTGTTAGCAGTTTGGTCCCCTAAAAAGGATGCTGTGATATGCTGTGCATATTGGAGCGGGGAACCTTATCATAAGGGTGAACTGGTGTCAATCTTTTCTTTTGGTGTGTTGGACTCCAGTCTTCCCTTCTGCATCTGACATACGGGTTTTTTTGTTCAGCTGATTTCTTCTTGCATAAACATCCTGTCTGAAGCCCGTGGAAAGGGAGGAGGGAAGCCATTCTTCCCTGTATATGTTTGAGTTTTTTTGTCTTTTTGCAATGTGGTCCCAGGAACACAGGGAGGTCCCTGCATATTCATAGGCTCTTTTTTTCCCAGTTTCCAAGGCCAGATGGCACATTCTGATGTCTTGTGGCTCTTTTCTCTCTAGGCTTTGAACTTGTTACAAGCTGGGCTGAGATGTCTTCACCTGGCACTGTGCAGCTAAGGAAAAACAAACATTTGAAGCCTCTGAAGAACAATGGACTAGATCCCCTTTACCACTCAAAAAAAGACAAGTTTTGGGATGTCTGTTAGGTGTCTCTGCATGAGCCAGTTATCTTCTGCTTTCTTTCACCTGGGTCTTATTGAAGTTTACTTAGAGTAAGACCCATGGAGAAAGAATATCCAATTTATAGGTTTTGGCCATGTTTTATAATGTGCTACAATTTTAGAGCATTTAATCTCCTTGAGAAGCCAGATCAACTTTATTGCTTGAGTGCTCCAAGAGAAACTCTCCAGGCTGTACTGAAGTATATTGCTGATGAGGTGAAACTGGGGCATCTTTGGATGTGTGATGGGTTCCACAGTTGTTGCTGATGTAGCTCTGTCAGTCAGGGTCTGTATTTGTGCCCATCACATCTGGGTTGTCACAAAAAGTCCAAGCACAAGAACTGACAACCACTGTTTTTCCTGGTGAAAAGTGAACATGCGCAGGTCCCCTTCCTCCTCATGCTGTTTCTTGGAGACACAGGGCTAGGGAAAGTGACAGCCTTCACAGAGCAGGATGGCTGAGGCCCAGGGAGCTGCAATGCTGGGAAGTGGGAGCAAAGGGAGCTGGGACATGCCCTGGGGTGACACTACTCCACCTGGGCTACAGGGTGGGCATCCCGGGCACACAGGAACACAAGAGTGTGCACATGCACGCACACGCTGCCCTGACTGCACGCAGTGCTGGCCAGTGGCTCCAGTGCCCAGTCCTCCCTGAAAGAGCTTATTTATCATTCAGGCAGGAGAGAGCACAGAGAAGCCATGGAAGTGAACACAGCGAAGCCAGGCTTTCAGCTTTCCACCCTTTAAAGGATGAAAGCATAAGGGGAGGTGTCAGAAGTCAATTTGCTTTGGCAGGGAGAGGGGGAAAGAAACCCTGTGGCCTGGCTGGGGTCCAGAGGACTTGTGCCAGCCACAGCCAGGGTGACGCTGTGCTGAGGGACAGAGCAAGGTCTGTGCGTGGGGCTGGTGACACAGCTCTGTGCACTGGGAAGGGCTGAAGGTGCTGCTGGGGGTGCAAGGACACACGGGCCCCTGGTGTCACTGGAGGTCCTGGCCTATGTCCTGACATCCTGCAGGGAATTCTTTTCCTCTTGCTTCAGGATATGTGTGTGCCAGACCCTGTGTTTGTGTGTGTGGTGGAATGCAGGGTGAAGGAGGGAAAAAAGCCACCATTCAGCTAAATAACCTCCTTGGTATTAATCTTCCTGGCATTTTCTGCCCATCTGGACAAAGGTGCTCTCTGAGGGATGGGCAAAGGAAGACCTTGTTCCTCCATGCAGGGAAGCACACAGACCTCTTCCATGGAAGTTCTTAGGGAGCCCTCAGTTTGTTTCTTCCTCTTGTTTTCACTCTGTTTGTGAATTTCCACATTCTGGACAGTCCTGAAAGAGCCTGAACACCACACTTGCCAACCTGGAGAAGACAGTCAAGGCTTTCATCTAAGCTGGAAGTGAAAAGTGCATCTGTTCAGGCTCCTTAATCAGTAAAATATGATCATGGTGTTGAGAGTTCAGTCCATGACAAATCCTCCCCACCCCAAATCTCTAGCAAAATTTCCAGCTCTGCTCACTGACACATCTGTCTGCAGATGATTTTATTTTGGTGGGGTGAGGGAGACTGGAATAGAAAACAGGACAGATCTTATTTTAAAGGACATGGAAATCCTGCTCTCATCTAACAAGCTGGAGAAGGCATCTCCTGACCTGTAGTTCTTGTTTTTGAGTCCTACATATGGAAATTGTTACTCTGAGTTATTACAAAGAATTACCTCGTGACACTGGAGTTCCTGGGCAGGGTATCACGCCCATGTTAATGCTCCCTCAGACATACTGCACTGAGCTGGCTGTGCTGAGGACATCACCAGGGCAGGACCAGGCTGCTGTCTGTAGCCTGTGAGTGCTGCTCTGAGGAAATGGGCTATATGTAGGAGAGTTAGTCACAGTGCTCTGAATTGGGTGGAGGGGTTTTGCAAAACTTTCTCACCCTCAGAAGCATCATTGGATCAGCCCAAATGTGATCAAAGTGTTTCCCTCAACTGGCTCCTGCCTTGGACAGTCACTTACTGCAGTGGTAAAAACCCCTTGTAGAAAATGACAGCTGTTTAGAAACAGTTCCAATCTTCTTCTAGCAACCTGGTACTTTGCCTGTGACCTCACTCCCTCTGTAAAAGAGCACAGAACTGTTCCAAGATTTTAATCTCTCCATCTAATACCCTTGTCCTGTACTTCCAAAGGCAGAGCAGTTTAGAGGCCTCTCCAGGAAGCCAGAAATCCCCAGAATATTTCTACAGACGTTTGCCATTATCCCTCCTTGAACAGTGAGGCCCATCACACTATCGGGAGATAAAAACCTATCCCTGAGCAAGTCCTGGGGCACTGTGAGGCACAAGTTTTGCACATGAGATGGGTGACAGCATCAGGGCTTGTGAGCCAGGTCACCGAGTTGGTGGTGAGATGGTTGTGTGACACCCACTCTCATCACACTGGGATTTGGACAGAATGAGCATCTCTTCTGCTGTCCATGTTCCCAAGGATTTTATGGGATCATGATGGGATACTCTACAGTTAAGAGACATAAATTAGGAATAAAACAATCTCACCAATGGAATTTTGTAACTCCCATGACAAAACAAAAGCAACAGCATTTTTCTTCTCTTACTTTTTTGCATCAAGGCCAAATCATTTTAGAAATAAAACAAAATGAAACCAGACCAAAGAGTTAAAACCAAACAAATGAAACCTATTGTATGTTTTTGGTTTTTGGTTTTGGTTTTTTTTTTTTTTTTTCAAATTAACATTTGGTATCTTGAAATTTAACTATTAAAACATATAGAGTGACTGTCTTTTGAGCTCTCATGGTTTTTCAGGTTTTCTGGGCAAATAAATTGGATACAGGTGGCAACCGTTGTTTTCTGATAAAGGAGGAAAATGAAGAAGAAAAGAGAAATAAACTCTAAGGACTTTGGCTTCCATCTGGCCTTTACGACTTTGGCTGGAGATGCTCAGCACCTTGGCAAAGACAGCTCCCAGAGGATGTTTGGTAGGACATGGTGAGAAGGGGAAGCAGAGCCCAGGAGCTCTGTCAGGAGTGAGATTTGTCCAAGGGACAAGGTGACATGAGAGTGTCTCTGAAACCCTCCACCCTTCATCCCTGAGTCAATGGGTATCGGAGGAAAGACATCTGATGGCAGTAAATGCATGGCTGTGGGGGCACTGGAGAAGGAGAAACTGCTGAGGAGAAGCAATTTTTAATCCTTAAGTTGTTTAAAGCTCGTCCATTGGTTCACCCTGGGCAGCCGAGACTGCCTCCAAGGCTGGGAAGGGACAGTATTGCCTAAGGAGCTGCTGGGGAGAAGTGAAAGGAAACACTGATGGGACAGTGACAGGAACAGGGGGTAGTGGTGAGCAGGTGTGAGCAGGATGGTGTCAGGGGAATGGATGTGAGGAATTGCACAGTGCTGCTGGACCCAGCTTTCTGCCTTCTGGCCTTGCTCTCAACAACCTCTAGAAGGACTGTGAGGGCCATATCCTGGCAAAGAGCTCCCAGAGTGGATTATTCACAAGGGGTTTGGTGGGGATGGAAAGGAAATTATTTAGAACAAAACAACAACAAAAAAACCACAAACAAACAAAACAAAATAAAAAAAAAGGAAAAAATCTCTAAAAAATTTCTTAATGCTGATGTTTCCTGAAAAGAGTTGGAAGAAGCTTCACCACCTAGGAAACTCTTATACCTCAGTATAAGAATGTTTTACTAGTTAGCTTAGTGTCCCATTTGCAGAGTTATCCTATTCCTTTCAACTGTAAACTTCTGACCAAAATATGTAATTTTCCCCCAGTTTTCATGTCCTGAAGTGCTGTCTGTGCTCCTCTGGTTATTCTTTGCCTAGTTTGTGTGTCTTAGTGCTGGTCAGCCATATAATTTTATTTTTGGATTAGATTCTATTAAAAAAATCACATTCCTGAAATCAGCCCATCCTGAGCCTGGTGCGATGCATGACTTGATGCAAGGGAACCCCTCCACCCTCCTTTTGTAAGATAAGTAATAACACTGTTAGTCCACGAGCCTATGTTAAAAATTAGTGGCAAGTCCTAAATGGAGTGATTTCCCTGTCCCAGAGCAGAGGAATTTGCCACTGTATTCCCATTTCCACTGCTCATCTCTGCCCCCATCGCAGGATCCCAGCATGGAGCAGCAGAGCATCCAAAAGCTCACTGGGCTGCAGGACCAGCACTGTCCCAGCCTTTCCCTCTTCATCCAGGCAGAGATGTGCTCTCAGGGGCCTCCAACAGACAGACGACTCCTCCTTTGCTTTGCCCCTGCTCCAGGTCCCCAGCACCTTGTTGGTCTGGCCCTTCCTGGGTTTGCTGCAGAGGTGGAGGGCAGCTGGGTGAGGTGGTCTCCCTGCCACCCTAGCAGGAGGAAGAGGTGAGCTCTGTCTTTCACTGTTACCTTGGGACCTGTAGCAAACCCCAGCACTTGTGGCCATTGAAGTGAGGGTCTGCAGTTTGACTCTCAGAGGATACGTGCTGTTTGCTTTGGTGTGTGGAGGCTGCAGCCTCCTGGGGGCTTGCTGGGGACCTGGAGGGGAGAAAGGACCTCACTGAGTCATGAAATAGTGCAGCACCAATGTTGCATTGTAGATACAGACATCTGTCTTCCTTCTTTTCTGAATTTTATTTAGGTCATTAAACCTTTGCAGGCTCCCATCCAGAGCCGGAGGTGCAGACACACCCCCAGGATCACCAGACCAAAACAGGACTTGGTTGAGAATTTACACCCCAAGGTTTTTAAAATGCCACACACTTCCTAGGACAGGAATTAGTAGAAGAAAAAAGTTATGATAGAGACAGGTGAGCAGAAACATCTGTCAGCCAAATGGCCAAATGGTTGCTGAGGACTGAAACACCAATTTTCAGTCCATGAACGGCACTTTTTGTCTCTGCTGGAGAGTGAGTCTGAATGAGTGCCCAGGAGTCAAACAAGAACTGAGCAGAGAAAGCATCAGCACAGTCAGTAATACAGGAAAAGGTGGAATTTTTGTGGACTCTTCACTCTTTCCTGCTGGTTTCCTGCTTACTACATGTGTGCCACAGACACAGCTTTTGTATTGCAAACTGAAGCCCAACAGCTATTCTGGGATGACCAGATTCAGAAAAATTGCCTGTGGATAACCTGCTGCCATTAACCTGACTTCATCCTTTGCTGTGATGTGCAATTCAACTAACAACTGCTCTGATTTCCAGGAGTTTGGTCAAAGTTCTCATTCTCTTTACTTCTCTCATTCCTTTGGTAACATCCTGGCAGGCACCCAGTATCAAGGAGGATGGTCACACTGAAAGGCAGTGTCATGACCAGACCAACCCATGTCACACACGGGCACCTGCCCAGCTCCACACCTGCACAGGTTTTCCCTCTCATGGTCATAAGAGTTTTTATTTATGGATGTATGCTGATCTATGTGGTCTATTAATTCAGGACAACCTTTATCTGGAGACCTCACAACATTTTAATTTTTTTCGTGCAAGAATTAGTAAAAACATTTCACATGGGTTTCCTGCTGTGAAAGGACAGAAACTAAGATGGACATTAACTAAGATGTTTCTTTCGTTGTGTTTTAGACTTGGTTTGGCAGTGAGGTGATTTATGGTGAACAACACATCCAGCACAAGGTTGGTGTAAGCTATGTAAGTGTGTGATTTTATAAAGAGATTACATTTATCTCAAAGCCAGAAGGCTGATGGGAGAACTTTCCCAGGATCCTGAAAGTATCTTGCACAGAAAAGAGGGAAAAAACACCAACACAAAACCTTACAAAAATATATCACAATGGAGTTTTGTAATTGCTTGTGCTACAAAAGCTTGACTTCCCCAAGAATAAACTTCACTCAGACTAAAGGACTCTGCTTTCCAAAGAAAAGCTTACTTTCTTTTGAAAGAAAACAGTCCATGCCCCATCCCAAGAAACTGGCTTATGAGCAAGTGCCAGAGGGATGGGAGTCTTCAGAGATAATTCAGTCACCAACCCTCTGTTATCATGGCTCAAACATGATTAATTCATGTGGAATATGTTGTAATAATATTAGTCCTCGTGACCTCACTTGTTATACATGTTGCTGCCGTTAGGACTCCAATGTGTTACCTAAAAGACAAGGAGCTCTCAGCCCTGTACTGAAAGGGAGGATATTTGGATCTCCTCCTCTGCAGTTGCTGCCCAGTTCTTCTCCCTTAGTGGCTGAAGCTGTCAAAGGAAAACCACTGGCAGTGATTCGGATGGTTTGGGTTTTTGGATGAATCCAATGTCCCAGCAAATTTAGACTTTGCTTTGGTGCCACTCCACTCACTGAGAAATCACTTTTTTTTCAATTTATTGCTAGTAAGTTTTGGCATTAATTTTTTTTTTTCTCTTTCCCATCACCCTCATCAAATCTCTCCTTTTTATCCATCTTCTTAATTCTCTTGCCTGACAGATACTGGGGTCTGCTGACCTGGACTTTTCCTTCTGTCCACAGCATGGTTCTCATCTGAACTTGATTATTAGAAAAAGCAAGAAAGATCAAATGAGTTTAAACCCTCTTTTGTTTGCCAAATATATGTGGGACAATCACAGCTACAATCAGATGTTGCCAGTCTCAAATCTTCTGCCCAGAGTTTAGGATAGCAATCCATTTTCGGTGCAGGGACCACTACAGTTCCCTCCATCCTGTTTAGTTCTCATACAATCAAAAAAAGTTTATCATGTACTTGGAGCCAGATTAATGCACTTTTTTTGGTTTTGAGCCCTGCTCATAGAAGCTCCCCACTTGCCTGTGCAGTCCCCAATCCAGCAGGTCCAGAAGATTCCTGTGGGGATGCCCAGCACTGGAGATGACCTGTCTGTGTGAGGGCAGGTTCCGGGCTGCTCAGTGCCTCATGTGATCCAAACGCACACCCTGTTATCTCCTACTCTGAGCTACCTTGATCACTTTGCAGGTGTGCACTATGAGCTTAACACACACAGACTTCACAGCACTTATAAAAATTTCTTTGGTGTCTGCATCATGAGATGCGTTATTAACAATCAATTTCTTTGTTCTCCTAAGCACATTTTGTCCTGTTCTATCAATGTGCTCTGCAAACATGACTTAATGCATTTCCCTTGGCTTCATTTCATGTTGTTGTTCTTAATTATAGCTTGTATCTGAAACTAGTGGGATGAAACTGAGCAAAAGGACATTCAAGTTATGAGTGATTCCAGCCCTGATCCTAGTTGCTTTAGTATCTGTAATCTCTGAGCATGGCACCACC
>JAWWTY010000138.1:6427969-6599974 GCA_035222235.1 Margarornis squamiger | reverse complement strand
ACCCGTGGTGCTTGAATGCTCTCACTCTCCTTGGAGAAAAGCCTTCTGCTCTCCAGGTGGCAATCCTCTGCTTGTTGCAGACCAAGAACACTTGCTACATTCCATTCCTGCCTGAACCCTTGCTCAGTGTGCAACACTTCAAGAATGTTCTTGCTCCTTTGTATCAAAACAATCTTCATAGTAAAACTGATTTTGTGATGTTTTTGATAAGGATACAAATATTACAGTGCTTGAATCACAGTATAGCAGCTGATAGTCACTGAAAAGGAAGAAACAGAGCAGTGCTGGAAGGACCAAGATTTCCTGATGAGGTGGGATGTCCCAGATCATGTCCCTCCAGCTTCCATGGATTCCCACGTTATGGCCAAGCTGCTGAACAAAACATTCCCAGCTTAAGAGCTTCAGCCCTGAAACGGTGATTGTCTGTCCTGCTTAATTATTAGCTCACACCCTGGCACTATTTTAGCCTTTGTTAATAATACTCTCCTAAATGATGCCTGAACATTGTTTGGGCAATATCATAAATCAGGACCAATTACCAATAGGCAGCACAGGCAAGCATACAATTTATGCTATGCGAACACTGCTTGAAAGAACTGCAGCACAGGATGTGTTTTCTTTCATGTGCTTTCAACTGAAAAAAATAACACATGTAAAATTGTCATGCTTTAGAACCACATAGGCTCCACGTGCTGGAGAGAAGGGCATTGTGAACACGACCAAACATGCTGTTTTGACCCCAGGGCTTGGGGATGGCCTGTCTGTTCAGAGCTGTGGGCAGAGCTGGGTGCTCCCCACAGGACCTGGGTTTGATCCTGGAGAGCCAGGGGATGGGGAAGGGCCGTGCCCAGCTCTCTGTGACAGCCCCGTGCTGCAGATACACCTGAGGCTGGGTGGGAACTGCTGCCCTCCCCTCCTTTTCTCCAGCTGCTGGGCAGTATGGAGGGACATTACCACCCCCCTGTTCACGTCTAGCTGGACTGTGGCTGACTGTGGGCTGTCCAGCTGACTCTGCGATCCAGACTCCTCAGCACACTGCTGTGCCATGCTGTAGCCTGCAAGTTAGGAGGGAAGAAGCTTTTGTTTTAGAAGAAAACCCATTCTTTAAAGCCAGGAACCAAAGAAAATGGGAAGCAGTCCCACTGTACCACTTCAGCCTTTACTGGACCTCGTCAGACTGTTGCTAATATGTTTAAATTGGGCACACAGCTGAAATGCAGAAGGTTTTATAAGTGTCTGTCTTTCAAGTTGTTCCTGATAGAAAGAAGTAGTTCTGCAGTAGTCCCCAGGATCTTGCTTATCACCGGATGGGCAGCTTGTCAGCACCAGCAGCAGGCTGTGCTCTGGCCAGGGCTGGCAGGGCTGCCCACTCACCCTGGCAGCAGTTTCCATGGCTGCCACGGTTCCTGCTCCATGCCTGGCCTCTCAGGGCTGAAGGACTCCAGACCCTTTCAGACTCATTGTCTTCCTCAGCCCCTGCATCTCTCTGCTGACCTGCACAAAGGAAGGGAGAGGAGAGCCGTGTGCCAGCACTGAGACTGATGGCCAGGGCTGCTGAGCCCACCTGAAGTGGCAGGTCTGGGACAGGCATGGTCTAAGCAGCCAAAAGCTGCTGGTGTGTGCCAAGCTCAAGAAAGGCTAAAGCCAGGACTTCATCAGAAGTGAAATGCTTCCCATTTTTTTTATGTGAGCTAAAATAACAGGGGAAGATAAACTTTCTTTCAAGCTACAGTCACACTGTACCTGTGGAGACGTGTGTGTGTGTGTGTATAAAGTGAGAAAAGATTTAAAAGACAAAGAACCCCAAACTGTCAGGTCACATGAAATAAGAAATGTTTTTTATCTTTCTCATGGGAACATGATGCAAAAAGCTAAGAACCAAGAGCTGAAAGAAAAAAGTATCAGAAATATGCATTTATTTCATTCTTCCCATGTTTTTGCAAGGGCAAAATGTTACATATGGAAAGAAAGTGGAGAACCCTTCCACTTTATCAAATAAATGAAAGGAAATTTGAGGAGGACCATGCCCCACTCAGTGTGCATATATACTTTTATTTATCTCCCAAAAATTGATTAAAGTGAAAAAACGTGTCCCTGAGTAGAGAAACAAAATGTTTCAGTCCCTGAGAAAATGACATTGCAAATCACATTTTCATGGGCAAATTGCACCAGTAACAGTGTGACGTGGGAGCTGCTCAAAGGGGATGAACAACCTCTGGGTAGCTGTAAACAGGAAGGCTTGTGGGAGCCCAGGGACAGGAGCCAGAGCCCCGTACAGACCTGCAGGGAGCTCCAGGTCTGCTGCAGGAGCGAGGTGCATTGGCACAGCCACACAGCTGCAGAGCAGGTACTGCCATTTGGTCTGCATTGGCCTTCACTCTCCCTACTACACGCTCACAGGAACTCCAGTGTGCACTGTGAAGAGCAGGTGCTCTTGATGATTCAGCTCAGGTGTCCTTGAAGAGTAATAATGTCTCTTTTTTTGCCCCTGCTCCACTGTGGTTTGGAGCTTCCATTGCTCTTCCCAGCCCATCCAAACTCACCTCTATGCACTTATAGTGCCAAACACCAGCACTGCCTTGCCCAGGGCTGGTTCCCCTCCCTCAGGGTGTGAGCTGCCCGTGGCTCAGTTCAGTTCCTCATCTCATTTTGCATCCGCTCAGCCCCGGCACAGGCCCCTTTCCTGCGGGACATTCCAGGGGTGAGTACTCACTCGCACTGTGACCGGTGCCACATCCGCACGCCCGGTGCCGGCTGCGTGGCGTAGTCTGTCACTCACCCGTCCCTTTTGTTCCTCGAGTTTCCCCTGTCTCAAGCCATTAGTAGCACAAAACTCATTATAGTGCTCATCCCAACTGGAAACACCTGCAAAACCTGAGGGACTGCAACTGCTAAACAGCCAGGAGGAACTTTGCAAGCGTCAGGCTGGAGGACGCAGTTATGCCGGTGGGGGAAAGCTGGTCACTGCGATCCTCTGCAGGCACACGAGGTGCCCGGTGCCCAGGCATCGGACCGTGGTGGGGGGCTGCCAGGCTGTGCGCACACAGTCCCCGGGACCGCTGTGGTCACAGTCCCCGAGCACACGCTGTGGTCACAGTCTCCGAGCACACGCTGTGCCTGGGGAGCAGTGCTGGGGCAGGGCTGGAGGTGACAGGCAGCGCGGGGTGGGTCTGATTATGGTTTGGGGGCTGACAACAACCGTATTCTCGCCTTTTCTGACACTGGCAGGCCCTGCGAAGTTTTCTTTTCTTAACCAGGTCCCAGCAGGAAGCTGCGGCTGTCACAGCGATACCGAGTCACAGCAGGGCTGGCAGGATGGCAATTCCTTTAAAAATAAACCCCAGGCTCCTGCCTGAAAGTCGTCCTTGTCCCTTTCTGACCAGCAGCCCTCTCCCTGGAGGGGCCGGCAGTCCAGGACCGTCAGGAATGTTCCCACGCAGCTTCCACGGCACCACCCGCCGCGGAGCGCAGGGCTCTGCCGGAGCCAGCCCCGGCTGGGCGGGGGTCCCTCGGGGCGCTCCCGGACCCCGGGGCCGGAGCCAGCCCCGGCTGGGCGGGGGTCCCTCGGGGCGCTCCCGGACCCCGGGGCCGGCGCTGGGGCCGGAGCCGGGCGGGGAGCGGCGCGGCAGCGACACCGGGCGGTGGCGGGGGTAGGGCGGGCAGCAGGGTCGCTGTGCCCGCTCTGTCCCGCTGTGCCCCCTCTGTCCCGCTGTGCCTGCTGTGCCCGGCCCGGCCCCGAGTGGCTCCCCTGCCCGGCTGGGCACGGCTCGTTCTGCCCTGCAGGCTCCAGAGCTCGCTTCGCTATCCCCGGCGTGCTGGTGACTCGGAGAGCACAACGCCTCTCCCACTTGTGCCTCTCTACCCTTCCTTGCATCAGTCGCTGTAAATTTGGCCTTGTGCCCACTAAAAAGCTGCAACTCCCTAGTTAAAACCCTAATATACAGGAGTGATACACAGCAGAACAGTTTTTAAACAACGCTCATCTCTGGCCATTGCAGAATTCCAGGCTGAAGCTGGAGCAGCAGTGTCCTGCCGAGCACAGCACCTGTGCACAGCCTGCACACCGGCCTGGGGATTTACCTGCTTAAAGAAGGAACTCTGTAACTCTGCCTCGTGTTACCCTGTCTGCTCCAGGTTTAAGATTCAACATCACATTTGCTCAGCCTTTGGCAGGAAGCTACAGGAAGGACTGGGATGTGCCAGCCCTCCCAGTCAGCCTTGTAGGCAGATGGGTGGCCTGACCCCTTGCTGTGACATTTCAGCCTGCTCAGCAGGTAATCAGTGCTCTGACACAACACCTCTCTCAGGCTGTGTGCTCTGATGGGCAACTTCTTGTCTCTCTTGGTGCCAAGTTCACCAGCTGGATATAAGGCTAGAGTGCTGCTTAAGGTAGAGTTTATATGCCTTGTTGGATTTTTGTGATGTTTCATAAGCTGTTTTGAAAAGAGACATTTGTTTATGCATTTGAACTCTTCAGTCTGAGGGTTTTCAAAGCTCATTTGTATCCCGGATCAGTAAAACCTGTCCTCTTCCTTGTTTTTCCATGCTCTTGCTTGAAGGAATCTCTGCTTTATACCTGACTGAGTAAAGGATGTCAAGCAACTCAGCCACTTTGGGAAGGGGGGAGAAATCCCCAGTTTCTACATGCTGGCCTTTCAGCCTGCATTGCTAGGCAGTGGCATGTGAGGCTCTGCAGAGGGAAGTGGTGTGCTGATAGAACTTCACTAGTGTGAAAGTGTCTCAAGAGCTCCAGTACAAGAGGAAATATATGCTGGAAATAGATATTGTGTGTTGGAGATATTCTGGGCTGTTTGGTGGGTCTGTCCCAGTTCAGCTATAGTGTGGAGGCATATGATTTAATGAATAATCTCTTAAGAGTCTAGAAGAGAAAAGGCTGCCCAGGTTGTGAGGACTGTGGTCTTCTTTCAAAGTACAGTTTTCTTCCTGGGAAGGGTGAGAAGCCTTGCAGCAGCCAAGGCAATGCTTAAAAAAAACAGGGCTCCCACTTTTACAAACTTGCTGGCAGTCATACCAATCCACATAATTTTGTTTGGGCTTTTCTTGTGCCACTGTGAAGGGGTCTGAAGAAGCAGATGGTCCTGCTATGGCAGGTGTTTTTTGGGGACAATGTCTATGAAGATCTGTGTCCAACCAGGAGAGGTTTGGTGCAATGGTTACAGGGTGGCCCAGCAGCATGATACCTCACAGACTGAGAAACAGAGTTGTGCTGCCCAGCAAACCCCTTTTGTTCTGTTACAATGGTCTTGGGAAAACACTTCATTGCCACAGAGCAGGGTGGCTGATGTAAACCCAACTGTTACTGTTGAGCAACAGAGCAGGAGAGCTGTGAGCCAGAGACCCGTGGTCACGTACTTCCCTTTAACGGTGACTCTGCAAGCAGAGGCAGTGGTGTTGAAATGCCCTCTGTCCTAAAAGGTGGGTGAGCAATAACTGCACATCTCCCTCCTCCCAGAAGGCCAAAGCAAAGGGTCGGAGAGCAGCCAATGCTTGAGGGACCTCTCTGCAACACTGGGGTGGATGCCTGTGGAACAGGACTGATAAACACATTGACTTGGTGTTTAAGTGTTCTTGGTACTGTTGGTCCCATGTTGTTTCTGCAGTTGTTTCTGAGGCTTAACTGAAGAGCAGAATATCTGCCCAGGGTCAGACAAGAAGCTGGCTGACCTGGCACCCTAACACTTGGGGTTCACCAGCATCAGATGGCAAGGGAAGAATGGAAGAACTGGGCAACCGGTATCTCTCTGGTGCAGTTCCAGTTTCCAGTTATCTGTGACTCAGGAGCCTTCAAAAGTGGTATCTCTGAACACAAAAGGCCATATGTGGTTTTCTTCCCTGACTGCCAATTGCTTTTGCCATCACTTGGTCCCTTGGGCAATGGGAGGGCAGCACCACTGCAAAGCTGCTTTTCCTGCTCAATTCCCATGCAGGAGAGAGCCTGGCAAAGCACAGAGACTGCTGTTGCAGGGCAGGAACGTGTGAGTTCACCATAGGCCTCTGCCTGCTATGCCATGTAGTGATCAGCAGTGCTTTGTACCCAGGATATTCACTTGGTAAGATCTCCAGAAAGTGGCAGCAGAGAAACTTGGCTAATACATGGTTTCTGAAAGTAATGTGCAGAGAAAAGAAATGTAGCACATTCAGTAAAAGACAGCTATGAGCATCAGCAGCACAGTTACTCTCTGCCTTCACTGTCTGTGAAAAAGAATTGACACAATCCTCTCTTTGACAACTGAAACGCTTGTTAATTTTTTTTTTTAGTGTTAAAAAAAAAAGGTATGAATCCAGGGTTGGATTCTGTTCTCAAGGAAAATGGGTGTGGAGTAACTGTATTGATACCAGCAATGAATAAAGCAGCTCCATAGCTTCTGATTTCTTTATTAGATAACATCTGTCAATCTTTCACACCCAGAGTAAGACTTTACTCTTTGTCTAGCCATGTAATAAGATTACTGCAAGAGAAAAGATAGTCCTTTGAGGGAGAAAATATGGGAAAATATGACTTTATTTTTCAATGATGTGCTGGAATTAAGAAGATAGGTGGCTGCAATACAACCTTATTTTGAGGCAAAACTTCTAGGCAAGGTTACTTACTCATCATGTGAACAGAAAACTGGTGTCAACTGAAAACATGGCAGATTTGGGAAAAAAAAAGTAAGTCTGGTTTTCCTCCAGTCATATAAAAATCTAGATGTAGTCATTAAAATTAAAAATAAATCCAAGCTCCCTGAAGCTGCTCGATCTTTGGCTGGTGCTATTTTGCTGCTTCTTTAGGATTACAGTATCACCACTACTACTGTTCCCTGTATGCTATTATTAATAGTAGGTGCTGTACAGGATGTCTTTGGGGTCACTCAGTGGCTGTGACAGTTACTGGGGTTTTCTTATCTCTCACTGTCCATCTGAAAAACTGCTTTGAACCTCCTGGTTGGTGTCTTTTTTTTTTTTTTCTCTGTCTCTCTCTATGTGTTTTTTTCACTTTAACCGGAGGTCTAAAAGTGACAAATGCATAATCACCCATGAACAGAACAGCTCCGTTTGCTGGAGCCCAGCTTCTGACTCTTGCTGCTGTGCACCCACCTGAAAGGGGGGCAGGAAGGGACAATGGCACAGACAGCAAAACTAGGAGGTCCATGTGCTGTGTTGATTTGTTTTTTCTTTTCTGAATGAGGTAAAGAGTGGAAATGGGAACAAGGTGTTCACACAACTCAAATCCCAGGTTGGCCAGTCAGGCAGGGTTCAGCTGACTGTGTTATGCTGACAGATCTGGCAAGTAGCAGACTAGTGGTGAAGTCTTGTGCCCAGAGTCAGGCTGGTGATGAGGGTGAAATGTCTCTAACCTTGTTGGCTGAAGAGATCCCTGCCCAGTGCCCAGCTGCAGGCATTAAAGGCCAGGGTGGTGGGAGGATCTCCTCAGTGAGTTCTTCCACCATGCACAACTTGGCCTTCAAGGAACAGTTGTCATTTTTTCCTGCATCATTGCAGGTTGTTTTAGTGCCTAGAGCTAAGCTGTGGCTTCATCAGCCATCTCCTGGAGGGAAGGAACTGTGACAATGCTCACCCCATCTTGCTCCTTGGAGAATTCAGTACCATAAGAGCTTCCAGAGGCACTGGAAGTTACTGCAGTGGCAGTTCAGGACTGCTCCTGGTTTCCCCTTTCTTTGTCTCCTCACTCTGCTGTGGTTGCTCATGTGAATGTCTTTCTTTGTATACTGTTTCCCCTCTGTGTGCATTCATGTTGGGCTCACACTAGACTCCTCAGTTTCTCTGAAGCAACACCTGTAATGCAGAGAAGTGTCAGAACTCCATCACATCTGGACAAACTATCAAGGGCAGTGTTAGAGCTGGCTGCTGGAGGGGTCACTGCTGGCTTTGTTAGAGCCCAGGTTGTTAATACTGTGCTGGAGGACAAGGCAGTGACTGCTGTTCAGACAACTCAGGAGAAACTCTGGTAGCAACTGACTCTCAGATTTAATCTGAAAATTCTCCAAGACTTAAGGATGTAGGAAAACAATTTGAACAGTTATCCAATACAGGAGTATATATAGTATATTATATGTTGTTCTTCATCTTAGCAAACTAAAATGGAAGACAGTCACTGATGACTGGAGTTGGGTCTGACTTGGTAACATAATGCTTTAATTCTTTCATCAAGAGGAGTATATTGGCTTTGAAAGTATTTGTGCAAGCAGCTGACCCAAGGTGAAATCTCCTGACATTCTGTGAAGGCATGCTGCCCAAGGGCCAGACTCTGCAATCACCTGGCCTTGGCTAAGCTGGTTTGGATCACAGAATCATAGAATATTATGAATTGGAAGGGACCTTAAAGATTGCCTAGTCCCAACCCCTCCTGCCATGAACAGGGACACTTTCCACTAGATCAGGTTGTTCAAAGCCTTATCCAACCCAGCCTTGAACACTGCCAGGGTTGGGGCATCCACAACCTCCCTGGGCAATCTGTTCCAGTATCTCAGCACCCTCACAGTAAATAGTTTCTTCATATCCAGCTTACATTTCCTCTCTTTCAGTTTGCACCCATTACTCCTTATCCTATTATTACAGGTCCTGGTGAAGAGTGTCTCTCCAGCTTCCCTGTATCTCCTTTAGATACTGGAAGGTGCTATGAGGTCTCCATGCAACTTTCTCCTCTTCAGGCTGAACAGCCCCAGCTTTCTTAGCCTGTCTTTGTAGGGAAGGTACCCCAGTCCTCTTATCAACTTTGTGGCCCTGCTCAGGACTTGTTCCAATAGTTCTATGTCCTTTTTTGTTCCATGTCTGCACAGATAGATTTGCACAGAGCAGCACTAGTATTTAAATAAGCCCCAATCTTTCTGTGTCTAGTACAAACCTGCTAATCCTTCGTGCCTTACTTCATGGCAAGTAAAAAGTACAAGATTTTGAAACTACAGTATGAGAGAATTTGATACATACTAATCAAATGGACCATGTGACTTATTTTAGCCACTATTTTTCAAGTTGTTTTCCAAGAAAATTTTGTGGTTTGGGGAAGAGTATGCAGCTGTCTCTGAGACAGCATTTGATGGCAGTCTGTGACCCTTACAACTTCTCTACCTCCCTTTTTCCTCTTGCCAGAGCAAGCTACAGAGCTGTGTCCTGCAAGTGCACTGAAAACTTTGCTTCATTAGGAAATGTCAAGTGTGATTTCAAGGCTGTTGCACAGACTGGGGTAGTGTGGTGACATCTGCAAAGTGTAGGGGAAATCAGTTTATCTGTGACACATCCGTCTTGGACATCACTATGGGCCCACAGGACTGGGCCACGATCGCCTGTGGGCACAACAGGGTGTCCTGGCTGGGGGAGGATGATTGATCTCCCACTGCCCCAGCTGATGAGTCTCAGGTTTCTGGTGGCATGTTGGCTAGAAAGCCTTCATGGACTGAAGCTTCTGCTGGCATACATTAAAAAATACAGACTGCATGAGCAGACCTACTTCTTTCCTCCAATGAAAACCAAAGTAAAAACAAAGCAAAACCACCCAGACCTTTCTATTCCTCTTTTATTGTATATTTTAAAACACATGCAGATGAAAGAGGAACTGGATAGTAACTGTATTCCTCATTATCTAACTCTCCCTCAGGCACTGGGGATGGGCTTGAGTGTTAGCAGGATGGCTGAGATCTCACTGTGTCTGTGTGCAGGCTCTGCAGCACCCTGTGAGTGCTCCCAGGGAGCTCAGTGGGCACAGTTACTTGGAGGCGTCAGTAAGTGTCCTCCAGATCAGGGGCTTGGGCAGAGCTGCAGAACGTGAAGTCTGTGGTTGTGGCCCAGGCATGCTGATAATGTAACTGAAAATTGCTAGGCTAGGGCTAGCTGATGGCAAACATCTGATGGCTTGGGATAGTGCAGACAAAGAGTGATATGTTTTTCATGGGCTTTTCATGGCCTTTCAAAATATCCTGTGTACCATACTGGCCTAGAGAGATGAGGAATGTCTCTCTGAAATGCCTGTTTGCTTGAATTGATTTGGCTCTTCCGTGGCCAGCTGTGCTGCTGGCCTGGGAACAGGCAGCTTACTTGCCTCTGTTCCCAGAGCTGTTCTGGCCACTTGTGTTCCTGCCAGGCTGGATGAAAACAGCACTGAGATATGGGGTGCTACGTGAGAATGCCTCATACTGCGGGCTGTCCAGATGGAGACAGAAGGGAAGAAACAGTGGGGCTTGATTTTTTTACAACTCTGAACTAAACACTGGTGTTTATTTTTCTGCACAGGCACTGTGGATGCCAAGCTGCTCCAGAGAGAGGGACGGAGACCTTGGGGGATACCAATGGGTGTGTGGAGGGACTGGCAGGGCACAGGACCAGTGCTGGCTCCTTGGGAGAGCAAAACCTGTCTGCCCATGCATGTGCCAGGGAACTGAGGCATGGCCATCTGCACCCATGAGTTCAAAAGAGAGGTGAGCCTTGCAGAGCAATGTTTGGAGCAAAACTGCCTGAAATGGTAACCCTGCAAACAGAGCCCTGCTTCCCTGCCTCTCACTCAGACAGAAGGGTAGGAAACCCCTCTGTGCATAGCACAGGCATGACCTGTCTCTCAGCAGAGGCCTCCTAGCTGTTTCTTCCTTCCCAGCCCTCGGCATGGCTCCTCAGCATCCAGGGCAGCAGGGCCTGGCCTCTGTGGAATGGGTGGCCTGAGGTGGCTGGACTTGGGAGAGCTGGTCTGGCTCCTCACGGAGGAAGCCTGCCCCTCCATCCTCCGGCCGGGGTGGCCGCTGGCCCTGCCTGCCCAGCCTGCTGAGGGGTCATGGCTGCACAGGGCAAGGGCTGCGGTGCTCGCCCTCCCCCAGACACCTCTGCCCTGGCTTGTGAGCCTGGTGCCCCACGGCGGGATGGGGAGGGCTGCTTTCACAACCTGGATGTGTTGTCACTCACATCCAGACATTTCCTGTTATCTAACCTCAGCCTTATCTTCCCCATTCGCAACTTCCTCTTGAAGGAGGAGCAGCCCCTTCAAAACCGAGCTGTGTGCCCAGGCTGTGTCCCCTCGCGCTCCTGCACGACCCCCGGTGCCAGCAGGCCAGGATGGCCCACTATGGTAGGTGCCAGCTCCCTGTCCTGCCCGAGGAAGGGGTGGCCGGGGACAGGACAGCATCCCTCCTTCCGTGGTGACCTCCTGTTCCTCAGTCAGGAGGTCCTTAAGGACCATGGGTATTGGGACACACTAACCCACAGGGTGTCCATTTTTCTGGCAATGCAGAAAGCTGTCCTGCCACGCTGTGTTTTACATTGAGCTTCCAGGGGTCTGAATCCCACTTGGGTTTGGGCTGCCTCCCTTCAGTGATGGGGGTGCATCTGCCTGAGCCAGAAGAGCGTTCTGGTGCCTCATTTGGAGGGTGTGGTGGTGTTTGGCTGGGTGTGCTTTGGGAAGGGCAGGCTCAGGGATGGAATGCCACTGGCCCCAGCCAGGGAGCACTGTGCTCTGGACCTCAGTTCCTTGGTGGGGATGAGTTAGAATTAGCAGTGATATGTAGCCCTACTGGGTACCAGGGTACATGTGTGTGTGCTCCCCCAGCTCTCACACACACACAAGCTGCCTGCGAGCTGCTGGCAGTGGGAGATTTTGATCTAAATTAGTCATAGATGATGCAGCACACAAAGAGCAGAGGAAGGTGTAGAATGGAGGAGGGTGTAACCAGAAAGAGATCCTGTTTCAGCCAGGTGCAAGCACACTCTTCAGCTCCATTTCTCAGTCCCGATGGCTTCAGTACAGCAGACAAATATTTACTCTCTTCCCCTCCTTGGCCATCTGGGGCATGAAGAGCCATGGGGGCAGAGCCCAGGGTGCTGGGGTGGGGGCCACAGGGCTCAGGTGGGTGCAGAGGCTACAGAAGCACGTGTGGCTGGTGGCCTCCAGGTAGTGGGGGGTGTTTATCAGGCCCTTCCTGGGGGCTCTGGTGTGAGCCATGAAGTGCCAGTTGCAATGTTTCCGATTCCCGGCCTTGCAAGGCATTCCCACAACTGTCCCTGCAACCCAGGGGTGTCTCGCTGGCATGTTTGCTGGCTGTTGGCACAGCAGCCCCTCGGGTGTGCAGTGGGCTCTGTTCACCCAGCGTGGGGCAGCCGGTACCACAGCCAGTGCCTCCACTCCTGACTGTCAGACCCCAGCGTGTGGACCTGTTTCTGGAAAGCCCCAGGCCCCAGGAGCTTGTCTGCTGCTGGGGTGGGTCCAGCATTCCCAGAGGAATGCCCAGCAGCTGGAAACAGCTGGTCTGTTTCCCAGCCCTCCCAAGGGGATGGTTTGCTTCTGGGTGCTTCAGGAGAACTCCCACAAGGCTGGGGTCTTGAGCCCTGGGGAGGAAGTGGGATGGCTCTGCAAGTGGGAGCCATGTGCCTCTGGAGACCACGTGGAGTGAGGGCACTCCGGCGGTGTTGGATTCCTTGTGGTGCAGGGCAGAGGGCAGGGAGCACTGGGCTGCCCCTGGAGCTGGTGCAGGGCTCTGCAGCGGGGTCGGTGGTTCTGGGGGAGCCATCAGTGCTGCTGAGGGATCATCGGAGCTGGGAGAGCTCACCAGGGACTCCAAGGGGCCAGCGGTGCCAGAACAGCCACCAGCAGCAGGAGGGCTGGGGTAGGTGTCAAGGTACGAGATATGAAAGTACATGTTTATTTGTTAGAAGGTGGCATATTTCTCTGAGAGGAAAAGCGCTGAATTATTTTTTTTGCTTTTTGGAGCAAATAGATGAGATTGACCTTACTGAGCCAAATACTGCAATGTGTGTCTGACAAAGCTGCCTGCAGTGTCTGCTGCAGGGCTGGGCGCATAGGAAGGTCCCGTATGGAGCAGGACAGCATGCAGTGGAAGCCTGCCATGAGCAAAGCGTTGTTTGACTCTGTTATGACGAAGGCTTCCAGCTTCTAAGAGGAGTGCACCCCAAGGTTTCACCTGGGCAGGGGTTCAGCAGACCCTGTTGCCCACAGATCCATGGGGATTCTTGCTTTCAATTCAGACTGTGGTTTGGGTTTCACTGAGAGGAAAATGGAGATGACCTTGATTTCAGTTCAAATCCTGCATAATTAGTGCATGTCTTGAAATGGCTGCAGCCTGCACGCGGGGACTCTGCTACTCAGCATGTGAAAACCACACAGCCACACTTGGATGCATGCTGTAACTAGGCTTAGCATTCAATCTATCCAATAACTTTACTTTTCATTTATTTTAATCACAAGTTGCAGAGCAGTATGACAGCCCTGTAAAAATACCTGAGTGATGATGTGCAGCCTAGAGAGGACTTTTCTGACTTCAGTAAGGGACTGACTGAAAAATGCAGGAAGAAAACCTCTTTCTGTTTTCCCCTCAGGGTATACAGTAGATTCCTCAGTTTTATAACACCGAGCTTTTACATGGCAATACCCACTTCAGCTTGAAACAAGAAGCTCTGACAATGACAAATTCATTCAGATCAGATACGATCTCTATAGGTAGAGAAGCACGTTCCATTCCCATTTGCTGATAAAATTATCTCTGCTGTGTCCCCTCCCCTTATCTGTCCCTCACAGCAATATTTCAAGTAGCTGTTTTTCCTGTCAGAAAGCCACAACAGGGGATTATTTTTAGCTTCAGTTTCAGAAGCAGTGCTGTCTTCTTTTCTTCTTTCCCCTCCAAGGCCAGGTCTGCTCCTGTTAGACATCAGCACTGAAGCTGAGGGTAGTCTGGTCGCTGATACCTGCTGAACAGCCCGCTCAGTCTTTCTTGGGTGGCCTCCCCACACTTTGGTATGGCTGAGAGTCGTTTTGGAGATGACAGGTTCATTTGTACTCTGGTAGGCTGATCTTAAATCAGCTTACTAACGCTGTTTTCTTATGTTCATGAAATGCACATGTTGCTTTTATCCATTGCAATATACTTTTATCTACCATGGCTGAATTCCACTTGGAATGAGGAGCCAGAAGAAAGAACTGGTCCCTATCTACATCACACTCAAGGCAAAAGTGAAGATAGGGGAAATACAAGAATTGCAAAGCCCAAGTAGTGACCCAGTCTAGAAACTGATTTTATCTTTAAGGCTCCAGCTATTACCTTGCTCTTAAACCTTGTTCCACTCTCTTGTGCGTTCAGAGAGTATGTGTTTGACATTGCTGTTTTTCATTTTGTGCTTTCACCTGGTAAAAAATTTTCTCTTTCTATATATGTTTCTGTGTGTGTTATATTAGATTGTCATCTACATAAAACAGAATCACAGAAGCTAGAGAGAGAAATGGTTGATGAATTGCCCACCATGAATTGTATGTTGTTAGTGTACTTCATCCAATTCTACTTTTGTTTCTTTAATGAGCTACCTTCAGAAATACAATTAATAACATTTCAGTTTTTATTTTGATATACAAAAATAGTGTGACTGCTTTCTCACAAACTTGTGCTGCTGGTCATGTGAAATTAAAATCCAGGGACTGGTAAAGAAACTAAAAACATCTTGCTTAAAAAGCTGTATCTGGGCATGTCCATAGAGAGTATGAAGGACATAAACAGTGTTGTACAGAATGGGTGTGTGGCTTAGGAGCCAGTATGGATTTCTCTAAGAGTTGTACCAGAATTTAAAATCTGTTTTCAGGCTGAAATTCCGAATAGTCAATATGTGAGAAGGACATAAAACACAGTAATGCCGTGCAACATCATCTCTTGTGTATGTTTTGTTATTTAGTTTTCTTTAAGTGCATTTCTGCATTTCCTGCACACACCAGTTAAAAGAACAATGGAACAACAGTATCTTCGGTCTTTGTTCAAGTGGTGTGTGTGGGTGGTGGATATGATGCTCATCCTTAAAGGCTGGATTATGCCAATGTATCAGGGTGGAAAGCTCCACTTACTGCAGGAGAGGCATTTGTCTCTGTTGGAAATGAAGCAGAAGTGGGATAGTTTGTCAACAAAAGATAAAGCTTCTCTTCACTCCCAGAGAAGTTCATTGTTTCCTTGTGTGGAGCTTGGTTTTCTTTTAGCATCATAATCCTTACAGTATTCTGCTGAACGGAGGAGCTTCCAACAGAGACAGCAATGAAACACTCTGTGCGTGCCCAGGGGCAGCCATACCTCTTTTTCAGACCTTTGAATTAATGTAGTGGATATTTTCCTCAGCAGAAGGCTGGTGTGGTTCTCTCTCACTCAAAGAAGAGCATAGGAGGGGAAATATGGGAGGGTTAATGATGTTTTTTACTAACTGGAAGAAGCCTCTGAAGTTGACATCAGCTCCTGTGCTTCTTTTCTCTTTCTGTGCCCTCAGGTTGGCATCCAGCGAAGACACTGTGACCCCCTGGGAGCTGCAGTGTGGCACTGCGTGTATTTGACAAGCTGAGTCCGACACTCAGTGTGCAGAGTGTCAGTTTGTCAAATACCCCAAGTGAGGCATTGCTGAGCGACACGGCACAGGCTGAGGGTCCAGCCCCTTCCTCCTGCTCTGGCACGAGTCTTCCTCTCCAGGCTGTGTGCCTCTCCAGAAACCCACTGAGGTATTGAACAGCCCATTCCATTGTCACAGAACACCTGACTGATCCTGTGCTTCCAGGTTTCCCTACAACCCCAGTTTTGGAAGTGTCTATTATGGTATCCCAACCTCCAGTACATCTGTGCGGACGTGGTGCTGGCGCAGTTCCTCTGCATTGTGAGGCACAGAACTGGGCCCTGAGTCCTTGTTCTTTGCATCCAAAGACAATGCTCTGCTCTTCTACACAGCATTAACGAGCCAGCTGTTAATTAGTCATTCTGTTCAGTTATCAAGTATTCTGACAAACATAATCACAACATCATGGGTGAGGGCAGCACTATATATAATATAGAGTCTTTTCTTTACACATGTATGTATCTTTTTAAATTTGGAGTACAAACTAATGAGGCTGCTGATTAACTTCCCTCTGGCCCATTAGTTAGTGAAAAATGCATGTTTGCTCAGTCTGTTTTAAATTAGGCCACGGAGTCCATTGCTGTTTGGAGAAGGCTCCTATCTCCCTAACTCTTAGTCAGCCCTTGCAGCAAGGTTGCCTGTTTCTGCTATTTAATCATCCTACTTGAAGATGTCATGATTCATAAGCATTTAGCTTATCTGAGGCTTGTAGCATATCAGATCTGCAGCTTCAGATATGTCAGAGTGGGGGCAGCATCCAGCCCAGTTTGACAAATCAAACTCTCTGAAAGCATTTGACATGGAAATCTCAGAAATTAATAAAAATTCCCAAGACCCTACTGACTTGTTTTAGGACAGTACCACCAGCAAAATTTGCAATATTTGAGAATATTAATAAATTTGAATACTAAGCTTTTGGGGTTTTTGTTGCGACTATTTCTTAGTAAATATTTTGACGGAGTTGGAGTTCATACAAAGCTGGGACCCATGAAGGTGTATCAATGCCTAAGCAAATTGTGCTTTGCTTTTTGAATAGCTTGTCCACTTCTGGACAAACGGTCCTACTCCTTATGACTCACACTCCCATGGTCTCTCTCCAGCACCTACCCATGACACACAGACATCATCCTGATCTTTATCACTAAGCTCAGCTTCAGAAGAGAACAAGGTGTATGATTTCAGGCTTTGTTTTGTCCCCAGTGGATCCCTAATGTAGCAGACAGCTTTCTCAGCCCCAACCCCTGCTGCTGCACAGACCTAAAGGTTTCAAGAGACCTAACATCTGCACCACAGCTGGCCAAGTGTTCGTTTATGCCCTACATTCTTGTTTTCTTGTGCATTTCCAGTTTTTGCTTTCAGTAGAATTTGCCCCTCTGCTTTTTAGATAACTCTCCCCTCCACCTCCCAGTTCCTTCTAGATGGCTGGGGGGAAGAGGAAGAAAGCTAACCTCTTCCTCTCTTACAAGAACAAGCACCAAATTAGAGCGGCACAAATTTCTCTGGGACTTCATGTCCCAACTCCTTCCTCTGAAGTATGGGGCAAACCCAGCAGGTGTAAAAGCCAACAGGTCACCTTCATGGGATGGGCACTACAGTTGCTCTGAGACCAGGGGAACTTTGAGTGTCATGATGCTATGCTGGCCGCTTGAGATAGTGTGTTTTTTGGAGGCAGTGTTGCTTCAGGGCAGAAGCTGAGGTTTTCCTTCTGTGCTGGAGCAGAGCTGGGGCTCAGCAGATGAGTCCCATCACTGGGTGAGTGAGAAGTGCAAGGAAAGAAGAAGTTCTCTGGTTTGATGGTGATGCAACATGGCAAAACTCTCTGTGACTTCCAGAAGAAAAATGTCCTGTTTCCAACAGGTTTTACTACCAAACATGGAAAAAATATAAATAAGAAAATAATCATGCACTTGCTGCACAGGTAAAAACAACCACCTCAGCACTGGAGACAGACTTTTTGTGTTTCCACTGTTCTGCTGACCAAAAGCCTTTTGTGGTCCAAACTAGAGGCAGTGACAACATGGAGTGTGTGGGGGCTGCTCCAACTGGAGCATTTGCTCCCCCTTTCTTAACTCCTGCTGCCTTCTTCCTCTGCAGCTTCTCTCAGGCTTTGGGTCTTCTGAGGAAAGTGTCTGGACCTCCTCAGAGCAGATCAGTTCTGGGAGGAATCACAGGTTGGAAAAATCATGTTGTTCCATAGTCAAAGGGTGAACCTGTAGCTCAGAGCTTATAACAGTAAGAAAACTTGCCCAAAACACCAAGCTAATTGAAAATGAATGAGGATAGCACTTGGTGGGGGAAAAAGAATGCCATATCATGTGTTTTGAGCCTGAGTCTGCTGAGGAGAGGATGGGGAAGCTGAGAAGTTTTCAGTTCCCTTTCCACACAGTGTTGATCTAGCACCACATGCTTCTGCCCTGCATGAAGTGTGGCTGTAGCTCCTCATCCCCCTCGTTCCTCTGTTCCACACCACCCATGGAATCACCGACGCCAGCAGCTTCCCCATTGTGGGGTCTCCAGGGCCTGCTTCTGGGAGGGTACATGAGGCTGCAGCAAACACACCCCTGCGAGGGGTGACTTACCTTAGCCCAGGGGCAAAGTATGAGAGACCCACACACACATTCCCAATGGTCCCCACACTGCTTGCCCTCACTCAGGGCTCAGGGCTCCTCCTCTCCAGCTGGGGCAGGGGATCTGGTGGGTCTGAGAGAGCAGCACGCACATTATGAGCTAAAGGACCAGTGCATGGAGGGGGCCTGGTGCTGCTGTGCCCTCTCAGGGACAAGCTGGACCATGCTTGCCTCACAGAAGTGCAGCAGTCTGACACCCCACATAGCCCTCTCTGCATGGCCATCACTGCTTGTGAAGCCCTCACAATACAGGCAGGAGACTTTTCTCTCTGATCTTTCCCAATAATCACCTCATGTCCTGAAGAAGAACCATCATTGTAATCCAGAACTGTAAAGGTAAAAGTCTGGCTCTTTGCAGTGCTCAGGCCACAAACAGCGATGTGATCCTGCTGTCAGGCTGCTGCTCCGTGAAGGCACAATCCATGGCAGCAGAGACAAGAGTCATGTGGGTGAAGTCAGGGCCAACCAGGAGGGTGTGTATGACCTAAGCTCAGCTGCTTCCATGCTCCCCCTGCTGTACCCACTGGTTTAATAAAAGCCAATAACTCTTCTTACACACTTGCTTCGTTGAAGTGGCAACCCCACTCCCTGACAAACCTGGAGGACAGGAGGATGCTGGCTGGAGGGACAGACAGGGAGGACAGAGCTCTGCCAGCAGCATCCCCATACAGGCAAGGTACAAATGATCAATAATGAAGAGGCAAACCAGGCTGCTAAGTGACAGTGTATTGTGGGGAACATGCTGAAGCTGAAGGCAGGAACAGCATTTTACAATCATGAGCATCCACAGCATCCCTGTAACATAGGTCAGCATTAGTACTCATACAGATTGATTTACGTCCCAGAGAGTGATTTTGTGTCAGACTGTTATAACCACAGAGGTCCCTTAATCATTATCCAAATGCCTCAAATTTCTCTCTATTTTTTTATTATGCCTCTGGCCTCCACACTGTAAAAACTAAATGCCATTATTTCCTTCAACATCAGTTCTGGTTTTCCAGGAGAAAACTCCTGGTGGCAGTTCAGAGACTCATTCCCTCTCCCTCTGCACACTGAACTCCAGTCTAATAGCAAAAATTACATTCCTGGGACATCAAGCTCCCTTTGGACATCAAGGTCTGTGGTCACTTTACTATGCTCTAAAAAAAAAAAAAGACTCAAGGACAAACAGTATTTGCTGAATTGTGCAATCCAGAGGATGTCCATCTCCAGCACAATCCCTGGTTCCTTGCAGCCTGGGATGTCCTAACGGGAACATGCACTGAAAAGTGCCCCTTGCCAGTGTTACTGGCTGGCAGCATTGCACCCAGTTACTCCTGGATTTGCAGGCTAAAGACGTTCATGTTCCCACTCCTTCACATCCTCTCTTCCTGACCACAGTCCTTCAGGCTGCTCAGAAATTACTCACTCTGTAGAAGTGTGGACGAATGCTCAGCTGAGGGTTTCTGCTCCAGTGGCCAGGACCTCATTTGTCAAAGCCCAAGATTATGCAGCCTCTCTGGGTTAAAGCAAGCAGTGAAACATTTATCAGAGAAGAAGACCAACAGAAGAAGGGTTTCCTCCTGTTAAGTTCATCATTCAGTACCCGCAGTTCTGCATGGCTGCTCATGCGGAAAAGCTGGTACTCTGCTAATTTCGTTCCATTTCATACTCTGATTCCATTGCAGTCACAAGGTTCTCATACTCAAGACTTTTTCTGTCTTTCATGGTGAGAGTATCATTGGATATTTCATCATTAGAACATGTCTCCTTGTGTAGGCACTTAACAGGGGCTTCCACCTCAGACTCCAGCGGCGTGACACCTGCAGTGCTGTGGCTGGGACAGGACAGACATGAATGAGCAGAGTGACTAAAGCAGACAACACTTCCTTTACATCTTAGTCAGAGACAAGATCTACCACATAATCTACGGAATAGCAAAATTTGTATTACTCTAGAGAGGGCCTGGGAAACTCTGAAAGACACTAGAGAGTGGCATTAAAAGAATTACATACACAAAAAGAAGCAATGAACAGTTAACGCTGGTACCATAAATTCTTATGGCATTATCATGTTATACACTAACCTTACCAGCAGACAGTCTAGCCTTTGGAAAGTAATTACCGGGGGTAATTGGGAAAAATGGCTATAGATGGCTACTGCTTGAGTAGAAAAGCAGTATGAGGGTTTGAAGGCTGAGATGAGGCCAGGGCAGAAGATGTGTTCATATAATCATAAGCAAATAGGAACTGCACAAAGTAATACTTGGGCAAGCACTGAGACACGTTTCTTATAGAGAAAGGCATGTATAGAGGGATCTCAAGGAAAGAAATGAGAATTCTTGTCCTTTGCTTTGTTAAATAATGGTGTGAATTTCCTAAGGAGAACAGTTTTCCCATGGCATGGAAAAGGCAGAGCAAAGAACCCAAACTATCCTTCTGTTTTTCTACCACATTAAAGAACAGTCTGACTATCTCCTGTGCTCAAGTGTTAATGTCCTCATGCTGCTAGCTAAACTGCCACGGTGTTCAGACTCTCCCCCTGCAAGGCAAAGAAATCTTTGGCTTTTCACTGATCAAAGAGGCTTCTCGGCAGCAGACACCAGTACAAAGTCCTTCTTAGTCTTAACATGCTAGGTAGAAAATTACACTCACAAAACAACTTCATAGAGAGGTTCTGAAAAAAAAAAAAAAAAGAATCAGAGATGTGCAAGATGTGCATCGACTTGTTTTAAGTGTCACAAACCAAAACCTGGCTTCCAGGTATTCCCACATTCAGGAATGACTCTCCCACAGACCTCACTCTGGAACGGACCAAGCGGGGATGAGGGAATGGGGCCGTTCTGCCTGCCCGCCCGTCCCCTCGGACCGGGGCTGTCCCCACCGCCCGCCCGTCCCCTCGGACCGGGGTTTCTGTCCGCTCACCCTCCTTGCGGCGCCGCCGCCTCCAGCGCAGCGCGGCGGCCCCGAGCGCTCCCAGCGCGGCCGCCCCGAGCGCTCCCAGCGCCGCCGTCGGGGCACCTGCGGGGGACAACGCTGTGACCGCGGCCGGGCAACGCGGGCCGAGCCCCCGCCGCACAGCCGGGAGCGGGCACTGCCCGGAGCTGCTTCGGACGGGCTTTAAACCCGAAAGAAACCTGCGGCGGCGCCGAAGGGGGGGCCGAGGCCGTTTTAGGGTTTAGATGCTTCCCAGTGGAGTCAGAGAATCCCACGATGGTTTGGGATGGAAGGGATCTTAAAGCCCACCTGGTTCCACCCCCAACCATGGACAGGGACACTTTCCACTAGACCAGGCTGTTTCAAGCCCCGTCCAAGCCTGTCTTTGAATACTTTCAGTGATGGGGCATCTCTGGATGGAAGGACAAAGCAAAGTTCAGGCAGCAAACGCCCCTCAATAGGCTTGTGGGTGGGAGCCAGAAGGGAATCTCCTGCCTGGACAATGGCCGGTGTTTGGCATGCCAGGGATTTGTTCCCTGCCGCTGGATCCACCACAGGCACAGCAGCTGGGTTTGGAAATGGTGTTTGTCAGCCCACCCTTGCCAGTGCAAATCTGGTGTTTTCCAGCATGAGACTTCACTCACCTGTGTCTGTGCCAGGGCCTTCTGAAGCAGTATTCATCCTGGAGAGCAGCGTCGTTGGGAGCAGATCTGCTAATGGAGAAGGGTGGATGCATCACAACCTTGTTGGGAGCTGCCCTGGACATCAGGAGAGCGAGGTCTGCTCTGCCAGCACTGGACTCACCTGCATGGGTAATCCTGCATGGGTCCTGCCAACCAGCCTGGGGCAATATGTGGCATTCCAGTCCCACCTCCCTGACCCTCACCCCAGGGGTCCCTGGCAGCCCTAGCTGACATCGTGCCTGAGTACAGCACAGCCTGGGAACCCCTTGGCTTTGTCTTGCTGGTGCTCAGCCAGATTTTTCACAGGAGACTTTCACTCCCTCAGTCCTATGGTGACTTCGTGGCTGGCCTGAGGGCACTTTGCCATTGACAGCTTCATTGTAAGCACCCTGAGGTGTGCAGCCCTGTTCCAGGTCTCTTGCCTCAGGTGACCTCTCGCTGAAGCTCTGCAATTCCAACAGTTCTGGTCCTAGAGGAACACAGGACATTTTTTTGCCACCTGACATCATCAGGCACACTCTGAAGCAGGGAGGGTGCCAACCCCTGGTGTTTGCTCTCTGGGTAACCATCAAGACACAGTTTATATGCAGTGCACATGTCTGATCCTGATATGGAAGAAGAAACTCCTTCCTTGGTGGTCTTCTGCCATGGAGATTAGGAGCCCTGGCCTGGGCACTCACCTTTCCCTGTGAGATGCATGTTGCTGCTCTCACCCTGCCCTGTGGTTGGGTGGTGTCTTCCCAGGGTTCCCACATCTCTCCACAAGGCCGCTGTTGTTGTGGGCAGACCTGCAAGGTGAGGGGGAGGAAGAGGCTTACACAGGGGTTTGACCGTGTTGGTGATGCTGCTGTGATACAGATCTCTCCACGGGCAGGAGGGGAGCAGGATGAGCCAGCCCCACCGAGCGGACAGGAGGGTGATGCCGCACGAGCAGTGTTAGCCAGTGTGGGCAGCATTAATCCTCGTTCCCGTGCTGTTTGCTGCAAAGTGCAACTGCTGTGAAAACCACCGTGGTGTTTCAGCCAGAGCTTCGTGCCCGCCGGGAGCTCAGCAGGCTTTGTCTCTTTCCCAGGCCACTGTGTGGTTGCTGTGTGTGGCTGTGCCATCACGGGCTTCACAGCTCTGCTGGTCAACTCACAGACAAGGAGAGCTGCGAGTTTTCCACCAGGCATCCATCATGGACTCGTTTAGGTTGAAAAAGACCTCTGAGGTAATGAAGTCCAACCTATCACGCACCACTGTGTGGAGCGTGGACACATCAGAGCGTGGCATGTGTGTCATGTGCAGCCTGGCTGGGCAAAGCCCAGTTTGGTTTGTTCCCCCACTGAATTACCACTCACTTGTTCCTCGTTCTCAAAAGGAAGCCCAGACTCCTTGTCTAAACTTGCTGAACTGCAGTGGGCAGCATTACAGAGCCACTGAGAACTTCAAAAACCCACAGAGGAATCAATATGTGTTTGAAATACAAACCCTCTTTTGCATCGGGAACGGGCAGTTCCTCAAAGCGGAGGAGGAAACTGAATACAGGAAATAAAGAACAGCCCAAGCCGGAGCCAGGGACGAGGAGCACTGAAGGTGTTTGTCATTTCCTTTTCTCAGGGCAGAGAAGTAGGATGCTGTTCCTTCCCACTGCAGAAGGGCTGCAGATGTTCTCTTCTGCACTGTGGCTCTGGGCACTCACCTGTCACTGTCAGCTCCACGGCATCGCTCTGCTGGGCTGCTCCGGCCCCAGCCCTGTTTGCTGCCTCACAGAAATACGTCCCGCTGTCGGAGGGCTGCAGGCTGTCCCACGCCAGCTCAGCCCTGCTGCTCAGGAGCATGACTTGACCCTCTGGGATGATCCGGAACCAGCGGTAGCTGATGGGGGGGGACCCACTGGCCTCACAGGTCAGGCTGGTGCTGGCTCCAGCCGGGACCGTCAGCCCCAGCTGGCCGGCCCTGATGATGGGCTTCGTGGCTGCCACTGGAAGACAAAGCAGAGAGCCCCAAATCACACTGCCCTGGCTGTGGTGGGGAAGGTCCCCCCACCATGGCAGTTCTCACTCTGGCTCTTGGTGCCTTCTCAGGGGGAAGCGGCTCTTGCATCACCTCCCTCCACAGCCTGAGTTTAGGTCAACTGTGCCTGCATGAACTGTGCCACTGTTCCTGCAGCCCTATCACAAAGTCTTGCTCTGTTGGTGGTGTGCCCCCCCCTTGCAGAAAGACAGTTATTTCTAGCACACACTGAGGATGCTTGGGAAGTGGAGAAGGCAAACTTGGCTCCCACAACACCCATTTGCTACAAGAACCACAGAGACATTGAGTGGCTGCCTGCAGAGAACTCAAACCAGACTTGGATTTTATCTCAAGCACCACTGGTCCAAGTGGCCCATCAGCAGATCCAGATCAGGCTGTATATTAACTGACCCCCTTCCCCAGCACATCCCTGCACCTCCATGAGCGGACAAGTGCTAGGTAACACAGTAAGGGAGGCAAATACCTTAACCCCCAGTCTGGATGGGGTAGACAGTGTGGTGAAAAGACTATTCCCACCAACACCATTTCTCCTACCTGTTCTTGGATTAACTGATTCCACAAGAGCAGGGGTTTGCCGTGGGATTTACCTTTGACAACTTTGACTGTAGTGGTCACCTCCCTTGTTATCAAGCTGTTGTTTTTAGACCTCCAGATGACTTGACAAGTGTAGTGTCCGCTGTCAGGCATTTCAAGGGTCTCAATTAAGAGAGAGGCGTTTCCTGGGGTGTGCTTTGGGACACTGACTCGATCTCGGAACTTAGACAGCAAGATGTGGTCACCAGAATCATCCCTCCGAAAGATGGTAGAGGAGCTAGAGTCTCGCTCCACACTCCAGCTGAGTGTTTGCTCTGTGAAATCTTCTGAAGGCACGTAGGTACATGGTAAAGTGGTGGATCCCATCCATGTGCCCTTGACCTGGTGGACACCAGATAGATCCAGGAGGGCTGCAGGGAACAGCAGTGGAAGGGAAGAAATCAGAATGCAGCAGAAGGGGCGAACATCCTCAGGACAGATGGCACTCACCAGTGATGGAAGCCAGCCTGTGGCTGTGTCTCAGATGTGCTGGAGACAACAGCCACTGAGCCAGCCCACATTGTCAAGCACGGGGAAGTGAATGGCTGCCTCAGCCTCAAGGCTGTTTTTATTGTGTCTCTCTCTGGACACTCACCATTTCTCAGTTTCTCAGTACAGAGGGGCTCCTTGCAGCCAGGAGCATTTAGGGATATTTTCTGCAGTACTGGACCTGGAGTGGGAATGGTGGACTGAAGCCAATCCTTTTGCTTTAGCCTTGGAAAACTTCCTGCCTAGATCAGCACCCTGCCAAGTACTCAGGTAGGTACAGGAGAAGAGTGGGCAGATTTTCTCTGCTCATTCTCCAAATCTTTACAGCTGTCTGCCCATGGATACCACAGCTTCTCTGGGAAGTGCCTCTTATAAGTAGCAAACCACCTGAATTTCACTGGACTTGGCTCACCTCTCCCCATACTCCTCATCACTCTCCCCTTTCCACTCCACAGAAAGGCGTTGGTTATGTTCAGCAGTTTTAACTCACAAGAAGTTGCTTGAGAGGTTTTTGATGATGAAATGGGGAATGTACTTCAACCCATTTTTCTGTATGTCAGGAACCATCCTATGCTTCTGTATACAACTTGTTAAAGCAAAATTCTCCTCTTTTCCAGAACTTTCCTTTGCTGCTGCCAGTCATACATGGACTGAGAGAGGGTATATTCAGTCATGGGTATAGGAACTAGACCCAAGGCTCCTGTCTCAGCTCTCCTGATGCAACCAGAGAGTCAGCAGATAGGAGAGACCAAGGGGAATCATCTGGTCTCACAATTACAGCTCCTCTTCTTCCCAGGGCCATGCTAGCATAATGATGGGAATGCATTATTAAGTTCTAGTAGAATGCATATTACAGCTTGATCAGGACTATTTTGGAAGCTGACACACTGAAGAGGGTCCTCTTCAAGAGTCCTGAACAATTTTCTTATGGTTTTGCCTTGGGGCAGAGGAGCTGTCTTGCCCAATACTGTCCCATTTGCTCCACTTTTAAAAGCAGCTTGTTGTATCTGATACCAAAGGAGACCCTTGTGAATTCTCAGGCTCTATTGTTACTACAATAAACTAAAGACCTTCCACACTTGTCAATTTAAAAAAAATTAAGTTACTATCATTCAAAGGACTTTCCCTACCCTATTCTGATTTTTGTTCTTATCCATCGAAACATTTACTCACCGTTGCAGCTGATGAAAGTCATCACAAACACCACTATCTGCCCAACTTCTTCCATTCTCCAAGAATGGCAGGTCTGTCTTCCTTTCCCCGAGAGACCCCCACCCTTCTGGAACCAGACTGCAAGTGAAGAACACTTCCCTTTCTTCTGTCCTTTTTCATCTAGGATCCTCTTTCTGAAACATCACGAGTCCACTTCACTGCTGAGTTAGGTGAAGGGTAAAGGAAAGAGAAAGGCTGTAAGGATCTTTCCAGCCCCCCTCCCTGTCCCCACTCCCTTCTCTTGATGCGGCCCAGGACACAGTTTGCTTTCTGTGCTGCAGGTGCCTATTGCCAAGTCATGTTGAGCATCACAGACTATCTCAGCACACATTTCTACTGCAATAGTCCATGGGTGAAAGTCATCATGTTCCATGCTCTGCAAGCTCACGTCATGTTTGCCAAAGGGTGGACTTTTGACTGGCGGCTAAGGGACTTTAATCCAGGGGACACTCTGGGTGTGCTCTGTAGGGTACCTTTAAAAGTACTTGCAAGAGTTGCCAACAGGTGTGATGCACAGGATTAATCTGAGCTTGCTAATTATTACTGAAAGGAGAAGGACTTACAGAAGATAAGAAACATGTATAAAAGCAAATCTACTGACTTAGGGAATTCTGTTATAGGCGTTTGATCAGTCACTAGAGCAACTTTTTGAGATTTGTTCCATAGCCATGCCTTAGCATCTGGTTCTGACAACTGCGCCAGGAGAAGGGTGTCTCTGAGTAGGAAGCAGATGTGTCTGAAGTACAGAGAGCCATTTTCTGCTGGAGCTGAGAGGAAAAGAAAGGTAAGTGGGGTAGTTTTGACACAGCCTTGGCCCATCACAACAGATATCTGTTTGCTTGGGCTGAAGCATTTACCTTGCAGCTGAGTTCAGACCCATCTCTGGAAGTGCTGCTGTCTGTCTGTGATGGCTTGTTCCCTCTGCTAGGGCAATGAGAGCTGGAGATTATCTTCATTTTCCCAAAGTCAGTAAGCTGATGAAAGCTGTGTGGTTCTCGTTTAGTCCCGGGTGGAGGCATGCCCACCCAGGGGAGCACTTGCTGATTTCAGTGGAACTTGCCTGGGGTGAGCAGAGGCGATTTGGAACCAAAAGCTGAATGTGGTGTGGCAAGACCTGGTGCAACAAATTCATCCAAAGCTCCAGGCTGAGAGCCACCAGCAGCTGCCATCCTGCCAAGGAAGACAATGGAGGCAGCAGCACCTATTCTTGCAGAGCAGGTCTATGTAAGACATTGGAACTTGATTTTTGCTGACTTTTCTTGACATCTTTGCTGCAGTTACTAATGTGGTACCAGTGCACATGGCCTCTGTCTGCCCATACTGCCCTTGAAGAGCCTTTAGTGATGTTTGAGTCCTGCCTAAAAGCAAACAAACAGACAAAAAAGCACTTGTTAAATTCAAGCAATGTCAGTCAAAGGGGCAATATGAGTCCATTTTTATAGAGGTGATTTAAAACCAACGTTTTGAACACCCTGGCTGTGACTGAAAAACAGTCTCCTACACAAAAGACTTTAAAAGAAGCTGGATTTTGGGGAACATGCCCTGGAACAAGCTGAAAACCCAAGTTAAAACTGCTGATAGGACTAATTTCTGAACCGGACATGCAAGACTTCCTGAGGCTGTAATTATGCAGGATATATATATATATATAAAAAAACAGACTATTTGACTAAAATAGACATGAAGTACTGTAGTTCCTCAAATGTGATGTATATTGCATCTTTCTCCCCCTGGACAGAAACATAGCTGCCAGTCTTCTATTCTGCTGAGTCACACAGTCAACCCGATTCTTCCTTACCAGAAGGACTACTCATGGTTTTGAATCTGAACACATGAAGAGAAAACCTTTAGTGTTTCAGACATTACAGCCTGGTTTATTACAATGCAGTATTTTCTTCCAGGGCCTCTGTTCTGGGTTGAACTTGCTGCTTTGTCCCAGGCAGTGCTGTGGGTAAGGCAGCTTGTCCCCCAGGCACCAACCTTCCTCCCACACAGAGGACAGCACTTTCCAAGCATCATTTCTTCAAGTATCACAGCTCAGGCACTCTTTGTTCTGTAATTTCTGCTACTCCATCTCAGGCTAATTAGAGGTGACACAGTAAAGTCCCCGTGTCCCCAAACCTGAGCACAGATGGGCCTTCAGACTCTGCTCACAGGGACTAGCTCGGCTGAGCCTGCATCTTACACTCAGGTTCTGACAAAGTCTACCAGGAGCTAGAGAAGTTTGCTACCATTTTTCTGGTGATGAAATAATATTCTTAGCATTCAGGGTGGTGAAATTCAGTACTCAGCTTTGAGAAAATGACCAAAAATTAGGTAACTGAAAAAGAAAGATTTCAAAGTGCTCTTTTTGAACCGTATGCACTCAAAAAATAAAGAAATTTTTACTTGAGACATTCTTATTTGGTCCAGCCATAGCCAAATCACAAATCTGACTCAACAGACCGTGGTTTACTAAATACTTTTTGGATGTCCTACAGAGGCTGATTGTGTGATCACCCCCAACCATTCACACCACAGCTCTCTCACACACACGCCAGGCAATTAGACAGTCAGTCATAAAAACATAACCTTGTTCACCTAAGGGAACAGAAATTAGTGTAAATGAGCATTAGCCCTCAAGGCCTGTGTGACAGAAACAAGTACTGCCTCTGAAAAAATTCATATGTATTTACCTGCAGTTGCCACATGCACCAGCTGCTGACACTCCCTATGGTCTCATGGCTATCATGATGCTGGCTCCTTGCAGGTCATCCAGCTCCTCCTCCTGGGGCTTCGTGGAGGCTGGTTGAGCTCTTGGTTTGGTAAACACAAATGCTGGTCTGGGATGATCGGCCGTGACCTCAGCTCATCCTCTGGCCATTGAGGTGCTACACAGGGTGCACAGCAGCTGCCCAGAAACATCCCATGCCAAAGCAGGATCTGGACCCTGTCCAGCACTGTCCAGCTGTCTCACAGTGCACGTAGACACAAAACACGTGGAGACCATAGTTCATGGATTTCTATTTCAGTGTCATGAGCTTGCCTTACAATAGTTCTATTTGACAGCATCATCTCCTGGTGCTGGCTGCCCAGCCAGGATAACACTGCTGTTTATCCACATTGACAGGGCTGCACTGCCTATGGCTTTGCAGTGCAGCTGGAACGGAGTGATTTCGTGGCAAGCTGTGGGACTCCTGGCAGCCATCACCCATGGAGTGTCAGCGGCGAGAGTGCCCCGTGTGTGCGGACTGTGGTGTGACCACCCTGTCCCTCAGGAGGAAGCCCTTTGTCTCTACACCTCTACCTTACCTCAGGGCTCCTTTGTCCTCAGGCTGGAGCTCTGGCCACGTCAGGACAGCTCAGACAAAGAACACTGCAGGTCAATTCAAGTGGCCAGAGCCATGTCCCTCCTTGCGTGGCCGCAGCAGTCAGGTTGAGCTCAGATGGACAGGCTGTGTTCTAACAGCAGCCACATACCCTTCCCCACTTCCTCTGACCTAACACATGCACACACACTCTCACCTATTTAAAAAAATTTTTCAAAGAATGAGAATATTACTGCAGGGCTCCAAAGCCTACAGTCTCATCTCCAGTTAAAGGAAAACAAGAATTTACCCAAGACTTTCAACACTGTTGATTTATCATCTCATTAATGATGACTCAGGCGTAATTTTTTTACTGTTTTCTGGAAAACCCTTTCAGTGAAAATGCTGTACTTTGTAATACCATTGCAACAGTTGTCTTCTCCTACTCATCTTCCTGCTTAGACAGACTGTCAGTCTCCACAGGCTTTTTACATCCCTTTAACAGAACTCATTTGCTTTCACACACCAACATTCCTTTCCATTAGCTCAGAATCTGAGACTGCACTTATCAGCAACTCTCCCATCTCCCATTCCCTGAACTGTGGCTGACTACAGCCTACAAACCTCACCTGACACGACATCCAGAACACAGCAGCATGTTCTCTGCAATTCTCCTGCAGAGAGACCTCCACGCTCCCGGGACCATCATTCCTGGACACACACAGATGTTCACACACACACAGACACACACCCTCCACCACCTTTATAAGCAAAACAAAGAGAAGTTTAACAAAATCTGCAAACTTAGCAGTCTTGAAGTTTAATGATTTTTGTTTGCTTCTCCACATCTGCAGTAAGCTGCATATACATGTTGGTAGTTTTCTCCATGATACCACCAGCAGCCGCTGCATGTTCCTCTTTTTCCATTTGGAAATCAAGGTTTCCCAGTGCTTGATTTTTAAGTACGTTCTTTACAAAGAGAAATCAAACTTGTTGTACAGGAAATGCAGGGAGAAAGTATAAGGTCACTGATAAGTGCCTGGAAAGCGTGCCTGGCAGTTTGTGCATTTTGATGAACTTTTATATTATTCATTCCTCTAATTTTCCATTGAACCTCTGGCTTTCTCAACCCAGAGTGAGCAGCACCATGTTCCACACTTTTTTCTGTGTTGCATACAAGAAGTACTTTTACTTGCCTTTTTAAAGTGCTACCAGACAATTTGCACTAATTTCTGCATCCTTTTCAGAGAAGCTGTAACAAACACCTCCTTCACCTTCTCAGCACTGGTCACCATGAGCATACTTTGCTCCTTTGTTCCTTTTTCTCTTTTTTCCAAGCTGACCAAGAGACTACATTTGCACAGATGTGGTTTAGTGGCAATAATTATACTTTATAATCTTTTTCAGTAACTTTTCTTGCTCTGCTAAGTCCTTCCAAGATGAGACCAATATGCATAAGGTGGCAGCATTCCCTGGTGGGTTTTACAGTATTGCAATCCTGGTTTTTGACTGGAATGACTTTCTGTTAGCACCCCACATTCTCTTTGAATGCTGGTGACTATTCAGCTGATGCTCACAAAGACCTACAGGTGCAGACCTGTCCCAGGTGTGAGCAGCATTTCTGGGGCACCACTCATCCTGTGCCTGTGTCACCAATTTCCCCCTCACATCACTCCTGTTTTACATCTGTCCACATGGCTTTTAATAGGACATGAGATAGCCCTGTTCATTATAAAAAACATTCTTCCATAACTCTGCAGTACCCACATGATAGATTTTCTCAGGGCAGTAGAAATTATTCATAATTTACCTTTCAGGCCTTTTAAGGTGGGAGGAAAGTAGTTCCTGAGTATCTACTGAGGAGCTGTGAATGCTTCCTGGCATTTAAAGGTGAGCTGGTTGTGCAGAAATACACACATCAAAATATGTGAGGCACATGTAAACAATCCTATCCCAAACTTACAGAAAAATATCTAATTTCTTTCAAATATCAAACTTGCATTTAAGGAGAGACCAGGGAAGGTGAGCTCAGGAAGAACGTGCTTGGTTGCAGTATCAGAACTGTCCAGAGCTATGGCCAGTGTGTCTATACCTTGCTGCAGTGCTGTGGAGGGGAAGAGAGGGCAGCACAGGGGCTCAGCAGGAGCGTTCCTACTTCTTGCACTGCTGCTCCTGGTGTGGCAGATTTCTGGTTTTCTCCTGGCTTTAATCTGCCTTTCAGCAGTTCTCTAAGGCCTTTCTCACATGAAAAAGACATTCTATAATCTGTGCAGCATCAGGCTGGCAGGAGGAAAACCATCGATTCCCAGGCCAGCCACATCCTGTCCTGCTCACCCACAGGGATGGGGATGCTGAGCAGCCCTTGGTGCTGGCTCTGCTCCCACCACATGAAGGCTGGGTCCTTTTGGCCATACAAAGCAGGAAGTTTAACACAGTGCTCTCAGCCTGGGACCTGCACTCCCCATCTTTCAAAGAGTTTCTTGGACAGGTGTGATAAAAGGAAAGCAAAATCACAAGTTCTATACAGCAGTCTGTAGCTGACGTTGCTGAAGAGGTGTGCATTTGCACTGCAGGGATTGTGAAGGAAGAGTGACCACTGCTTGTCCAACCTACTTTTCAGAGGCAAAGGTAAAAGAAAGGTAAATTTTGTCTGGGTGAAGGTGCTCTTCAGGACTGGTACCTTCAGAGCACTGCTGGTTCTCAGGAAGTGTCCCCTACTTCATACTCAGATTCCTGGAGAGTTCCAACACAGTCAGAACACATTCTTATTTACTTCTTCTTCAGAGCTTTTGTTTTCCATGGGCTCCATCACAGGGTTGTTTTCAGTGAAGGAGATGGGTTCCTCACAATGCCTTGTGTTTTCATGTCTTGAAGAAGCTGCTGCTCTCGAGTTATGGCTGAAATCAAAATGCAACATGAAAGACAAATAGTGACCAGAGTAGACAAAGCATCTCCCAGCCATCAGGATTTTGAGTGAGACTGTGGTCTAACTCAAACCCATGTAATCCTGAGCCACTGGATTATGGCAGTATTCTGAAGGAGACAATTTTGTCCTTTGCTTTCAGGTGGCAGGAGAACCTTGGGCATTGTAGCAGCATCACCTTCCACCCCAGGGAGAGTTTCCAGAGAGAGGCAGCAAAAGGTGTGTAAGCAATGCAAAGGTTACCACCCTTTCTTGGAATGCCACAACCAGAAACTGCTCTTTGCAAGAAAAATACACATGTATATATATCATTATAAAAAGTGTTGGAGGAATGGTAAATTGAGAATGGAAAGTAGCCCACGTCCACCATGTGGCTTGTGATGTCTAATACTTTTTAAATGAAGATAAATCCTCTGAGGAGCAATACCATCACAGCATTTGTTCAGTTGCTCAAGATTCAGCTGTTACTTAAACTGCTGCCTTACACACAGCTGGGTAATGAGGCAGACGCTGCTGGCACATCCCACCGTGGCACTCAAGTCAGCCACTTTAATCTAGGTCTAGAGAAGTGGTTCTCCTTGTATGTTTTAGCTGGATTATCAGGGTTTTCATTACAACTCCCACAGCTTACAAGTAGATCAGGATGTGAAACCTGAGTTTAGAAATAGCCATAAATTCCTGCCACAGATATGTTTAGAAGAAGCAAGTTTAGCCAAGGATATTCTGGGGATAAATCAGTATATAAGCAGTGCATCAAGAGCCTCTGCTCTCTAGAAGGGGAGCTCCTGTTATTTGCATTTGAAAAAGCACTGGGAGTTTATCCTTGGCAATCATCTTCAATAGCTCTCATTGGGCGGAGGAGTTAATAAACACCTCTTGCTCAGTTTTACAGTTCTGATATTGCTAAGAAAAAGATCTTTTTGCCATGTTCTATGTTGCTGTGGAAACTCCAGAGGCCATCCTATAATGTGCCACTGAGCTAACTGTGAACCTCTTCACCCAGGCTGCTTAAGGGGCTTCTCATCCTTACGGCTAATAGTAGTGATTTTTATCTCTGCTCTGATACAGCCCCCCCCAGGACTTGTCAATGTGTCAGATAAAAAGTTATACTCACAATTTTACATCATAGACTTGAGCTGGAAAAGAATAACCAAAATTTGTGTCAATAATTTGCATTCACATTCTTAAAAAAGAATTTATACATTTATCTTCTTGATATAAGAAAATAACCTCCAAAGACAGAATAAAAATATCAACTTTGGAGAACATGTCAGGTATGTGATGACTCTGATTCACAGGAAACAGTCCAAGAAAATGAAAACAACCCATATCCCACCTGTCACACAAATGGGTCAAAATACCTGGCCCGAGGACAAAGGTGAAGTCGAGTTTAGAATCTAGGTTCCCAGTTCCCCCAATTTCCCTGTGCATTAGAAATTCACTAAAAGACACTTTTGAAAGAGGTTATTCTGATTCCTTTAAATAAATAAATAAAGATAAAAATAAAAAAAATGCAAAAGGAATATTTGACAATTATTTATTGGTAGCATGGAGTCATAGAAAAGCACTAAGACAAAGGGACAAGGAGAAAATTAAGTCTGTGGGATCTAAAACCCCAAAGCCCCCACGTGCTCCCTGCACACGGCCAAGCACACCTGGTGAGGAGGGGGCTCCAAAGGAACATTTGGTTGGGGGCATTTCTGGTGGCAGTGCAGGAAAGACAGAGGCATTCAGTGAGAGTATCCTGTGTCTGAAGGCCAGAGAGGAAACAAATTCATCTGGAGCAGAGAGAACTAACAGTGACCTCTTTCCTCTGGATACCAACTAAGAGAACTATTGAAGAGCAGCTAGTGGCAAAGGCATTTCCAAGCAGTGGGACTGGATGAACCCACTGGCAGAGACTTTATAGGTTTGGAATGCCAAGCTTGACTGAGCAGGCAAGTCTGACCTGTGGGATGTCTGTGAAGAGCAGCAAGAAACAGTCACCCCAAGTCACTGTGGCAGAGCAGCCATGCACTGCGGGACGGGACGGGCAGGGGCTGAGCTGCTCCAGAGCCAACCAGGGACAGGGGAAGCAGCTCAGAACACCAGGACAGTTGCTGCCTGCCCCCTGTGGCCAGTGCCTGGCAGACCCTCCTGAATGGGGAGACTTATCTGCCTTTTTGGGTCTTCCACCACCTACGTCAGTCCACTCATGTTGTCATCCTCTGTCTGTGCAATGCAGGTGCCAGAGCTGCAGCTGGTGGCTGTGAGCACAGCCCTAGTCCCCAAAACCCTCAAAGGTAAAAGGTAAAACCATGCTGGACATGCAGAAAACATTCAGGCTTTCCAGAACATTCTACTTACCATCTCTGGGCTTGCTAACGTGAATGATAAGAAAGATGACAAGGAAAACCACAGCACCACACGTCACAGCAATGAGGATGACCAGATACAGGGACAGGCCGGTCCTCTGGAAATCTAAACCAACATAACAGAGGACTTTGAGGAAGAGGAGCTCTCCTCAGCGACAGCAGCAGCAGTTTCATGACACTGACCATGTCCCTGAGGACAGCAGCAGCCAGCCCTGCCTGGGCACACAGGGCTGTGTCCCTGGCTGGCCCCATCCCCACAGCCCCAACTCCTGTGGCTCTGAGCAAGTGCCATGTGTGACCCAGCACTGTGTGTACACCTCACCAGGGGACTGTGGTTGTACAGACAGTGTCCATCTCTTAATGCTGAGATGATCAGGGGTGCGAGCAGGGCAGAATGATTGCACTGCACATCAGGAAATAAAGGATCTCAGCTTTCCTCTCAAGGGTGCTGCTCAGTTGTATTTGGAAAGTGTTTAAACCTGTCACAACACAGCAAAGCTGAAGAAGGTGCAGGAGATCCACTCGAGCTGCACACAGAGGCTTTTCTGCTGTTCCAGCTTTCACACTCAATAACAGACCAGCTCAGGAACATAGCAAAAACTTTGTATGCCCCACCTATGAGCGTTTTTTCTTTCATTCCTCTGTAAAAATATCCAGAGTCTTTCAGAGAGTCATCATGAATCATCTGGGTCCCTTGAGAATAGCCAAAAGGCAGAATACAAATTTTGATGCTGAACTTTCTGACAATAGAGCACCTGGTTTGGGTCCCTAATCTTCTCAGCTTGGTTTTGCTCTCACTTACTCTGAGTTGTATAATTCTTCTCTGGATATCCCACACCACTCTCAGAAGTCACTGATGTTAGGGGCAGATCTGCAAAACAAACAGGACTGAATGGCTAACAGTGCATTTCCAATGCTCATTATAGCACCAGATCTGGGATTAGAGCTGTAGGATCAGAAGAGAATCCCTCCATCCCCTTTACAAGGCAATGAAAATAGGCAAACTGCAGAAATGAGTACAATGGATACACTATACTACAGAGAGCGTATATGTAGTACTGTCTATACACTGGACAGATACTATGTAGAGTGCACATGTACCATATACATGATGCATACACAAACTACATATACATGCACATTTAGTGTGTGTATATATTTGTATGTCTATACACACACACAGACCTGTAGTAGTGGTGGAGTCCCATGGAGTCCAAGAGATCCCTGAGGTACCTCTGAAAACCAGCTCTGTTTGGGTTTTTTCTGCAAGAACAGTCAACATGTGTAGCATCTTCCCTCAGCTTCCAGTGACCAACACCAGTTCCCAGAAACACCATGTGATTGCTGGGGCATTGTAAGTCCAAATGAAACATAACCCAAGCATAGAAAGTGTCCACAAGCAGACCTAGCCCAGGCCTGAATTTCCATATCCCACAAAAACACTAAAAATGACAAGCCCTCCCTCAGAACTGCCCTGCTTGGTTAAATACACGTATCAGTCAGGGCTAAAGCAGCTTTTGCACCCCTTGTGTCTGCCCCTGGAGACACCAGCTTTGCCTCCCCTCAGTACTTCCATTTGGAAAACAAACAAAAAAGCCCTTTAGAAAAGAACTGGACCAAGAACATCCTGTATGCTCTGCATACATGTTAGGAAATGGCATTTCCAGCAGTGCTAAGAAAGGTAGTTTCTCTTAAAGAGACTCAACCTATCTACAAGCAAGCAAACAAGCATTCTGGAGACTGGAGACTGAAGGAAGGAGAATGTTCTACCTTCAGAGACATCTGGATTAAAAATTGAGCCATATGGACTAAAGGTCAATATTATTAAGGCTGTTCACCCTCAATAAAACCCACTGCCAAGCTTTGATGTCACACCCAGCTGCAACACCCTGTCCTTGCCATCAGCCATCTCACCCTGCCCTGTGGTTGGGTGGTGTCTTCCCGGGGTTCCCACATCTCTCCACAAGGCCGCTGTTGTTGTGGGCAGACCTGCAAGGTGAGGGGGAGGAAGAGGCTTACACAGGGGTTTGACCGTGTTGGTGATGCTGCTGTGATACAGATCTCTCCACGGGCAGGAGGGGAGCAGGATGAGCCAGCCCCACCGAGCGGACAGGAGGGTGATGCCGCACGAGCAGTGTTAGCCAGTGTGGGCAGCATTAATCCTCGTTCCCGTGCTGTTTGCTGCAAAGTGCAACTGCTGTGAAAACCACCGTGGTGTTTCAGCCAGAGCTTCGTGCCCGCCGGGAGCTCAGCAGGCTTTGTCTCTTTCCCAGGCCACTGTGTGGTTGCTGTGTGTGGCTGTGCCATCACGGGCTTCACAGCTCTGCTGGTCAACTCACAGACAAGGAGAGCTGCGAGTTTTCCACCAGGCATCCATCATGGACTCGTTTAGGTTGAAAAAGACCTCTGAGGTAATGAAGTCCAACCTATCACGCACCACTGTGTGGAGCGTGGACACATCAGAGCGTGGCATGTGTGTCATGTGCAGCCTGGCTGGGCAAAGCCCAGTTTGGTTTGTTCCCCCACTGAATTACCACTCACTTGTTCCTCGTTCTCAAAAGGAAGCCCAGACTCCTTGTCTAAACTTGCTGAACTGCAGTGGGCAGCATTACAGAGCCACTGAGAACTTCAAAAACCCACAGAGGAATCAATATGTGTTTGAAATACAAACCCTCTTTTGCATCGGGAACGGGCAGTTCCTCAAAGCGGAGGAGGAAACTGAATACAGGAAATAAAGAACAGCCCAAGCCGGAGCCAGGGACGAGGAGCACTGAAGGTGTTTGTCATTTCCTTTTCTCAGGGCAGAGAAGTAGGATGCTGTTCCTTCCCACTGCAGAAGGGCTGCAGATGTTCTCTTCTGCACTGTGGCTCTGGGCACTCACCTGTCACTGTCAGCTCCACGGCATCGCTCTGCTGGGCTGCTCCGGCCCCAGCCCTGTTTGCTGCCTCACAGAAATACGTCCCGCTGTCGGAGGGCTGCAGGCTGTCCCACGCCAGCTCAGCCCTGCTGCTCAGGAGCATGACTTGACCCTCTGGGATGATCCGGAACCAGCGGTAGCTGATGGGGGGGGACCCACTGGCCTCACAGGTCAGGCTGGTGCTGGCTCCAGCCGGGACCGTCAGCCCCAGCTGGCCGGCCCTGATGATGGGCTTCGTGGCTGCCACTGGAAGACAAAGCAGAGAGCCCCAAATCACACTGCCCTGGCTGTGGTGGGGAAGGTCCCCCCACCATGGCAGTTCTCACTCTGGCTCTTGGTGCCTTCTCAGGGGGAAGCGGCTCTTGCATCACCTCCCTCCACAGCCTGAGTTTAGGTCAACTGTGCCTGCACCAGCTGTGTCACCCATGACACCACACACAGGGTCCTGTTCTGCTGGGCTAATTCTGTCTCTGTGCTTCTTTAAACCACATCTGCCTGGGCAGAATGAGGTCAGGCTTGTGCTGGTGAAATTTAGTCAAAGAACAGCCATGCTTTACCCCAGGGACTTCCCTGCTGGTGCATGCCCCTGGCAAAGACTGAGCCATTGGGTACAGGTAGACCTAGGGACAAACTGGTAGATGAGGAGCCACAGCACTCACATTGCTGAGTGCTTTGTCTTGGGGAGAATTTCACTCCCTGGCCTATTTGCTGCTTCTCACTGGAGCCTGACACTGCCCAGCAAAAAGCCTTTGCTTGGAAGTACACAGTCACTGCTTGCCTGCTCTATCCAATTCCCAAAAGCCTTCCCCTCCCCCACAGCCTCCTTCTTGAGTTTACCTTTAACAACCTCCACTTTTGTCATGATCTCCTTTGCTATCATGCTGTTGTTACTGGCTCTCCAGGTGACCTGGCAAGTATAGGTTCCCCTGTCAGAGACCTCCAGCTTCAGGATGAGGAGAGACACGTTCCCTGGGGCATCCTTTGGGACGCTGACCCTGTCCCTGTACTCAGACAGGAGAACGTGGTCCCCTGAGCTATCCCTCCGAAAGATGGTGCCTGAACTCTGGTCATGTACCACAGACCAGATGAGGGTTTGCTGCACAAGGTCCTCCACAGGCACATAGGCACAGGGCAGAGTGATAGATCTCTTCCATACACCTTTGATCTCATTGGGGCCACTCAGGTCCAAAAACGCTGCAGGAAGAAAGTAAGGAAGAAAAATAAGCCACAAAGCAGCCAGGGTGAAGACAGTTCCCAGGTGGTGAACCCATGGCTGGCAAGACCATCAGCCAGGAGAATCCACCAGATGAGAAGCACAAGTGGTCAGTGTGGATGGTGAGAAATGGTCTGCTCAGGGGTGGGTTAACCAAAAGTCAGCATGGCATGGGACAGAGGGACAGGAGGTGGCTGATGGCCAGGGGCACTGACTCCTGCCATGTGTGCAGTCTGGCTTTCCTGCTCTGTCTGGTGCTTAGCTGCCACCACTGACACTGCACAGAGCACGGGGCCAGGGTTACTGTATGACTTAGGCCTGAGGGAAGGAGTCTGTCTCAAGCCCAGGTTGCAGCTCCCTGGTCTCAGCCAGTGTCTGTTCCAGATGTCACCCTTGGGGCTTCCAAGGACCAGCAAAGTCCTGTTTTTATGAACTCTCCTCTACTGCCCATTTCTTTTTCTGGAAGACAGTGTTCTCTCAGGCTAAACTGAATCTGAGCAACTTAAACCATGGGGCAAAGAATCTAAACCTCTAAATTTTCCTGTAAAAATGAGGACCATTGCCTTTGTCCCAATACATTTCTGTCACTCCAAGGGCTGAATCTAAGCTTCCAGGGACACTTCTTTACCCTCTTCTGCTGGTTTCTAAACCTCCCCTTTCCGGGGAACACAAGCGCTAATCAGTCCTCTCACATTGCATAAAATAACTGTCCCTGCATATGCAGGATCTCTGTACTTTGAGTCCATGGTCAGCATTTCTGTGGCCTCACTCACTGCTGCACTCTGCTGCCACTGGATCTGAAACACCTGAACCCTGAGCCAGTAGCACACGAGGACTTGACCTTCTTGCCTTATTTCTCTTCCCAAAACAGAGCCATCCTTGCCAAGCATACGCAGACACCCCAGTGCAGGGCAGAGGCTGCCCCAGACAGGGGACCTATGCCCAGACTCACCGCTGCAGAGGAGATGGACACTCAGGAGCACAGCTGCTTGCAGCAGCATTCTCATCCTTCCTGGGCTGTGGCTGCTCCCTCTCCAGCCGGGCTGACCTGTGCTCTCCAAGCCGGGGTAACTCAGGAACGCTTCCCTGCCCTTGCTCACTCCGTCACAAACGCCCAGGACGATGGCTGGTGGTTTTTTCTTCCTCTTTTTCAGAAAACAAGTGTCTCAGTGACCACTGTCAGAGGTGCAGGCAGAGCAGAAGTCCTAAGGAAAGGTCAGAAGAGGAAAGTTTAAAAATTACTTCTACTGTATTTCATGTTCCCTGCTGAGTATGCTTTTTTCCCATTTCTGGTTTTTTTTTTAAATTTATTTTAAAAAATATTTTGCTTTGTTTCTTTTTATTCCTAAGCAACTATTTCTTCCTCTTTTCCTCCTTGCATTGATTTATAACAAATCAGCTTTAACATGCACTTTACGCACACACAGGTGTGAGAGAGAACTCATAAGGAGCTGAACCACCAAGATCCTCACAATTCACTTTCTCACCAGCTTCTCTGGGACACCAACCACTGTGTTTTAAGTCAAGCTTCATGGAACACCCTAAATCTTTACATCACCAGTATGAAACACATGACCATCATAGGCCCCTTCCAGCTGAAATATTTTATATCATTGTATCACATTTAAGAGATGAGGAATTTAGGTATACAAATCTAAAACTAAAAAATTCCCAAGAGCTGCAGAGACCTGGGCTGGGCTGCCCATTCCACTCCATCTCACAGGTGGACCCTCCATTCCTACAGAGCAATTTAGCTGCTTGGTTTAATTGATTAATTGCTTTCAATTGCAAGCCCTGATTGGGGCCATACACCTCTGTGGTGCCCTCAGACTACTTGGGAAACAGATGGCCAGAGGAAAAAAAGGAGCTTGTCAAAGCAGGAAATCTTTGAGACTATGAAATTGTGACTTCTTAACTGTAATGTGGTAATTATTATTAATTAGAGGTTGATCCGTATAATTCAGTAATTGAGCACTAGCCCTGACTAGGAGATGTCTTTCTACAATGAAGGACCAGACATCTGTACCCAAGGTGACTGTGGCAGCAACCTCTTGCTTCTGCTTTGATCATCTGTGATAGCACGACGCTGCTTTTCAAAACAACCGCCTTGTTTTAGGAGAGGGCAAAGCATTCTGAGCATGGATGGATGAGGTGGCATCACAAAGTCAGGAGAAACAGAGCAAAACCATTTTTTCTTGTCTTCTGGAACACTGTTAGCAAGCACACAGGAGGTACAAACTGATGGCAGGGCTGCTACAGCTTGTTGGGAAGGGCGGGCTGGAACAGTGCAAAAATGATTCTGAGAGGAGCATGAGTGGGACACTTGGCGCTTTCTCACTCTGTGCTTGCCATGCCTGGGGGCATTCTGTGCATTCCCAGCGCATGGAAGGTAAGGAAGAGCAACCTTTCCTCCCCAGGCACAGGATGGTAAAGCCAAGGAGCCAATGCAGCAGCTGTGAGTGCTGATGCTGGAGGAGGAAGGAAGCTTGAGCTACGGTGACGCCCCTGCAGTCACGGGTAACAAACTGGTGCTGCACCGGGTTGCAGTGGTGCAGTGTCCCCACCCAGCCTGCAATATCGGGGGCTGGTGACCCGCTGGCCCTCAGACACAGCCTGGGCAACATGCAGGCTGGGCTGGAGGTTGCAGACAGACTCAGCAGGAGTCTGCCTAGGTCTGCATATGCCAACCCTACTGCCATGTTCTCATCCTATCCTGAAGTAGATCAGCATGTTTTATATAAACGTGCTTTTTCTTGGCAACAGAAATGATTAGTTCCTTACCTCTAGGAAAATCCTACAAAAATGGTAAACCTCCCAGTGCCAGTTACTCCTGGCAGGGTCTGCACACGGTGCCACATCTGGTTCCCGGGTCTGCCTGACACTACAGTTGATCTGGGCTGTTCCTTGTTTCCCTCCGTTATCTCCATTAAATGTTTTAATCCACACCTTATGGAGCCGAGGGCCTTTCCTACTGCAGTCTGTGGAGAACATGTACAGAGGTGCACTACATCTGTTGTATCTTTCAGCACACACAGTATTTTGAGCTTCCACATCACCCCCTTTGAAAAACCAGTCCCAGGTACCCTCCTGCACTCTGGAAAACAGGCACCAGGCTATCTTCAGCATCCCAGTTATTTCTGAACCACCAGCAGCTGCGTGGTGAGAGGTGAGCATGAAAGCTCTTGTTCTGGAAAAATCAGTAAACAGGTTTGGGAAGTATTGGCACATACAGGAACACAAAGAATGTACAAGAGACTCAGTAATGGTTTTGCAATTCTTGAGTTTAATTACTTCAGCATGTGGGTCTTTCTTGTTATTCAGCCTTCCCCTTTCCATTGCAATCTTTCTTAGGAAACTTGCATAAATAAACACTTTTCTCAGACCAGTACATAATGCACAAGCTTTTTTTTTTTTTTTTTTCAGTTTTCTTAAGCCTTGGTTTCTTAACTTTTTAAGAGAGAAAGTGTAGTAAGAACCCGTGATGAACTCAGACCCAACACCCAATGGTGAGATGCGCTCAGGGGAGAGGGCTCCATCACAGAAGAACAAGACACTAATCATTTACAGGAAATACCGTCCAACCTGTGCAGAAAGTCAGAGCCATGGTGATGTCAAACAGCACACCAGGAAAAGTTTTCACTATTTCACTCTTGGCAAAATTGTCGCCTTTGGGGAGGAATTAACAAACCAAACCAGGCCTGAGACAGATGCAACTCACCTCCCCCTCTCCCTTCAGCTCATGAAAACTTGAGACTAGTCAGCCCTTGGCCTCAAGAAGTCAGCGGAAGAAAGACTGAAAGGCTTGAATAATACAAACTTGACAAAAGGCAATTCAAAAGATGGAAACATGAAGGATCACGAGGTAACAGATACAAAAGCACAATAATAAAATTACTCTGAAAGCATTATACAGAGACACACTCAGGAACAGGACCCTCCTCTGCAACTCATAGATTTGACAGTGAAGAACAAATCCAACTAAGTCAGGCCAGCACAAGTTACATGAATTATCTAGCAGGCTTCAGAATATCTAATTACCTTCTGTTCTTAAATATTAGAGAGCTCAAAACTTATTAGCTCAGGAACTCTGGAGAAAAAGCTTGCAGGTAGCCTGAATTCCTAAAACTGGAAAAAAATTCATCTAATTGTGCTGGTAGGAAATATCAGGTGATATTATCCAAGGGGGTTTCTACCTGCATCCAGGCCCCTTGCAGCACCAGCAGTTCTATATCGCATCAGCACACAGCACGTTTGTGTGGGCTAGTCAAACTGCAACACATTCAGTACCAGCCCAGGGGAACTTGCTGCACCAGCAACACTGGGGCTGGGCTCCACAGTGCAGCTGCTCACAGAACTTGGGAAAACAGTGCAGAAAGAAATTCTGGGGAAAGATTTTTTGATGAAGCAGATGCTAGTTTTTGTAATTTGCTGTCAAAGGACTCAGATGCATCTGGTTAACTTGGCTTTAAGATTCCACAGGCAGAAACCACAGCATGAAGCCCTAGGGCTCCCCTTCTCAATTCAGGGACAGCTTCCGGCCTTTCCTAGACATCAGTCAGTTCCTACTGACCATCTCCAAGGATACACAACCTGTGAGCTGGGGGCAGGTTACCCCAGAACTGCCATGCAATGTGCATGAGAAATTGTCTACGCAGGGGGCAAGCACTTAATACACAAACTTCTACAATCTGGGGCAATGGACACGTGCTAGCATGTTAAAAATAATACTCCACAGTTAAAATGTCATTTTCCATAGGAAAAATGTTCCCTATACCTAGGAGCAAATCTAGGAGTATGAAAGATAGCTAAGCAGATGCAAACAATTGTAGCCACAAACTATCAAAAAAGAAATCTCAAATTAAAACCAAAATTTAAAACCAACTTAATTCCAAACAATAGACAAGCCACCTATTGAAGCAGGCTCTCCAAAGAGTAAACTCAGGTTTAAAATATCACACACCACATTACTATCCAGCTAATAAACACCATCCCCCGCAACAAAAAATCCCAGCCAAACTTTACAAACAGGATACAAACAGATTTCCTCTTGCAATAAGGATATTGGATAAAAAGTTATGGAATACACTGTGGTATGTTTACAGGGTGGTTGTTCTCCGCCTCTGCCTAGTGCCTTCACTCCACCAGCTCTTCTTCTGAGCTTGTGTTCAATTCTCCCAGATGTGCTCCTTGCTTGCAGCAAGAGAACTTCCATTTGTCTGTGCAGAACAGGGTCTCCAGGAAGCAGGTGAGGACAAAGCTCACACTTCTTGTTGCTCCACTCTAGTGTTGGCTATTCCACAGCACTAAGCCAGTTACAGACATTCCACGAGTTCAAGAAGTTTCTATCTCAGAGGCCTCATCTATGAAGTTAGCAACAGGACTGAGCAGCAGGAGGGGAAACAGTTTATACTCTCCATTCCCATCTTCTGGGAGGAGAGGTGGATCACCCATTCCCAGAGTGTCCAGAGACTCAGCCTGGCTTGCTGGAGCTGCAAGAGGCACAACGGTTCCACTGCCTGATGGAGACTGGAGAGCAGGTTTCTCCTCCAGGGGAGGCAGCAGAAAGTCTTTTGGATCCTCCATCTTCCCTGCAGCTTCACCTGAAGGTTGTTCTTCAAATAAAGAAAGCAGAGGGTTGGCCCTGTACTGGATCAGCTGCATATCTGAGGGAAAACAAACAGTTCCAAGTGTTTCATTCAGTGAAGGCTCTTATTCAAGGCAAGGAGACCTGGAGAGGCTGCCTCAAACTTGGTGCACTACAGGAAAGCCCCAAGCTGGGCTGGGAAAGCCCCTACACCCATGGCTGCCCTTGGAGGGGTCACAGCCTGTGTAGGAGATACTACCACAAGGACATTTGCAGTTCTGCTCCCTGTTGTGGAACTTGTGTCATGTTTCTGTGTGACAAAAGAAACAGTCAACACCACCACAGAGCACACGATGAGCCTCTTAAGACTGAGGCACAGCTTCAAGATCAGTGAAACATCCCGGTCTTCACAAAAATTTTAAGCCTAGACTAATGGAGATAAACCATCTGACAGGCTACAAAAATTCCATTTCAACACCCAGATTTGGAAGAGTCTGGAGCTGTCACAGTGCTTAGTGTTCCCTCCTACCCACCTTTGCTTCCTGCTGTTTCCCTCTCACTTGCTCCCAGACCTTCAGTGCTCTCTGCCAAGTTTGCCATCTGAAACAAAGCAGACAGAGAGTTAAGACAGAATGTTTAACAACAACAATATCAAAGTATTTACTGACTGGTTAACAGAATTAGAGGTCAAAGGAGTAGGGGAGAGAGATGGAGCAGCTGAGCAATGAGCCCATTGTTGCACACGAGGGCCTGCACGCAGGAGCTCTCAGAATGAGGCACAGTGAAATACAGACAAACTTAACTTATTAAGCCAAACATGCTTCTGAATAGCAAATATTTGTTTTACTTTCCAAACCAGAAGCTTTATTATAATCTGTCTTGTTGGGATAACAGTAAATCATGATTTCATCATGAAATTAAATTTTGCAGGCACCGCTTAAACACAGCTGCATTTGACATCAGTTGCAGTCTAAGCTCTTATAACTGGGAATCCTAGTTTAAATATTATTTCTGGACTACCAAAAAAATAACACTTGCAAGAATTTTTTTTATAGTATGAATTTTTTTTATAGTATGAATCAGTTTTAGGAATTGGACAAAGAGAAGTAAATTTGTGCAGAACTTCTGTATGTCCTCAGAGGAAATCCCATACAGTGACATTCAGAACAAATACAGTGTATTGCATTACAGTTTTCATTTAGTACTTTTCCTTCAGTCTCCAGACAGGCATTCTGAGTGTGTGACTGCACTAGGAATGCAGGACTGGAAATTATCTTAAGATCCCCATTAAATTCTTACATGCCACTGATAACTGACACACTGGGGTAAACCAGACGGGATGAACTGGCAGTTTCATGCTGTGCCCTGGTCCCAGCCCCATCCCTGTGCTGCATCCTGCAAGGTCCAGCTCCCAGAATTCGCCCTCCCCACTACAGAAGCAAATGTTACTCTTACATTTTCCATTCCAGGAGGAGTTTCCATCAAGCTCATGTCCAGGGCTGGCAGCTCAGGATTAAATGTCTGAAAATAAAACCAGACCATATGTCAACTACTAAAGTTCTTGAAACAAAACTGCAGAGGCTCCTGTGAAGGGACAGCATGTCACTCCTTCCACTGAAGCACAGAGACAGTGTCTCCTCCACGGGCCTCCAGCCAGGCGCTTCAATCTGTGGCAGTAAACTGAGGTAACAGGAGAAGAAAAGGTCATTGTATTTCCCAGTGATTCCAGGAATACAGCTAAGTTTCACTCCATATCATAAAGCATAATCAAACACAGAGTCAGGCTGTGATGATATGTGTCTAAGGATTATAAAGGAGAAGGAAGGACAATTTTTTCCTTTTCCACCCCCCCTCCCCAGTTATGTAGAACAGAAATCCTGTATGACCTGGGAAAGGCTCCCAATGTTACCTTGTACATTGTGAATGCCTACAAATCATTCTATCTGTAATTATTTGCTTTTCAGGATGTTTCCTCCACTTACCCATTACAATATGGAATAAACCAGTAACATTTTATGATGCAACTTGAGCAGTATTTCTCAAAGATCATAAACAGTGAGAAGATACTCACATCGCTGAACGCTTCGGCACCAAAGCTGTACTGCTTCCCTGACAGCATTGCTTGAAGCTCTTCAAGGCTGGCATCAATGCAGTTCAGAAAATCCTGAATTTCTTCTCTAAAAAACCAAAATTACATAGTACTGTAAGGCACAGTTGGCAAGCAGGGCCTTCTCTTCCCCCACATAGCAGGTTGCCCACAATCCAGAACAGCCCAACGGATGAAACTGCATTCCTGTATCACTTTTTGCTACAGCTCTTTGAGGTACAAGTGCAAGGAAGACCACCTGAACAGCAAGCACAACAACAGCTATTGGGTCAAAAAGCAATTCCTCCTTCCACACCTACTTCCTCCCTCATTTTAATATCTGATGAATGTTCTCTAATCCCAGCCTGTACACCAGTATCTGTTTAATCAAAAGGTCTGATGGCTTTCCCCTGGGGACAACAAATGACAAGCAAAGGGATGGGAATAATCTGTGCCTGAAGGAACTCTACCTACTTTGAACAACAACTTGTTGCCAAACTGGACATGTTTCCAGGGACAGTGGGCAGGACACGAGGGACAATGAAGGAAGCGAAAAGGCAGCTGCAGGCACAGTGCCTGTACCAAGTATCTTGCTGTGACAGGAGCTTCTCCTGTACTGAATTCCCAGCTGTGAGGAAAAGGCAGTTCCCAGTGCCCAGGAAGGAAGGTACTGCAGGGCCTTCAGATAAGACAAGTGCTGGGATACCATCCCTGATTTTCCTATCTGCCACTGACAACAGCAGGAGAGCTATAGGAGCAAGAATTAAAGCCTATTCCTCAATCCAGCATTCCCGCAGCCAGTGGTGACACTGGCAAAGCTCAGGGGCTCAGGGTGCAGAGCTGGGAGCTGCTCACACAGCTGCTGTGGAGCAGGAACCCACAGCCCACATCCCTGATCCAGGGGTGTCTGATCTGACAGGGCATGAGGGGTAGAGAAAGGGAAGAACAGGGAACCAACACCCGCTGGCCACTGGGACAATCCATATCCCGGTCTCCAGGAACAAAATGGCCATGGCGCACGCCCAAGATCCATGCCCTTCATCTGCTGCTCAGCAGCCCCTGGCAGTGCCAGCAGTGGCCTGACAGGACAGACTGACCTCCACAGGCCCCAGATGGACACACTAGCAATGAGGCACGCTCGTTAACATAGAGGTGACAGGGGAACTTGCGCTTTTTCAGTGTGTGATGCCAACCGTTGGCTTTTTCAAGCCCTGCTAACAGAGGCACAGAGAATTCACTTCATCAACAACAATTCCAAAGCTAATTTCCTACATTCTGCCAAACACCCTCCAAAACTCCAACAAGATCCCGCAAGGTGACGACAGCTTAATAGGTTACAGAAACAAGTTAATACCTATCCAGCAAAGGATCATTTTGGTTTCCAGAGTTGTTCTCATTCAAGATGGAGTCAATCACTGACACGGGGTCCTCTGGAGCACTGGGATGTGGAGTGTGGAGCTCCACAGCAGCATTGCCTATTTCACTGGATTTGCTGACATCATTTACAGGAACTGGTGGGACAGGTTCTGCACAACTTAACTCACTTGGCTGCAATACTTGACAAAGAGGTAAGCCAGGATCCACAGCTCCCTGTGCCTCTCTAAAATGTAACCCAAACAGAAACAACACAGAGGAGAATTCATCAATTGTATTACTATTCATTTCAGGTTTAGCACCCCAAATCTTAATAAGGTCAAGTAATTGAGGGTCCAAATAATGAACTGGTCTTTAGAAAAAGCAGCAAAGTGTCTTTCCAAAGGCAGATGAAGAATCTCTTATTACAGCTTATACAGAGAGTACGTATCAGAGCAAAACACTCTATTTTCCCAGGCTAAAAGCAGCAATACTGTACATGGAAATTAGGCAGGAGGGAAACTCCTGACAGACTCTGGAAACAAAAGATTCCAAATCAGTCCATATTTCACTTTGGTTATAAACTAAATGGGTTTTCAGTAGAATCTGCTGCCACACAGAGAATGCCTTCCCTAGACTATGCTTAGTGAGAGAAGTACTGAGACTGAAGATAAAACTATACACCTTGATTTGTCTGTCAGTAACCTATATGCATTTTGGATTGTTTATTAGTAACCTATATGTGCATTCAGGTCCCTGTTCAGTCAAAAAGTCAAGTATGTGCTTATTTGTTGAACCAGCAGAAAAGCCTCAGCAAAGTAAATCTGAAGTGCCCATCAGCCTGAGGGGCCTCCAGGCACTCCTGAAGAGACACAAGCTCTGACCATGACCAGTGCCATATGTTGTAAAAAGGAGAGCCTACAACAGGCCTGTCATGCAGAAATGGTGTGAACATTCAGAGAGGCTGTTTCCCAGAATCCATATGGATCACCAGCACTAACACAACTACCACTTAACAACCCAGGCATAAACACTTCATGTGCTTTGGACATACCTGGCTCTGCCACTTGTGTGTGCCACAGCAAGGAGGCCATCAGTGGCGTTTTCCAGGGAGTCAGTGATATCTCGGATGATGAGACCTGTGCCATGTCCATCCTCTTCATCTGCACTATGTTCAGAAAAAGCCATCTGCGGATACGGCACAGAATGAGTAAACCAGAGGCTCTGACCTTTTTTTATTTTGAAGCCCCATTCTTCTTGCAGCTTCTCTTTCCTCTTAAGATTTCATCTGTGACCAGCTGTACTGATTTGCATGATTTTACAGCCAGACCAATGCTCTAAATCTGCCCATTGCAAAAGGGAGAGCATTTGATTACAGGATTAGTGTATTTGTAGCTACAGGGAAGACTCAAATCACCATGTATCATCCTGTTCAACCCACTGCCTCTTTCCCTGGGGTGACTTACAGCTTGGCCACTCTCCACAGGTATGCGGACATACTGACGGCTGTACTTGGAGGGTGAAGCACCTGCAGCATCTGTGAGAGACCTGAGACAAAGCACAGCTTCAGTACATCCTTAGTTCCACAGGCAGGAGCTGCAGCAGTGCCCAATACGTGCAGTAATGGTAAGGACAATCATTCTTTCACTCCTAAGTAGCCTGGCTCTTGGGAATGTGTGTCCCGAAGGGCACTGCAGGCAGTCTGCCCTACATGTACGCTGTGGTGTGGAAGAAGTCAGTCACATGTGTATGTTTTGAGAGTTACCACTTTTGATAACCATGCCCTTTGGAACTGAACATGTACAGAATATTCTCTTCCCACCTATTTTTTTAGTGGTAAGGAGGAAATCTTTATTTTGTGCTTGATTCAACTTCCATCAGATTTCTCAAGTTTGGATATACAAGTGATAAAAACATCTTTCATACACTAGAAGCTGATTTATGCCTAAAGGTCACATCTGACACTGATCTGGGACCTATCAAATAATTACCTTTTTCTTTTGACTCCAACAATGTAATTTCCTCGCATCAAACTTAGTATAAACTGAAGAATCTAAAAAGGAAAAACAGAAAAAATCCACCAAAAACAAGTGGTCAGCATAGCAATACTATAATTAAATTCTTAATTAATATTTTACTAAAAATGATGAAGTTATGTGACTGAAATTAACAGGCAAATTAAAAATCCACTTCCAATTGGATTTTAAGAACCAAACAAGAGTTGCAAACGGCACAGAAATTATCCCACTTGCACAGTTGGGATTTTTTTGGAAATGCAATACAACAGCACAAGTCACTAGAGGATTCCAGACCAGAAACAGCTGAGGGATAAACCAGAGAAAATCTATTTCAGTGCACAAGCTCCTACACTCTCCAGGTTCCATATTTGCATCACAAGTGGCCTAGGTGTGTCCTGGTCCAAGATCTTTCACAGACTCCGTTCCATGTGCCTGCAATCTCGTGTTCTGGGCTCCTGTTACCATGCACTGCCTCCACACACTGACATCTTCCTATGACTTTTCCTTAGTGCTTTGCTCGTGGTTCTTTACTGTGCTACTTCTGGGACACTCAGGAACTGTGAATATTCCTTATGCTGTATTAATACAGCCTGTTCAGCTCTGTGTCATTTGTCATTCTACATAAGCAAAGAATGCCATGAAATATCACAGAGGCAGGAATAAGGATGGTAGCACTGAAGATGCTGCAATGGTACCTTAGACAGCAGCTTCTGTTGTTGACTGTGCTTCTGCCTTAGAACTGCCACTTCTTTCCACAGGGCCTTATTTTCTCTGCAATGCAGAATAAATCAGAAGACAGAGGATGAACAGCGTTTACTTTATATGCTCTAGTTTACAGCTTTCAAACTTTCACAGTACCTTGCAGAACTAATGGCAACATTCCCTCTATGGGTAACTAGCTCTCAGTCAATCTGGTCCACTAGCATAAACTATGGGTTAACTTAGCTCCCATTAGCTTTCCATTAGGCAGGACCAAACACTCACTTAATAAGTACACCCTCATCCTCTGCTGCTCCACCAATAATCTTGATCTGAGGTATTCCTTCAAAGCCTCAAAGCTGTGTTACACTCAACCTGTTTCCAAACACTGACAGCCTCAGGACAGGTTCAAAGGTGGCATTCAAGGGAATTGGCTTTTTTTAAAGGAACAGAGGGAGTAAGGTATCTCCTGAACTTGATACCAGCTGGCATACCAATGACCTAAATGAATTACCAGTGCCTATATGAAGAGGATCTGTGAGAACAGAGATGAGGATGTGCAAAGTCCACCTCCAGTTAGAAAGAAAACCAAACACTAATTGTCCCTCACTGCATCTAACTCTGTGTTCAGAAATGTTTTGATTGCCCTAAAAAACTGCTACAGGTGCTGGCAACCAAAGTGAAATCTCAAGACAGTCAAGAAGCTCCCAGTCTTAAATCTCCAGTCTGTAACTGAATTATAAAAACAAGATTCAAAATGTTTGTGGGGCAGAATGGGCATTCCTAGGGAAAAATACAGCTTCACCTGTTTCTAGTCCAAATGAAACCTGTATTTAGCCAAACTCCATCAGATATAAGCCACATTCAATGTATAAGCGCCTCTGAATCAGCTGAGTCTACCTCTTCATATTAGCCAGCCTGACATCCATGTTGTTCTGCTGCTCTCTCATTTCCTGCACCTCGGACAGGACTTTGTGCAAATCCTCTGTGCAGACCTTGAGATCCTCGGTTCTCACTGCAGACACCTAAAATAGGTACACACACTTTACTACAAACAATAGCAAACTGTTGGCAGTAGAAAAGGTACAGGCTCTTTTACAAGATCAGGTAACACTGCCATTCTTACATGTCACAAAACACCACAACTGCTATATGTGACAGTCCTTAGGACAGTCTGCACTGCAGGAAAGAAACAAGATGTCAATGAAAACATGATTAGCACTTTGTACTTGGAGACAGTAGTTTCACAACTGTAATTCATGATCAAAAACACTGACTGCAAAGGGCTTTCCCTGGGGGCTTTCTGCCAGGTGTGGTGACAGCTTGCCCTCTAGTGTCACAGAACAAACACCAGCCAAAAGCAAAACACAATTGATTGTGAAAGAAGAACAAGATGATCATATTCCTTCTGGCTGTGAGTAAATCTGCCAGCAGAGGAGTAACAAATTTCCATTAAGTTATTGGGGGATGAAGGTGTATAGTTAGATGCATCCTACTCGATGTGAAAATTTGTCCCACACCAGCTGAATTGCAGATTCCCATATCGGTGTTTCCTCTATTACCTCTCTGCTCAGTGACATTCCAAAGTTACAGAGACTTGTCTTCAGAAAAAAAGAGTCCAATCTGCTCTTCTGCCCACAGGAGAATTTGTGAATGTTTCCACTTCAAAATATGGTGGTAGAGCCACCAGAAAGCAAAAAGCTCACCACCTCCTTCCTGCACTTCCATATTAAACATTTTCCAGTTCTTCAGCAACTCTCTCTTCAGCAGGAGCATTGTAAACTATGACAATTCAGGATTTTGAAAGGCAGGTCTAGTGCATCATGGCTCTAAATGACACATCCAGTTTTTGTGGGCATAATTTTAAACATCATTTTGCCAAATACTGACTATAATTGAACCAAACAGAGCTGCACCAGATGTCCATCCCAACCTACAGCATGCTGGGAGTTTTCTTGTTATTCTACTAAATTCCAAGGGGGAGGTGAAAGCATCTGAGATTGGCCTGCTGAGGTGTGAGATAACTTCCATGCAGGTTGGCTAACAGATCCTGTCTTCCAAAGCGGAAGGGGATGGTCAGAAACAGACCTATCGTGTTATAAATCAACATCCCATCCCCTCATGCTGCGACACAACACAGCTGTTTGTGCAATCACTCCTCAGACATGACAAACTATTTTCTTAACAAAACCTTGTGGTGCAAAGGATGGACTGAAGAATCTGACAGTTCTCCCTGTCTGCAGTCTAGAAACTCTGCTGTTTGTTGTAGGTAATAACTTATGCTAATGTACTCAGGGTGCACCCCAAATAGAATTTATGCTGTCTGACTTCTTTCCAGCACACCACCTCTCCATGAGGAAGACACCTGAAAGATGCAGACAGCAGGTGGAAATTTCAAATGCAGCCAGCCTCTAAAAAAAAGGGCCAAACTAAAACATTCTGCCCAAGTGCAAGGAACTGCTCTTCAGAGTCTCCAACTGACTAATCAGGGTGGGGAGGCCCTCGTACAGGCTGCCCAGAGATGTGGCTGCCCCATCCCTGGGAGTGTACCAAGTCAGGCTGGATGGGGCTTAGAGCAATGTGGACAAGTGGGAGGTGTCCCTGCCCATGGCAGAGGGGTGGAACGAGATGAGCTTCTAAGGTCCCTTTCAACTCAACCCATTTTGGTATTCTCTGAAGACACACAGGGTGTCTGCACACCAGCAGAGCTAACAGTGAAAGGGAATAAGAAAAGCAAATCCTGCATTCAAACCTGCATTCCTGACAAGAGGCTTGAAAACCAGTTTATAGCCAATAGTGGAATATGGCTCCATTCCAAGCACGCAATAAGAGAGTAGGAAAACTGATAACCATTTTGCAAAAAAATCACTAGTATTTCCTGTGCAACAAAGACTATGTTTCACCAACCTGTTCAATACTTTATATGGATGTCCTTGGCACTAAGCAAAGCTTTTGTCTTTCCATCTAGAACACTCCACCCAGTGCCCCACCTCTGGGACACACAGTGCCACACCTGACATCACTGGCTGCCTGCCCTGACACGCGTGGTGCTGGGACACGCACTGGGCACACGGGGGGAGCACAGGCCTGAGCCAGCACTGGGGACTCGATTCTAGCTCTGAGCAGGGGCAGCTCAGTGAGGAATCGATCCAAACACAATTGCGGCTCTCCAGCCTACCCTGGGCTTTTATTACCCTGGGCAATGCAGCCACACCTGACAACAGACTGAAGAAAAGATTCTGCCGTTCAAATGTCAACATGATGTATCATGATACTCTCTTCCTTAGGTTATTAAGGGCAGTAATGTGCCAATTGAGGATAAATATCTGTGCAGAAACAGGTCAGACAAGGCCTAAACGTACAAAAGAAACCCAGAAAGTGCTCATAAAGATGTAGCTTAGTGGCAACAGTTTTGGGGGAACAATATAATTTATGCAAACTCACCCAAATGAACTGATTACTGATGCCCTTGCTAATTTTCAGTGAGTGCCAAACATGAATATATTTCTTTTGCTTCTTTCACTTAGTGCCTGAGTTGAAGATGCTGACAGAACTGCAGACCATGCTAAGCTGCAATCAAGGATGTGAACTCTGTGGAAAGGGCTCTGATTTAATGGAGATGCAGAACGTGGTCCTACCCCAGTGCATGGCCAACAGCAGGCAGGTTTGTCTAAGCGCTGGCATAAGAATGCCCAGCTAGGCACCAGCCTGACATTGTGAGGGAGCTACTAAGGCTTGCACCAGGATGTACAAGCTTGGTTCCCATGGCATTTGCTGGCTGTTTGAAACATCCATAGTACTCTTAATAAGCCACTTTTCCTAACAAAGTGAATACGTGCTTAGACTGTACCTTGCGCTTGATGTTTTCCAGTAAATGTGCCTTCCCTTGCTTGAAGAAAGGGTGTTGGAATTCAATGACTGAGCTTTTCTCTGCTGTAATGATACCGTTCTCCAGAGCAATCACCTTTCTGAAACCATCTGTGGAGAGGAATCAACAAAGGCATTTCTCCCAGTGCAAAGCTAACTGGGAGAAAAACATACAGTTGAAGAAAATTCCAAGACTACCAAAATACCCACAGCACTAGTTATTGGGAGCAGAAACTGTGAAAAAACAGCCAAAGTAGCTTTTGTTGCTGCTCAATGATTTCAGTGCTTTGATCTTCACAGCTAGAAAATATGTCCACAGTACCATGGAATGCCCTGGCAGGCCGCAGGCACAGCTGCATGGCAGAGGTCAGCAAATGTCCATGGGCAAGACAGCCACGTCCAAACCATCACAGCAGTCAGTTAGAAAAGAGATTTGGTACAACATCTTAAATAGAATCTTGTCCCAGTGCAAGCAGAGGAATGGTGCATCTTCCCCTTTCATCCCCGACAACTACATATCAAAGCAAGTTGTGTCATGTACTGATATGGTCTACAGAATAAAGCGAGAGAGAAGTTAGTTCCCTGTCTGTGCAAACACCTGCAGCACAGCACCTTCTCCAACTATGGAGAATTGTCTGCACAAAGTAAGACATTGCCAGGTCTATTTCCATCGCTGCTCAAGTACCACATAGTAGACGCAGGACAGAGCTGACAGACCAATCCATCTCTCTCCTCACTCAAGTTTTTAACACAGTTAATGCATTCCAGCCTCACTGCACCCCAACAGCATTATTTTTACAAAGCCGGGATAGATCCAGAAGAAAAAGGAGGCTGCCACTGCCTCGCATGTCTTCATTGGGATATTTGCATTTTCACATTTACCCTGGCTATAAAGGAAGTGACAATTGTTTCTTGGGATTACCCTTTGTCAGTCAAGTGATGGGGTCCCACACACAGCAGCACAAGACAAAAAGAGCAGCATCTACCCTCTGTCCAGAGATTAAACAGGTTGTGCTTTGTCTCATGTCTGACAAAATCTATACAGGTATCAGCTAGACAGACCAGGCAAACCTACTGGGCAAGGACAAAGAGCTCCTCCCCTTCACTCCCAATGAAATTCTAACTAAGGCAGCATCTCCTGTGCAGTTTGCCCCTCCACTGGGCCCAGAAGCTTCTGCAGCTGTTCCTGCTGGGTGATACAGTCCCTGATTACCCCCTTCACTGCACCCCTCTGCCTGGGCACGCTGTACATGTGCTATGCAAAGCTGCCACATGATGCTCACAAGTCGAGCACAGAAAACATAATGGAAAACGTAGTCCAGCTCAGCCTGTCAGTGAGACTGATCTGGTTCCAACACAGCAATGCAGGCAAGAGCAGTGGGAGTCCCAGATATAGGCAATTTTTTTTACATTCTATACACAAAGCCTTTGCTTCCCTGGGTACACATAAGTTTGCTGCTATATTAACAGCACCACTGAAGCCCAGGAAACCCCACCCAAGTTTTAGGCACTAGCACATATTCTTACAGCTGTTGTTCAAAAGGACTCAAAGCTGAACCACAAAAAACAAAGACTAAGCCAAACTCTGCCATCAGTGGTTTTTTTTGCAAAGCAAACTCAGGCCAGAACCAAGGTCTTCAGGGATGAGACTTGCCAAGTCCTCTTGCTTGTTTCAAGAAATCCAAACCAAAGCCAAGGAGCAATGAACTCGGCAGAGAGAACATGTAGCAACAGCTGATGCTTACACATGTTGAGCTGCCGTATGAAGCTGGAGATGTTGTTGTGTTTGAAGTACTTGGGGAGCAGCTCCTTGGCAAACCTCTGCTCATCCAGAATGCAGAAATTCTCGCCATTCTAGGAAATAAGCAGGAATAACAGTTAGTGAGTGAGAACAGCTTTTCAAAGTTGTTGCTCTTAAGTGAAGACCATAAATCAGCAGACAGTTCTGACAGCAGAGAAGGGCAAAACACTTTGCCAAAGGAACTGTCTGTGGAAATACTTCTGAATACTTGGGACTGGACTAAAAAGTTTTAATCCAAAGACAGTTACATGGAACACTTCTATTGAATAAGGGATTTTCTTGAAGTCCTGATGCTTTGATCTTGATCCAAAGCAGAATTGTTCTAAAAACCTGCTCTCCTTGTCCACAGGAAACATGAGCATTGCTCAAACACAATGGTATTCACGCCACTAGAGAGATTTCATCTCCCTTCATCAGTCTGCCCAGCTCCTGACAAGATTCTTCCATTGTGCGTGCTATGTCATCACTAAAAATAACCAAGTAACGTTGCCGAGTTACCAAAAGTTCAGACAACACAACCCAGCGGTGACCAGGCGTAAGCGTGACACCAGCAGTCCCAGATTTATCATATGCTCAAGATCAAACTTCCTGGAAACGGGCAGAGTTTTTTGCATCACTTTTATGCTGTTCACAAAGAGAACAAAAACACCGTGTTTCTTCTCAGCTTTTCCTTTGTGAAGGACAAACGACTAAAAGCAGCGAAGAAAACCTTACGGATTTAAAAACGACAGGGGACTAAAATAAACGCGGCGCTTGTCCGGGGTGTGTGGTCTGTGTGTCCGTGCCCTGTGTCCCCGGGGCGCATCCGCCTCCGCTCCGGAAGGCAAAGGAGCACTTAATGCCTCTTTCGCCCCCCCGAGGCCGGTGAGAATTCGGGAATTCGGGACTGAACGGGGCCGCGCGGGCACGGCCCCGGGCGCTCCGAGCACCCTCCGCCCCGCCCGCCGGGCCCCGCCACCGCCGCGCCCTCCGCGTGGGCCTTCCCGGGCCGTGCCCCGCGGCCGCCTCACCCTGCTCCAGCAGATGACGTCGTCGCTGTCCGGGTCCTCCAGCAGCGCCCAGAGCTTGGCGAGGAAGCCGGGAACGGGCACGGGGCCGGGAGCGGGTGCGGCGGGGCCGCCGGGCAGCGCGGGCGCCTCCCGCATGCTGTGCGGGGAGCGGGGCCGGGAGCGGGGCCGGGAGCGGGGACCGGGCCGGGCCAGGCCAGGCCGCGCGGGGCCGCCCCACGCGCCGAGGGGCGGGGCCACCGCGCGGCACGGCCGCTCATTGGTCGGGGCCACCGCGCGGAGCGTCCGCTCATTGGCCGGGGCCGCCCGCCCCCCGCCCCGGCGGCCGCGAGCGTGACTCTTGTTGTGCTCCCGGGGGAGCGCGCGGCCGTGTGACGTCACGGCGCGCAGTTAAAGGGGCCTCGGCAGGCGCCCGGAGCGTCCCGCGGGGCCGGGGCCGGGGCCGGGTGGGTCCGTGCCACCGGTGGGTGCCGCCGGCCCCGCCGTGCCCCCTGCCGCCTCCCAAGGGCTCCCGCACCGGCGGACAAGCCCGGGGCGGGGTGGGGCAGGCAGGTTTGCGTGTGCGGCCGGCGCGCTCGGCAGGCGCGGGCCGGGGCGGGAGCGGGGCGGGGCCGGGTTTGGGCCGGGGCCGAGTTGGGTTCGGGGCGGGCCCGGGGCGGGTCCGGGCTCGGTCACCCCGCGGGGCAGCAGCGCCCCTGTGTCCCGTCCCGCCCGGGCTCGCCCGCGCCGCCGCTCCGTGTCCCGCTCCGTGTCCCGCTCCGCGTCCCGCTCCGTGTCCCGCTCCGCGTCCCGCTCCGCGTCCCCGCCGCGCACGTAAGGGCTGAGCCACCCTCCTGCCTCCGCCGGCGCGGTCCCCGCAGCCCGGCGCCCCCGTCGGAGGGGAGCGGTGTCGGGGACCTGGTGAGGGGCAGTCCCGGGGGGAGGATCCTGCTGTAAAACGCCAGGGTCAGAGGTGAATGTAATACAGAATTTGGGTTGGCTTTGGCTTTCTTTCTTTCTTTTTGCCTTAATCAAGGCGTATACAGATACCGAAGGAAAAATGGAAAAACAAATTCTGAAAAGAATTCAAGGTTTTTTACCACCTTGACCCAGCCCTAGCCCAGTCGCTCGGTGGTGAGAGCCCGTGGGCAGGGGGGGTGAGCACAGCCCCGGCCCCGCCGTGCTCCGGGACCGCCCGAGCTGTGCGAGCTGCTCAGCTCCGGCCGCGGCCCCGCTGGGACTCCTGCAGAGGTTCAGGGGGGCTGGCCTAAAGACTGGTTCTTGACCATTTTCAGTGCCAGAGCACACCCCAGAGCGCTCGAAATGCCGGGATTTGTGGCGGTGTGGGGTGCTGTGGGGCTGCCGTGTGTGGGGTCGGTGTCCTGAGCAGCCACACAGGGACAGCGAGCTGGTGCAGGGCGTTTGTCTCCATTGCCAGTTTTCACAACCAGCTTGGAGAGCTGCTGCTCACCCTTGGGGTGAAGTCTGAGCTCTGCCCTTTCCTGGGATGTGGCACTGCCTGCGTAAACCCTTGAGGTGAGGACACAAAGACCAGCCCACATTGGCTCCCTGGGCTTGGTGGCTCCCAGGCCTTGGGGAGGCCACCCCGTGTACTTTGCCCTGCACTGACAAGGCCACAGCTTGGGCTGAGTCAGGAGCATCATCCTGCCCTTCCCTCGGGCGTGTGCCGGCAGGGTGGCATCTCTGGGGCTGCTGGCTCTTTCTTTCTGTACTGCTGTCACCACTGCCTTTTGCTGGTCTGCTGTGCAAAACAGCACAGGTACAGCTTTCCGAGCCCCTTCCTTTGGATCCTCCTTCCTGGCACAGAGTGGGCCAGAGCAGGTATTTCACCTCCCTGCGGACAGCGGCGGGTCCTAGGGCAGCAGTCGCAGGGGATAAGGTTGGTGAGTGGATGGGGTGTGGTGGAGGGGCTCAGCCAGTGCTGCCGTGGTCCCCACACTGCCGGGGCCGTGGGGAAGGGGCTGCTCTCTCTGGGTTTGACCAGGAGTTTCTGAAGGGAAGTGGCTGGTGGAGCCACGGGAGCAGAGATATATTCCGTGTTAATGAATCAAAACTGTCTGTGATTTAGACATCCCTACGACCCCCTTTTGAGAAAGGAAGGAAAGAAGGTGTTTCCAAGTTGAGAGTTGCTTTGTCTCAGTTTCTCAATTAAGTGACTGTTTGGAATCAGCAGTACCTGATTATCATTAGCTTCTGAGAACAGCACAGCATGTTTGGAAATCAGAAATAAAGCTTTGGAAGGTGTCTAGTCTGTTGTCATGTGCTGTAGTTGAATCCTGTGTGCTGGGTATCATATGTGGTAAGAGGTTTCAAAGCTGCTATGTGCTTTGTTGGCTGAAAGCTTACAGAGTATCCAGATTTGCTGCAGATAAACCCGATACATTAATGTTGCTGTTACAAAGATGGGAAGAATAAATAATTACAGTCTCTTTATGAAAAAATCTTTTGATCAAAACCATGTGGAAAATGTTTAATGGAGCAAAAAGCCTTGTGCAGCCTGTTTGAGATGTACTGCTAGGTTACAGAGAACCCCTCTGTAGGAGCCATCTTTAATGAAGTTAAAATTACTTCATAATGACTAAATTGTACTTCCTCAGGTGACTTAGAATGAAGATATCTTGGTGGGAGTTTAAAATACACAGATACTTACTCAGGACTCTTTTCTTGAGCTTTGTATGTGGACCTGTAAGATGATTTGAAACATCAGCAGGGGTGAAAAAAGGGTTAATCAAACTATTAGGAGAGCAGCACATTTGGTGTTGGGGGCTCAGTAACAAGGCAAGATCTCCATCCACCTTGTGCATTAGTTCTGTTGTGGAGTGATTTACTTCTTGAATATCTGAATAACAATCCCAATCGAACTTATACCTGATTCTTCATACCTTTTCAAAATGTTCAGTACCTTCAATCCAGGTGACCATATTCTGTTTCATTGTCTTTGTTTTTCCCAAATAGGTGTAACCTCCAGAAGTGCCTTCCCTTCAGGCTGTGATGGGATTGGTCTGGTGGTTGCTGCTATGTGTCCCCATGTTGTCACCCACATTTGCTGTGGGTGTCACCCGAATCTATTACCTGGGGATCCACGAGGTGGAATGGAACTATGCTCCAACAGGGAGGAATGTGCTCGCCAACCAGAGTGTTGCACATAACGGGTACGTTTGGCTCTAAGAGGATTTAGTCTGGGATTGGCTTCAAATTGTCATTTGATGTGTAATTTCATGCAAGCATTTTAGGGCATTTGAGCAAATGAGAGTCTCTGGTAGATTCTGTTCTTTATGAGCTTAATGTTTAACTAGTTTTATCGTAGGAGCATAGAACCTGTGTCAGTGGGAAAAGGAATGGTCAGTTTGAAGCATCCTGAGCCCATACACTGGGGGGAAGTGTACAGAAAACAAACACAGAACAGAAAATAGAACAGATTGTTCTACAATAGCCCAGATTGTGCAATGTTCTGCCATGGAGTTTCATTTTGCTTAGTTCCAGCTGGTGATCAGCTTGTCTCCTGAGACAGGATGACTTTTCATCTTGATGTAAATGACTTTACAGAGACAGCTTGTTTTTATTTCAATGAAATTTCAAGCCTTAGACTTAATGGAACTTCCTTCATGAGATTTTAGGGACTGCTTGAAAAACATTTTTGTTTTTCTTTCAAAAATAATTCTGGAAACTGCAATAATTGCTTTGAGTCACTACACAAACAGGTTTTGGTTTTAGTTTTCAAAACACCAAAGTTTTTTCTTTGGTGGATGGGTTGTGTGGGGGTTTGTGTGTGTGGTTTGTTTTGTTGCTTAATAGCTTTCCTTAGCATTTTAAAGACATATATGCTTTTTCCCCTGCCATCATTTTCTGTGGCAAATAGCCAGTATTACTTGAGCTACTCTCCATTCTTTACCCCTTCATAATAACTAACACTCAAGTTTATCCTTCAGAACAAGCACAACAGGAACAGAAGGGTTTCACAGCAACGTCAGGGTCTGTCAGTTTAGCTTGGAAAAGTCTCTGTTCTCTGGAGGTGCTGTATAGGTGTAAATTAGTTCACAGGAACCCCCCTGCCCTAAAAATTCAGGCTTAATAAAGATGTTATCACAAAGTGATAGTGAATGCAGTGGTTTTTGTTTTCTCTCTCTCATAACACATGAAGAGAAGGAAATGAAATTCAAGGTCCTTGAACTTAAAAGGAATTTAAAAACTGTTCTGTCACTGCAAACAATTACCTAATGGGACTTTTTTGTACAATGATTGCAGAAATGAAATTGCTGGCAATTAGAAAGGGATGTGATGTCAGTATGAATGATAGAGGTAGTAAAATACCTGAAGAAATTTTTTTATTGGGAAGAAATGGACTGTGTGTGGGGAAAAAGAGTCAGTTCTGTAAAATGAATTGTGAATTAACTTAAACCCTTTGCAGATGATGGCTGCAGGACTGACTTGGCAAAGGGCTGAGCTCTGGATTGTATAGCTATAGCTCAGTCTTGCACCTTTGTGAATGACAAGGGCAATGGTTAATATCTTGGTTTCAACTGTTCACGCTCTGAGATGTGTGTTAGAGTTTACCTGCCTTCCAGGACTGTTCTACTGCTGTGCTGCTTGATCCAAGGGAAAAAGTGGGGGGAGTGACCTCAACTCTCATTTAGGCTGGTTCCACTAATGCCTGGCCCATGATTCATCTCTTATCTATTAAGAATTAGCCATAAAAAGCAAATATGCTCATGAGCTGAACTTTAGTACCTCTATGAGGTTTTAACTCTGGAAGCTGGTTACGTGTTGGGTATGTACCTACCTGACTTGTCTGTCATTCTGCAAGGAATTCAGAATCTGTTAAGTAGAAAATAATCTTTCAGACTATCGATTTTGGCCAGAAAGCTCAGGAAACTTCCCCCTGCCTTGGGACTTAGTTGCGAATGTCACAAAGGAGTTGAAGTGAGTTTCTAAGAGCCCAGTGAAGGCTGAAGCAGGCACAAGAAGGGTCCTCCCTTGCAACACCCACATGGAATTGTCAGGGAACCACCATCCTTTCTGTTCCTTGTTCACAGGGCACAGTTCAGGGGTGCAGTTTGTGTCCATTGGTGAACAGCTGGGGTTGAGGTTGTGACCATGCACGGGCGGCTTAGAGCATCCTAGGGTCCTCTAGTGGCCAAGCTTTCAGCTGCACTGGGCAAAGTGAAGTGTCAGGGTCACTTTACTGTGTTATCAACCAGCTGTTGGATATAATGATGACTCATGATGCCTTTCTCTTTGAATTCAACAGCCAGGCTGCAGCATTCCTCCAGCCTGGGAAAGACAGGGTGGGAAGCACATACAAGAAATCTGTCTATAAGCAATACATGGACTCCACATACACCACCGAGATCCCCAAACCTGGCTGGCTGGGGTTCCTTGGGCCTGTCATCCGAGCAGAAGTGGGGGACACCATTAAAGTACACCTAAAAAATTTTGCTACTCGACCATATACAATCCATCCTCATGGTGTTTTCTACGAAAAGGACTCTGAAGGTAAATGAGCCACTGCCATCACAGAGACATATTTTACTCACTGAGAACTTAGGAGTATGTGTGGCGGAGAGCTGTCTGTAAAGCCCCAGCTGGAAAGCAACTGCATTTGGTTGGTGTTGGGTTAGCAGGGTCATGGGCCTGGGGGTAGTTTCCTGACCTAGGCATTACAGTACACAGTCCAAGTTTCTTGATTTTAGAAGAATCTCTAAAATGCTAATCAACTCTAGAGATTGTAAAGAGTCTGACTGTGGGGCCACAGTGCAGAATTGAAGGCAAAGTAGCACTAGGCAGAATGGAAATTATCTTGCTGACTCTGTGCTGACCTGTTTACTGGGCAAGTTGCCTTCCAGTGGCTCTGTGCCTCAGTGTCTCTCTGAGGGAGTGATGATTATACACTGTTTCAGCCTTGGGATGGTGAGTCTCAATTTGAAATCTGCTACCCAAATGCATACATACAGGTCTGTGAGTGAGAGTGGCTCAGTAGGTTATATGTGTGGGCATCTTGGCTCTTCTTGAATGGATGTTGTGATTGCTCAATTGTTCTAGGATCCCTGTATCCTGATATGTCCCCCCAGGATCAGAAGAAGGATGATGCTGTTTTCCCAGGAGGGAATTACACCTATACTTGGACTGTCCCTGAAGATCACAGCCCAACTGCTGATGACCCAAACTGCTTGACCTGGATCTATCACTCTCATATTGATGCACCAAGGGACATTGCATCTGGATTGATTGGGCCATTACTTACATGTAAAAAAGGTAAAATCACCATGAGAAAGCAGCTGAGGGCTGCAGTTTCATAGTGTAAAGGTTTTGTGGTGACATGAATAAGGATAGGATGTGAAGATACTCTGGTGGGCAGCTCCCACCTTCAGGGGAAAATGCAGAGAAGTTAGAGAAGGCAGCACCTGGGTTCTACCTGGGTTCTGGTCATTGCATTGTCTTTATCCCTTAGTAGCAGTGCAGGTGAGCTTGCAGGCTTCTCGATCTAAGAGAGCTGCTTGAATCCATGTTAAATGCAGGACTCTTGTCTGAGATGTAGGTTCTGTATTAAAAGCATGGTGACTATTTGATTTCAGTAGAATTGAGAAGACTGAAGGTGTTGTGTTGCAGTTGAGCCGTGCAGTGGCAGAGCTGCTTGGGAGATTGAACTGTATTGGCAGGGATATATTGGGAAAGGGTGAGCTTGCTGCTCTGCAGTGAGCTGTGAGGGTGGTGGGAAAGCATCTCTCTACAATTCATATGACAAGTGTTTCTCTGCTATTGCTGCTTTAATTCCTTGCCTGATGTATGATTTTCTGCATTCATTCCTCTCTCCTTTCACCTCAGGAATACTGACTGGCAGCTCTCAAAGACGCCAGGATGTGGATGTTGATTTCTTTCTGATGTTCAGTGTGGTGGATGAGAACCTAAGCTGGTATCTGGATGAGAACATAGCATCATTCTGCACAGATCCTGGCTCTGTAGACAAAGAAGATGAGGCATTCCAGGAGAGCAACAAAATGCATGGTCAGTGTCACGTTTGTGAGGCCACTGATTCTGCCAAGACACATCATGTGCTGAGCAAATAATATCACAGAGATGGGGCAACAAGTCCAGAAAAAGGAAGTGGTGTTTTGATTTAATCTTTGGCTTGAGTGAGCTTTTATACTCTTTGTTTTAGGAACGAGCTGTAGAATTGGGGTCTCTGAAACAAGAGGAGGATGAGTTCTGATTAGGTCCATCTTCCCATCATGTCTGTGCTGTGACCTGCTGGCAGTAGCTCTGAAGACCCCTCTTCTGCCCTCTGATTTTGGCTTGCTTGGTTTTGCAGCTATTAATGGTTACGTGTTTGGCAACCTCCCTGAGCTGACAATGTGTGCTGGGGATGACGTTTCGTGGCACCTCTTTGGGATGGGTAATGAAATTGATGTTCATACAGCCTACTTCCACGGAGCAACACTCAGTATCCGAGGCCATAGAACAGACGTGGCTAGTCTCTTTCCAGCCACTTTTGTTACAGCACATATGATCCCCAGTGAGCCTGGGAGATGGCTATTGAGCTGCCAGGTCAATGATCACATACAAGGTAAGGCAAAGGGTGGAATATATCCTCGACTCTGTGTCTTCTGCTTTGTCTCTATGTGGTCCTGTGATGTACAGCATAGTCAGGGACAGTGTCTTGGGCATGAAAAACACCCCCAGATGAGTGAGTGATTCCTTGTCTTTTATAAATTGGAGTGGACTGGTTATTAATGTGCAGGGTAGCCTTGGTGAGGGTGACTTGCAGCACAGTATGATGTTCCACATATGGTATAGCTGAAAGCTGACATGAGGCAGTGCTTTAAGAGCTTTGGTCCCTGTAAGGGGCATTGCATAGTAAAGCTGAGAGCAGAAGGTTCTAGTTAGTCACTCTGTCTATACTTCCATAGCATCCAATACCTAAGGGTGGAAGCTCTGCTCACTGACAAACTCCTTGCTGTGGGAACCACTTACTCGCCTTCTCCCATTCATGTGCCCTTTGGAACAGCAGAAGGAAAGCGTCCTTGTGGTGGGAAGGTGGGACTGTGTCCATTGCCCACTGAACTGGCTGAGAGGGCTAAGTGTGTGTGTCCTGCATGTCTTGGACAGCTGGGATGGCGGCACTCTATGAAGTCCGGCCCTGTTCTCGGCAAGCTCTGGCATCCGTCCTGGAAGGGAGAGTTCGGAAATACTACATAGCTGCCAAGGAAGTGCAGTGGGACTATGCACCCTCAGGGCTTGACCAGAGCAGTGGGAAGCTGCTGAATGAGGCAGGCAGGTAAGTGAGAGGCTGGTGGGCTTGGGCAGTGTCTGGGGGCTCTGGCCTGTGTCAGGAAAGCTGTTCAGGAAAATGTGGAATTCTTCTCAAAAAAATGCCTGCAATTCACATTAAAGTACATTTCCTGGGAAGCCAGATGACCCTGTCTGGAAAAGGGAGGCTGCTCTAGCTAGACTGTACTGAGCAGTGCAGGCACCTCGGGGCCTTCCCGTGGGAGTGCTGTGTGGCACAGCTGTACCCACAGGCAGCAGGAGTCCTAGCAGATGTACAATGTGAGCTGATATATTTGTTTCTGGGCTTCATTTCTGCTTGCTGTGCCTGACCTAGGAACAAATCTCTGTATTTGAGGAAAGGTTCAAAAAGCCCCTGATGCACGTGACACAGGGTGGCAGAGCTAACCTGCAGATGGGCCTTAGGGTAGCCTTGCAGCAGGAAGCAATTTCTAGGAAATCAAATGCAGGGACCGGGGTAGCAGCCCTCCATCCCATGGTCAGGTGGCTGTGATAGCCTGTGGTGAGAGGTTTCCCCTTCAGGCTTTTGCTAAGTGAAACAGAAATTCCTCTCTCTCCACTCCCTTCCCTGGGAAGCTGTTGGAGAGGATATACCTCATTCAGATGGAGAAGGAGAAATGCAGAGCAGTTAATTATTTACCCAATGCCATGCAGCAGCTTTGCAGACCTTAGAACTGAAAGCTCTTTAGACCTGTGAGCTGGCATTGTAACTGTACTGCCTCTATGGCAAGGCTTGTTACATCTGTGTTTGATGAGGGTGGTTGCAGAGGAAATAAATCTCTTTACAGCTGTTTGTTTTAGCTACTATTGTGGCTGTCCCCAGCCTCTGAAGAGCTTGGTGGTTTAGTACTGCCTTCCCACTGACTGCACTGTGGTTTTTGTTCACTCCTTTACACATCTTGTCTAAAAGTGCTGATCACACCTGTGCCACCAAACATGGCAGGTTCATCTGGGAGAGGGCTGTGTGCCACGGGTGCTCCCTGAACACGCAGGAGGGCAAGTCTGTAGGGGCAAAAAAAGCTTTGCAGAGTTGAGGCTGTGCTAGTTCCAAACCAGAGGTGATGTCTGTCTGAAACGCTGCTTTGATTTGGAGATGCTTTTGGCCTTGCCAGAGGGAGAGGGAGCAGGGGAACAGTGGTGATTTATTTTATTTTTTTCTGTGCAATTACCTGACATTTGCTTTTTGCATTTAGCCCTGCTGAGCAGTATTTCAAGCGTAGCCTCTACCGCATTGGGGGTGTCTATTGGAAGGCAAAGTATGTAGAGTACACTGATGAGAGCTTCCGTGAGGAAAAGCAGCAATCAGAAGAAGAGAAACACCTTGGAATACTTGGTGAGAATCACCCAGGAAACAAATCCTCTGTCAGTGTTGGTGAGAAGTATGCTGGTGCTGGGTGTGCCGGTTGGCTGTACCTGCTTTCTTGAGGGGCACAGAGATACTTCACAATAGTCACATCTGAGAACAAGTAGGACAGACCAAGGTGGAAGGTGGTAGAACAGACAGAATCACTTCAGAGGTGATTCTGAAGTTATCTGAGGGGCACAGTCTAGTATTTGTGACTAGAGCCAAACAGGTCAGAGCAGTAGCTCCTGGTTAATGTGTTTTTGACTGAGCCCCTTCAAGGTGTGCTGCACACCCTGTGTTCTCACAGAAACCTTCCTCTCCTGAGTGGTGCTCTCTGTCACAGCTAGGTAGGTGTGCAAGTGGAGGCAGCCTGGTTCCTCAGCCACTTCTGTGGCCTCGAGATGCTCTGTGGACCCAGGGCAGGTCAGGGGCTGGTGGGGACAGTCATGGCTTGGGGTTCCTCTCTGGATGGCTGGGGCAGGGGCTAACAGACTGTGGTGAACTTGGAGCATCTCACACCTCTAAGGCACACATATTGGGAGGCTGAGTGGGCTTTGTGTAAGTGGGGGAGAGGCATGGGCCTTTTCCTGAAGTTGTTCCAACACATGTGTCTGTTCTATTACTCCCCCTGTGAAGGCCTGATGGCTCTGAGTTGTTCTGTGGAACAAAACTACTTTCAGGTGGTCTTGCTCCCCCTGAGCTCCCTTCAGCAGTGACAAGGCCAGGGCACTCACCACCTGCCTTCCTTAGCTCCTGCAGCCTTGGGGAAGGTGCCCCAGCTGCTTTGGTTTGCCTGATGGCCTGAGGAGGTGTTCTGTTGCTGATCTGTTCTCTCTGCCATTTTCTAGGACCAGTGATCAAAGCTGAAGTGGGAGACACCATCCTGGTGACATTTTTCAACAAAGCCTCCTGGCCCTTCAGCATCCAGCCACATGGAGTGTCCTATGGGAAGGCGTGGGAAGGGATGTGGTACCATGACGGTTGGTGGATCCCTTTCCTTGAGTACACCCACATCACCCTTCAGAGGTGCTGGGTGTTTTGGTGACATGGACGAAGTAAAGCCTGCTATGAATGTTAACTGTTGATAAGTTGTAACTGAGGTTTTGCAGGGACCTCAGGAATAACCCTGTAATCCCTGTTTTAAAGGCCTGTCTCAGAATGGGGTTTCTGTGGCACCACTGCAGAACTTCACATACCGCTGGACTGTGCCGAGTCATGTGGGGCCCACATCCAGTGACCCTCCCTGCCTCACCTGGATGTACAGCTCAGCTGTCAACCCTGTCAAAGATCCCAGTTCTGGCTTAGTGGGGCCTCTGCTCATCTGCAAGCCAGGAACTTTGGATGACAACAACAAACAGGTAAAGGGGTTTACCTGCCCTACTCTTACCAGATTCTTTGCTTTCATGTAGAGAAAGGAAGTGTCAGCAAAACACTAGGGGGCATAATGAAAACAAATGTGCAATAGTGCAAGGCCAGGACAGTCAAATCAAAGCCGTGGGGAGGTTATAATGTTGGGATAGCTGGCGCCCAGGTCTTGCCTGGGAAAGGCAATGGCTTCATGCCCTTGGCTGAGTTTTGATCAGTTTATTCACCAGAAGTGTCATGGAAAATGCAAAAGTAGTGCCTTTTGTGAAATAGAGGAGGAGCATTCAATATGAGTAAAGGGACAGAGTCCTGGCTCTCAATGAGCCAGGTTTTAAGATAATGGGCAACACGAGAACCAGGCAAAACAACTTTAAGGGTAGTTAATTGGTGTGTTTTAAAAATTAACAACCATCACTGTAATTATAGAAAGGGATCGACAGAGAATATTACCTTCTCTTCAGTGTGTTTGATGAAAACCTCAGCTGGTATTTGAATGCCAACATAAAGTACTACTTGAAGATGGAAGAGACATCTGTGAAAAAGGATGATGGCTACGAGGAATCCAACAGGATGCATGGTATGGTCGGAGGCTGCTCTGTGGCAGCAGGGATGAACTTGCAAAGCAGAGGATAATGTTCACCCAAAGGCTGAGCTGGGAGGCTGGAGGAGCTGTGTGGTGTTGGCCTAGAATCATGCTGTGCTGGAGGCAGCAGGTGGATGTGGACAAACGGCACAGCTCTCTGGGGAAATGTGTTCTGAGCGTTTTCAGGGATGAATTGCAAATAAGCTACTGTTCCTTCCTGAGCCAGGCCTGTTCTGTGTGTTCACAAAATTAATTTCGTACCTGACACCTGCCTGCATAGAGTTAATTGCTTTCTCCTTTGTAGCCATCAATGGATTTATGTTTGGTAACTTGCCTGGGCTGAATGTGTGTGATGGAGACAAAGTATCCTGGCACCTCCTGGGCTTGGGCAGCGAAGCAGATGTGCATGGAGTTGTGTTTCAGGGAAACACCCTGCAGATGAATGGGATGCGGAGAGATTCAGCCAATCTGTTCCCCCACACATTTGCCACTGCCTTCATGCAGCCTGATAATAGCGGTGAGTGCCTGCACAGCTGCTTGGGAAGGTGGAAGAGTCTCCCATTGTGATATTTGCTCCTGTGACAGATTCTCTAGCATGGTGTGAACTCTTGCAGGGTGAGCTGTTCTTCAGGTGATTATTGTGTAAGGAAGCGTCCTGAGATGATTTTTGTGTAGGACTTTGTTGTGCCATTCCTTCTTGGTTTCTCCAGTGACTTCTTTTAACTGTGGCCTGTGGCAGCCAAGGTCCCTAAGCAGCAAACAGATAGACCCAGCGCATACTGACACCAGCTGGGGAAGCAGCTGTTTCCTGGGATCTTCAGACGCAACTGATTTCTTTGTTCATCCTGCCTCCCTCAGGGACTTTTGAGATCTACTGCCAGACGAGCAATCACTACCAGTCTGGGATGAGAGAACAGTATGTCGTTTCCAAGTGTGGAAAGAAGGATCCTGCTCCTGCCCGTCGGTATAGGGGAGTGCGGACGTACTACATTGCTGCGGAGGAGGTGGTGTGGGACTATGCGCCCGACCGCAGCTGGGAGAGGGAACGGCACAACCACTCTGCAGAGAGGTAGAGCCAACCTTCTGGGGAAACCAGTGGCAGTATCCCAGCAGACCCTGATGGAGCCTGTTGGGTGTCTTGGCCACCTTGTGACCTGGTGCATGTGCTGGTGGTGCTGCTGATGGGAGCACAGCCCTCTGCATTACTGAGGTCTCCTTTGCAGCCAAAGCTGGCTCTGGCAAACCCCTTCAGCTTGTGGACCCCCTGCCACAACTTAGTTGCTTACTTCCCATAAGGTGGTGGGTATTCAGCACTCCTTCTGCATTTCTCAGCTATGCCGACGTGTTTCTGAGCAACGAGAATGGACTGCTCGGCTCCAGGTACAAGAAAGCAGTTTACAGGGAGTATGTGGATGGCACTTTTCAGACCCCTAAGGCCAGGATAGATGGTGATGAACACCTCGGGATACTGGGTAAGGACATGTGCAGAGGGTGCACCTTCTGCTCACAAAGCAATGGGACTGGGGCTCTAGAGCTGCAGTGGTTCAGGGCTGTAATCTGAAGGCCCACTGAGTATTCAGACATCTGCTGTGTATGCAAGTGAGGAGAAGTTGGGACTGTCTCCTAGCCATGTCTGCCAGCTTTGGAGACAACAGTTAGAAGGGTCGTGAGCACAGCCTGTAGGAAAGCCTAGGCTATCCTGCCTGACTTTGCACCAGCATTCTGTTGTGGCTCAGGCAAAGGGTGTTTTACAGCTGCATTTCTCTGACTGGGGGACAGAAATAACTGCTGACTTCTGGAGAGGGCTCTGAGAGATGGAGGGGAAAATCTGTATCTGTGAGAAATGCTTTTTGGGCAAAAGTAGGCAGCCTGTGGGAGTGGAGGAGCATGTTGCAGTGACTGATGGAAGTCTGTGGAGACCCAGCTCTGGTTTTTTTTTCCCTGTGTTACAAACCCAAGGTTGTAAGTTGTGGCAGGGCAGCCACGCTGAGGCACCATTTGCCACTCAAAATAGGGTGCAGCTTTGATTTGTAACACTGTCAGGCCAAACTGAATGTTACTACATTTTTTGAAACCAACAACAAGGGATGATCAACATGTTGCAACATTTAGGATAGCAGTATTCAGAAATCAAGCCTTAGTTGTGCTGGGTGCAGATAAGATGTGTAGCCACCTTCATTGCCTTCATTGTGAAAGTCAGTCCAGTTTCCTAAGACTTGGATTGGGACTGATGTCCAATTCTCTTTTTGGGAGGTGGAGAAGAGAGAGGGGAACATCATAAATATTATAAGGAAATATCTCTGGGGCGATGTTGAGAGAGGGGTGGGAGTATCCCAGGAGTTGTGCTGATGGATTTTGCTGGTCTCAGTCTATGTTCTTGCTGTCTCCAGGTCCTTTTCTGTGGGCAGAAGTGGGTGAGATTCTCAACATCGTGTTCAAGAACAATGCCTCACGACCCTACTCCGTGCACGCGCATGGGGTGCTGGAGCGGCACGCAGGGCAACCGCAAGTGGCAAACCCTGGTAGGTCCCTGTCTCCAGCTGCATTCCTCCGTGGGCTTGCACAGCTGATTTTAGCCCAGGGCCAGACTAGCTTCCTTAAACAGCCTCAGATGTCCTGGTTTTCTTATGGTAGAGAACGGGAACTGAACAGTAACTGGCCTTTCAGGTTCAGTGTGGTTTTGGTGATACCATTTGTGTAGGAATGGCAGCCCTGGGAGCTCACATTCTGTTCAGATTTCTGAGATAAACGTAGGACAGACTCTTGTGCGCAGCCTTATCCCCCCACATTGAGTGTGGTCCCTTTGGGGGATAGCAAAGGTGGTGGCAGGTGACAGCTCAGCCAGTCCTTGGTAGCTAACTGTGGGATGGGGAAGCCTGCTCCCTTTTATCTGGGGGATGTATGAGCACAATAGTATGAAAATAGTATGAAATAGGAGAAATGCACAATTGCTTGCCAGGATTGGACTGAAATCGCCACTTTGTTTCATGATCCAGATGCCAATGTGTGTAATTCTTGGTCCCCTCCAACTTGCCCAGTGTGTTCAAGCCACAGCCAGGCTGGGCTGTCAGCCAGGTCATGTCTTTCTGAAAGGGATTGCTAATATCCATAAGAGTAATTTTAAAATCCAATTTGAATGAGCATCATAAATATACTTCAAAGAGAGGAAAGATCATCTCAGGCTCCATCTGAATGAAGCAAGGTGGAATTTCCATGGTCAGGTCCAGTCTCGAAGGCAGTGGATAAACCTGAGTTGTGCTGTTACCAGACAGCGTGTGCATCCTGTGATCCCTCTGCCTTCCTGTAAGAGTGGGGCTTCCACCCTGTTTTCAGTATTTGGGGAAGGAAGCTGCAATGTCTGACAAACAGAGAACTGAATTTGGACTTCGGAGACAGGATGCTTCTTTTCCATCTTACTTTGGTGCTGCTCAGTGAGTGTGTCACCTGATGTGGTGTCCTGTTCTGTCCCTCAGGTGACATTGTGACATACCGGTGGGAAGTTCCTGAGAGATCTGGTCCAGCGTCAAATGATTCAGCCTGTGTTCCTTGGATCTACTACTCCACTGTGGACATAGTAAAGGTAAAATAGAAGTCAGAGCCAGAAAAGCCCAATTAGGCCAATTTTTTACACCATCTAGAAAACAATGTGAGTTGGGTACAATTTAGAGATCGGTCCAGCTAAGAGGTGCAAAAACTTACTGACATGTCCAGTGTTCTCCCAGGAGAGGAAATCTTCCAAATTTGTCCTTATGTTTGTCCTTACTTTTTCCTAACAACCTTCATAAAACAATTCCACTGTCTCCTTACCACTAACCTTCCTTTAGTTATTTGCAGGATATTAGAACATTTTGTCAGTTATGGTTTCTATTGGTAAGAGCCATAGGGCTGATCTAGAAAGGCAGCAGTTGTCTAAACTAAGGCCTCATGGATAAAGCAGGAAGATTTGATCATTGCCAGAATTGATTGTCATAGCACTGATTTCACAGGAAAAAATCCTGGAGGATCCTGCAATAAACCATCATATTCAACCCAGAAATAATGGCCTTTTTATCTCAAGTTGCAGGTGTTTTTGCAGTCACAGAACAGAAAATATTTTGATACCATTCGTATTTATGACTTTTGGGTTTGCCTTTATAAGAGCATGTATGGTTCCTCTTCCTGTGCTTCAGTGGCTGATTCTCTTCTATCTAAACAAAGATACTTGCACAGCAGCACTGATGATTTTAAGTGTGGTGAGGCAGAAACAGAAAGTGATTGCAGAAAGGCAAAGAGCTGTGTACAAAAGAGGGTGGGAAGGTCCTTGCCTCAGAGCTTTCTTCTTCCTTCTCATTAGGATATGTACAGTGGGCTGATCGGGCCCCTGAAGGTCTGCCGGAGAGGGGCCCTGCGGTCTGATGGGACCAGGAAGGATGTAAAGAGGGAGTTTGCTCTGCTGTTCCTGGTTTTTGATGAAAATCAGTCCTGGTACTTGGAGGAGAATGTGGAACGTTACAGTAAGGGAAATCACAAGGAGATCAGCCTGATGGATGAGAAATTTGTGGAAAGCAACAAAATGCACGGTAATGCCAGTTGGTGTTGACTCTGTGACCTCTCTAAGTAGTCAGCCACCCCAAACCTGTGAGCCTGGCTCCTGGTGGATGTTCTCATTCTTTTCCCATATCAGTGGCACAAACAGAATTAAACTGTCTGTTCTCAATATTGCAGCACATCTACAGCCCAAATCTTTGATCTGCAGTGTAGGTTGATCGTTGTGGCTGTCCCTGTCAGTAGGAATAGCAACATCCAGGCCAGAGAGGCTAATCTCTGATGTGTCTGAGTGACTCAGAAAAGGAAATAAAATCAAACATGAAATTAACTTGTCAGACTAATTTCATTCTCTTTGTCTCAGGGACCATCAAAGTATGTTAGATTTCAAATTAATTTTGAGCTACGTGGCTTCAATACATGGCTCAATTGTTTTAGCTAATTATCAAAAAGCTATTTCTACCATAGCAGGATAAACATTTTTTCTAAATTAGCAGGTTATTTATGTTACTTTTTCTCCATATTATATCTGGATCTGTCTAAAATATTCTCAGCAAAACAGGTCCCTTAGCAGTTGTTGAGATAAAAATAGTGAGGAGTTGCAGTATGTGTGCTGTCATTACTACTGGTTTTGTATGGGTGAGACAATAACTCTCCAAATACACGTCCATGAAGGTGTAATTGTTAACCCAATATTACAGCTAGCAGAACCAGCACACTGAAGTTTGATGCTTGTTTTAGACTACGCAAAGTGCCTATGGGAAATCTGGAAGTAAACCCCTGGTGTTCTGCCCTCAGATCATGTCTCTTTCCATCCTATTCCCTCTGTTGTCATCTGAGAGTGAAAATGAGTGTCTCTCTGTGTGTGCCATGGTGGTCAGCTAACTCACTGTTTGGATCCCTTTCCTGCATGCACAGTCACAGCAGCATCCCTTCAGCTGTGCTACTTGAGACATAAAGTCCTGCCATGCAGGGATTTTACAAGTAATTGGAATGTGACATGTGTGGCCGGCCTGAGGCAGAGCACCACAGGGCTGCCTGCTGGCAGGATTTACCCCTTGTCATTTTTCACTGAGGAAAGTGCTCAGACATTTATGTGTATGTAGGTATATATGTGTTTCTCCATCACTGGGCTAAGGAGGCCATCTTTATGCATCTTGACTTCTAGAAGCAACCACTTCTGCTGGCTGACTGCAGGTTTTCAGCAAGAGGTAGCTTTTGAGATTCATTTGAGCTGAGCTAAAGCATGGCCTTGGGTGTGAGTCACTTTTCCTGGCTGCAAGCAGAGTGGAGAAGTACCTGAGTTGGGGAGAGACTGCCAAACTCTCAGGAGACTGTCTTGTGGGGGACACTAACTGCTGATGCACTGGTGGCTGTATGAGCTTTGCAGCCCGTAACTTGCCCTGCATGTTCTTCCTCTGAGGTGTTGCAGCACCCTTACCATTTCACTAACAGCCTTTTCCCTTCTGTGTTATTTACTACACAGCAATCAATGGCAGGCTCTATGCCAACTTGCCTGGGCTGACCATGTACCAGGGAGAGTGGGTGAACTGGTACCTGTTGGGAATGGGTCAGGAGATTGATGTCCACACAGTCCATTTTCATGCTGAGACCTTCATATACAAGGTAAGAATATCTGTTGATGGTAAAGCAGACACTGACCACTGATACCAGCATTTCTGCTTGACTCTGGACTTGAATTTTTTAAATTACTCCACAGCAGCTTTACCCAACTAGGAAAGGGATATGGATTTTACACATCCCCGTCTGATCCCCTGAGTGTCTGTTGTGTTGAGATGTTCAGCTTAATCCTTGTTAGGGTTAGGCATTACCAGGTTGTGTTTGCTTTCCCAGCTGCAGTTCTGGAGCTACTCTTTGAAAGCTTGTTTTTCTTTTGAGCTTTAAAAAGCTGAAGTGGCCCCCAGTGACACAGGCAGAATTTTCCACCTGAGAAGATGCAGAGAGCACTGCAACTAACGGCCTCCCTTCTCTGACAGAATGGCAAAAGCTATAGAGCAGATGTTGTGGATCTGTTCCCTGGGACCTTTGAAATGGTGGAGATGCTGGTTGGGAACCCTGGGACATGGCTGCTTCACTGTCACGTGTCTGATCATATCCATGCTGGGATGGAAATCCTCTTCACCGTCCTGCCTAGAGCAGGTAGGGAGCTGTCACTGTTACTGTAAAACATCCAGCAGCACTTTCTGCACTGCTGCAAAATTCCGAGTGTTTGCATTCCACTTACAACTCCCTTACATACCAGAAGCAGCCATTACCAGCAGGTAATGGAGCATTTAATTACTAAAGTACAATTAATTTAAGATATTCCCTTTGAATATGTTAATACCTTGGAGCTGGAGTTAATAACAAATTGTTTTCTGGAATTTACATTGTCTGTGTTGTTAGTGTGAGTTTGATTTTAGTTTGTATTTGAGATGCGATGTTCAGCCCTCATCCAGTAATTGTTCTAAGAGCAGGAAGGTGCTCAGAGGTGAGTGACACTCGGTACTGGGTTTGGTTTCGATGGAGCCCAGACACTGATGTGGTTTTAGAGTTGTTACCAAAACAGAGCAGTGGTTCAGCTGTGGGTGACCAGTGCCTGCTCAATGTCAGGGCCATCTCTGTTTCTTTCTTAGCACTTTTCTTTCAAAGGCTGGGAAGGGTTGTGTGGTGAGACAGGGACTGCCTCTGAAGCAGATGTCTCATGTGGAGAGGGAAAACATGACAGGTGAAAAAAGAACCTGCAAGCCTGGAAAACCATGCTGTCTCTGGATCCAATCCTCACCAGATGTGCCCTGTTCTGGACTCTGCCTGCTCAACCTAAGACCTTCTCACTGTCCTCTTGTTTCCTTTCAGAGTCAGAGCTGGAAGTTGCGAGCATCACTGCAGGTATGGTGTGGACAGTACTGCCAAACCCTGTCTGATCAAGGGAGAGAGGGCAAATCCCTGTGTGGCACAGAGGTTTAGATCTGTGCAAGGGGAGGGAAGAGCACACACAGCACCCCCAGCCTCTCCTCTGGCAGTGCCTTGGCCCAAGACCTGACTGTGATGGATAGCAGGGAGAGCTCCAGTCTGCTTAGTTTATCTGCCCGCCAAATGTCTGTGTACTGGGAGAGAATTAAGGAAGTTGGGCTGGCTAGGCTTGTTTGCCCCTGTTAGGTGGAAAAGTTTAGTCACTTTGCACTCTGTTTTGCCTGCTACACTTGCATTCAGCTTCTGCGGAGAGTGTGAGCTTAGGAACTGGCAAAGACTCAGAGGGTGTTGAAGGAGGGTACCTGAGATGAGTTGTCCACCCTTCTTGAACTATCAGTGACTCTGTGGTTTAGGGAAGTTTCACAATCACCACTACAAGCTGAAGGGATGGAGTCAGCATGAAACAAGCACGTTTGCCTTCTGCTCTGATATCCCCCTGAGAAAAGAGCCTAAGCATGTGCCTGGGATTTTTTTGGATGTTGTAAAGAACAGATATGAGAAGGCATTTGGCTAAGCAGCACCAGGGAAAAGGGGAGTAGTAGATACAATCCCTTTGAAATTTTCTGTGATGAAAATCTGAGTAATTTACGGTAGTGGTTCATTTATCTGATTTTTCATCTTTCTTTACAACTCATTGATAATACCCTTTTGTTTGTCTTTCAGGGTTGCCACCTGAGGATGAGTTCCAGAAGATCACACTTTTTGGATCTAAGGTAGCCCAAGAGCAGATAGAGGCCACAGTCATTGCTCTGACTGTTGTAGGAGTCCTGCTGCTCCTGGCTGCCAGTGTCCTTCTGGGAGCAGTTATCCGTCTTGAGAGGCAAAAGAGGTTACGGCGCAATCGGAGATCCATCCTGGATGACAGTTTCAAGCTCATGTCTCAAAAGAATTCAGGGCTCTAAAAGCCGTGTACAAATGCTGGGCTGTGTGCTTGGAGCAGGGGCTGGATCCTTGTCCACAAAAAACATTTTGGGGCATCACTTCAATTGTGCACTGTACTTCTAGAAACTGAGGAGGGAGAGCTGGAGCCCTGATCTCTTCCCATATTCCTCTCAGCCCTCTAAAGAAAACGTCCATCTGGGAGTGATCCAAGGGCCCTTTGAACTGGCTGAAGACAAGTAACTACTGAAAATGGTCCTTCTTAAATACTTTCCTTCCCCAAGAAAGAGAGGCGATGTTTTCTTTCTCCAGAACAATTCCATTTGGTCTTTCCTAGCAGATTAGCTTAGGCCACATTCCTGTCTTACTCCATTTCCAGAACTGAGCTGGGAGTTGCCTCCCAAGAAACTGTGAGCGATTAAAATAATGTGAAGGGGGGAAGATAATATTTTCAGTTTTGTGAACCAATTAAGAATACAGAAGAGAAATTCTTGACTAAGAGTTGGATTGCTGTTTTTTGATGAGCGGGCAGACACAAATTCAGGGTAATGCATATCACAGTGAGTACCCCATCAAGGGCCCTGACAAGAGCTGTGCCTTGCTGTCAGCCTTGCTGTGACATGTCCTTCTGCTCTTGGCCTCCCCCGGGGCCCTGGGGTGCCTTTGGATTGGGATCAGGCACCTCCTGGTCCCTGTTCTCTCTGCCACAGTGGCCTGCCAGATGTAAAACTGGGGGTGGTGGTGGGACTAACCCCAGAGTTCTGTATCCCACCTGTGGGCTATGGTAGCCATCCTCCAGTGGCAACCATGCCCTCATATGTCACTGTCGCATCACCCTGTGGGGCAAGTACCCTATGAAGTACCTGTTTTTGGCTCACCTCCCTGAATTCACATTATCCAAAGGGATGCAGGTTAGTGCTTCCATATTTCTGTGCCTGGTTTTAAAGTGGAAAGAACATAAATCTATTCTGGATGGCTTTCAGAGGCAATTAAAGCAGCTAAATGGCTACTGTGGGCTCTTTAGGTATAACAGCACTGTTTTCTTCAGAACAATAGTTATCACATATTTAATCATGTTCAATTCATATTGGGTCCCTGCATATTTCTAGCTGCGTTTTTCTTTGGCAGGGAGAACAAAGCTCATTAATTTTCTTTCATTACACTTCATTAAGCCTGGTGAGGGTTTGGAGGGCAGTTGAATGCTCTGAATATGGATGCTTTTTGCTCAGATTCAGGCCTGGTTCAACTGGTCCTGCAAAAAAGAGGTTTCCAAGCCCATCAGTCCTGGGAAATTTAGAAGCTATTGTATCAGAAATATCAGAAAATTTTTTTCACCACTGATATGTTCAACAATAGATCAAAAATGTTTTGGGCCTGCACTGAGACAAAGGAGTGAATGTAAATGTATTCCCTTGCTTCAGGGCAGCAGAATGGGGGAGCTGCCCTTTCTGCAGCTCTGCAGCCTGGACCGAGCCCGGGATGTGAGCGCTGGCCCCAAGCAGGGTAGCACTGGGTGGGTAGCTGGATTTCACACATTCCTTAAACAGCAAGCTCAAAATTCCTCCAGTGTAATGTTTTTTGGGCCAGGGGGAGCATCAGAGGCAGAGGTCTCCAGCCAGGTTGTGAGGAGCCCTGGAGCCTACGTCCTCGAGGAGGCTGCAGCTGAGCTGCTCTGGTGAAGGGCTGTGTCCTCTGACAACCTCTTCCTCCACAGACCGAGAAAACTCAAGGGAATGCTTTGGACAAAACAGAAACAGAATTTTGCTAGAACTTTGTTGCAACAAACTGATAAACTGTTCTTTATCAGCAACTTCACAGGCCTCTACTCAGGAGTTGGCTCTCCCAGCTGTTGGGCACGTGAGGAGGAGGAGGAAAGTTGTTTCACAGTCCTAGTGATGCTGAGCTGGAGCCTGCAAACAAGTGTAGACTTTGCCAGCAACTCTATCCTCTGAGTATCTTGTGTGTCTGTTTGTACCAATCCCTGATGCACCTGTGGCTCCCAAGGAGTCACCTTCTCCAGAGGACAGCAAGGTGGGCAGAGGTTTGGCATGCTGCTCCCCAGGGAGACATGGAGCTAAGTCACTAGAACATACCAGTTCTTCCTCTCCTTTTGGAGGTAAAGTTCTGCTCTGGAGTGGTTCAAGATAAACAGTTTGTAGTAACACATTGAAAAAGTTTAGAAGTGTCCAGGTAACCTTTTAGCAGGGCTCAGCTCAGGGACAGGACAGGAGTACAGGTGTATCTGCTCTTAATTTTCTGTAGGAAACTTAAATAAACATCCACAAGACACCCACTCCACGTTAATCCACACTGCCACTATGAGTCCAGAGCATGTTTACCATTATGGAAGAACTGTTGTTTCAGGTTTTGTATGGGATAAACATAAGCAGCTAATATTGCCTGTTGTAGTCATGTTAGATGCCTGCAATTCTAACATTGCCCTTCTTAGACCCTCATTTGCTGTGATGACATCTTTAGAAGTTGACCCAGATGATCACTCACCTGTCTGAAGTTACCACCCTCTTCTAGGCTGTCCCAGGTGACTGACTGCAAAGGGTTACTTGTTACATGACAGCAACAGGCTGTTTGCAGCAGAGATGGAGTGGAATCCCTGCAGTGGTGTTGTCACCCTGCTTGGTGATGAGCTCAGCCTGCAGCAAGCAGTGCAGCTCATGCTCCTGCGTGTTCCCACTCAGGCTGCACATGGGAGATGTGTGAGTCAAAAGCCTTTTGGATGCACACATGGAAACATAAATGCCATTTTATGTTTTTTCTCAAAACACAAAAGTTAATGTGTAATTAACCCATGGCACCATATGAACAACTGACACTGGTAATTGTCAGTGAAAGGGTTTGCCTGACTCTCAAACTGGTTGTGCAGATTGTTTGCAGTTTCCTTAGCAATCATAGGAGAGATTGCAAGCCTGGAGTGATGTGCTCATAGACTGCCTGGGGAGAGGAATTCAGGCACAACAGCTGCCAAAACAAGGGGATCTGCAAGTTAAAATCAGAGTATGGACCTGAACAGAAGTGAAAGCTGGCCTCCAGCTTATTCCTATATGGAATCTAGGATACAGAATGTTGGAATAAGGCATTTTGCACATACAAGGTACCAGACCTGGTGCAGCATTAGTCTTGGAAACAATCAATGAATTCAGTCACTGACTATTCTGGAATGTGAAAACAGCAGGACTGGGCATGTGATTGATCAAACAGCTATTGCTGAAATTAGCGTTCATGGTGTTTAAAATCAGACAGACTAGCTTGGAAATCAATTTGGTTTTTAATTTGTTCCTATTCTGGGGCAAGCACACAGCTGCTGTCTCCACATGAGCTTGTGATGCTCCATCTGCCTCCCTGCACATCCCTACTCCCTCTGAAGGTCTGGCTGCAAGTCTTATTTCAGAATAGCTTGTGGCTCTTGATTTTCTCTCTACAGTTTTTAAAGATCCTCAGCTTGGGGATGTTTCGTGATATAGGCTGGGAGAACCACTCAGGATCCCTTGGCATTGCTAACTACCAGTCTAGAAGCCCAGTGGGTGATGAACCACCTCTGGATGTTGTAGTCATGATTTTTATGCCTTTGTTAATATTTCAGATGCACAGCTCAGAAATGGATCCTCGTGGGTCCTGTTCTCACCGTCAGTGACTGGGACCCGCAGATTCATGACAGAACCACAAAATTTAGGTGTAAAAATACAAGATTTCACAGTTGCTTTATGAGGAACCTTCTGGGAAATCAATTACTGATGCTGTGGCTGAGTTATGTGATTTCCCTTGGGTGAAGCTCTACAAAGGTTTGATAAAACTGATTGGAGTGTTTCATTAGCCGGCAAATTCCCAAAAGGCTGATCATCCATCAGAGCATCAAATCACTGTCTGCAGTGATTCAGGATGGGACACGAGGCCAGATCTTTTACCTCTTTGAGAAACTCAGATAAATCACTGTCAAGGTAAGTCATCATCTTCTGTCATGCTGAGAGCCCAAAGACTGGTTACCAGTGCAGGGGCTGTGGGGAAATGAGTTTGGAATGCCCCAGCTCAGCCACAGTAACACAGTGGTGGAAATGCTCAGCAGCACCAGTTGAACATAATGGTTGATGCCTACATGCTGTGACCTCAAGGACTGTAAGGAAGCAGCTGGCATCCCGAGAGCTTGTACAAGGCTTCGGGAACAAACTGATGCTGCTTCTTTATTGTCCAAGAATTTAAGTAGTAGTAGGTGACACTGGCATTTCATGTCATGTTACAGACAGCAATTTCATTCTTACCCAGGGGAACCTCAGTATTGCTAAAACACAAATTATATCCTAATTTGGGGGATTTTAAACAGTCAGGTGAAATGGAACTAAGATTTAAAATTCTTCTCATTCCATTTTGCCCAATATAACCAAATTAAACCAAAGAGCTTCTCAGACTTTGCCTATAATCCATCAGGACTCATCAAATCCCCGTGTCTAGAGCCACATGGCTGCTGCACTTGGTATGTGACCTCTGTCAGCTCTTTAGTTACACAGTCACAGTCCGTTAGGAATTTCCTGTGAATCCTTTTCTTTAGGCTGCTTTCTGCTGCTTTACCCACCCCTTTATAAGCTCACTGCCTCAGCAGTGCTTTGTGACAGTGGCTGCTTTATGGGTTCCATGCCTGCTTACCCACCAGGATCTGTCCCACTGACCACCTCTCTCAGGGTCTCCTGGTGTTCTACATGCTCTGCTGAACAGTTCTTTGGGTCATCTACAACACCCAGCTTTACTGCTGCTTCTCTCCAAATGGTGAATCTTAGAAAAACAGCAAATTTGTTTTACCAGCGTGTTGCCATGGCAATGCCACATCTGGATCTTGTGCCTGTTTGTACCTGGACGCCTTCCTGTAACTGAGAGTCTGGAGTCAGAGAGCAGATGATTTTGATGGATTAGGGCAATGAAGATTCCTGCATGCCTTGTCCCAAAATGATGGCAAATAAATGTCATCCTGTGGACTGGAAAGGCAACACAGGTTGACTGGGTTCATGCCCAGCTCTACAAACTCCTGACTGCAGGATACGATCCCATGAGTGCCGGAGTTCAACTGGGCTTCTCTGAGGTGCTGGTTTGCTTTGTGTGGTAAAAAAGAATCTTTTCAGCAGGTTGTCTACCTGCTGCAATTGGCATTTTGGTGCCAAACCTCTGTGAAGACAGAAGTAATTTGTTCTGTTCCTGCTGAGTGAGCCCCTCACTGGCTCCTGGGTATGTGTCACGGTGATATTGGCTGTGGAAAACCTGATCAGCTGAGTCTGTGGAGCACAGTGCAGAGAGGCATAATGTGAGAATTGATTGAAGGAAAGTCTGCAGGACTTTGGAAGGAAGTAGGCTCCTGAAAGGGCCTTAATCAGGAATGGGAGCTGCAGTTTGTGTGCACGGCTGTCCTGGCAGCATCAGCCTCCCCTGTTTATCTGGGGTTTGTGGCTGATCACCCCAGCCCAGTGCTTTGGGTTCCAGGCATGGGTCATCCTTCCCAGTCCTTGTCAATACACTGTCAGCACCTCTGGGTTTGCACTGATGCTCCTCACCAGCCCCTGAGGAATGTTTTCATTGCTGTCAGGGCACTTAGCACAGACATAGAATACCTTCCACGTCCTGTGTGTCAGCTCTGGGAATCTGGCTGCACAAAGACCAGGGAGAAAGTCATACTGTCCAAGAGGCTGATTAGTAACAGATGGAGCAAGGTGGTGACTAGAGGTTTCAGGGCTGCTTTTGCCTCCACTTGGCATGCTTTTCCATGGCAAAAAGGCACTGCAACAAACAAAAAATCTAAACCAAATGCTTATGCAGAAATAGTTTCTTCTATGTTTGTTTCACACACGTGGGTATCTTTTCAGTGTTCTTGAAAATCTGGCCAGCTGCTAATGCTTAATGCTTCGCCCTCCAGCATCTCCAGCTGCTCAGCACTGGCTCCAGAAGTCCCTGCCCAGCACAGGTCTAAGCATCACCGTGGATCAGGGGACAGAAAGCATGCTTTGTGCAGGGCTGTTTGCTTGCTTCAGGTTGACTCACACAAATGTTCCAATTACTCAAAAAGAGCCGATATTTGCTTATGGAGACATTCTGTGCTAGGTCTGAGGTTCAACAAGTCAGGTGCTGTTATAGATGATAAAACCTTTGCACTAATAACCACTTCCACTCACAGCTCTCAAGGTTTTTGAGCAGCATTATCCTGTTGACTGCTGAAGGGGTTTGTAAAACTGCCAAGCACAAAACCCTCTGCCCAGTTTGGGAGAAGTTTGGATGTAATCCAGGGCCACTTTGCCTCGCATTAGCTATAATTAAAATTTTGCAATACCTTCTGGAGATGATTTATGTGCAAACCAGGTACACCCTGGTGTCCAGCTACATAAAACCTTTTTTGGCCAGTGTTACAGGTGCTGTTGTTTTGAATGTATGAAAGGAGACAGCCTGTCCCCAAACAGATTATTATTTTTGATCTTTCATGGGGCTAAATTCTGGGAACTTTTCAGAAAACACAAAAACTAAGAATGTCATTCATTTCAAAGGGATCAGGATTAGAGCTAAAGACAGGAACAGCAGTGTTCACCTCTAAGCTACTTTTGTAAAATTAGGTGCATTTCTCTGTGTTTTGGCTCAGTCTTTGGTCAGCATCTTTGGAACTGCTGGGATATTGTTTAAACTAGACTTGGGCTTCCAAACAGCCTTCAGCCCAGCTGAGCTGAAGGAAAGCAGTACAAGACAGCAAGTACCTAAATCACCTTCCCCCAGGCGATCCTCCTGCTCCCAGACACCATGTCCTGGGTGTCCATATCAGCAAACTGGTGAAGCTGATGACCTCCCCGTGCCACACACATCCCACATGTGCCTGCAAAGGCAGGGCAGGGCTACTCCAGGCCGAGGGCAGAACGCTGTGCTTCCTAAACCCACCTGCCTGTGCCAGTGCTGCCCCTTCTGCTGGCAGCAGTGTCATCATAGCTGTTTCTGGTCTAAACGTTACAGAGAGTCCCAAGTGCTCATTTTACAGAGAGGAGTAATTAATTGGCAATTTCATGAAAGAAGCTTTACTTGATAGCAAGCAGCTCAAGTGCCCTGGCTGCAGAAAACACTTTCAGAATAAATCATGTGGTTCCTGTTTGTTTGGAAGAAAATTCCTCTATTTTCCACATCAGCTGGCTTCCCTTAATCTGCCAGGTGGGCTACCTTGTGACAGAAGGAAATCAGGTTTGATATAAGTATCTGCAGGGACCTGTGGGGATAATTTTATTCAGTTTTCAAGCTCTGTAGTCCAGTAACGAAAGCATTTTCTGCACACCTTCATGGGAGCAGGCAAAGACAAGCATTTGAATGTGTGTACCTACTGAGAGTGTGGTAATGGCCCGGGGAGAAAGGCTCTGTTGCTATTATGATTTGTCTCATCATTAAATTCCTTCCAGTAATGGAGATGAATCATGTCTTAAGAAGTAATTTCTTTAAAATTAGCTTCAATTCAGGTGCAAGACTGAGCAACTTCGACCATGGATGCTTTTGTGTGCTGCACAATGGGTGTGACTGCTGAATTATCTCACTTTTCTCTGTCAGGCAGGAAAAAGTCACTGCGGGGAAGTGCAGGAAAGATTCCATGAACCCCAAGCCCAGGAACTTGTCCCCAATAGCCCCCTTGGCCTTTCTCAGCAAAGGCGTTGAACTGTGGAAACAACCTATGAAAATGCTTGGAATCTGGTGTTTTAATGTTCCCAAAAATCTGAACTTTTATAGTACAGCTCTGATTTTTCTGGCCCTCATCCACACTGATCTGCTGACGAGATTACGTTAGATCCCATTAAATCTACTAAAAAGATGGATCTTAATCTCAGTTGACATTTCAGCAATTTCAAAACAGCACCAAAAAAGGAAAATGCTAAAGAATTTAATGAAAATGAAAAGTTCCAAACATGTTTGTCTCAAGTAGTGTCAACATATGAAACCCAAAAATCTTCTGTAGAAACGAAGGTTGGCTCTGCACAATTAATCTGGATATGTTGGAATAAGCACATCTGTTTCTTCCTTGTTTTCCCTCTCTGACAGAGAGGAGCCAGAACCAGTGCTCCGTTCTGATGCATGACAAACTCTGAAGCCTGTTTGAAGCAACTCAGAATGCTTCCAAGTAGAAAATAACTGCAGCAAACCAGCATGTGATTGCTGAGTGTTTGAACTTGTGACAGAATAAATCCGTTCTGCAGCAATACGGGATTACGGTCGCCCAGCCCTGGTACCCACCACTGGGTCCAGACACGTGGCTGGTTCTGCTCTGCCCCCTCATTCTCCTGATGGACAGCAAGGGAGTGCCAGGGAACAGGGCAAAAGGGCCCACCATGGCCATGCAATGAAGGAGCTTGGGGATGGAGCCCCGCTGTTTCCACAGCCTCTGCCAGGCTGCTGCAGAGGTGCCAGTGGGTGCTGCCCATCTCAGGGGTCAGCGTGGGCCCCAGTCCAGCTGGGGGACAGCGAATGCAGCTGGCTAGCCTGTGTGCTCCCCGTGCATGCTGCACTCCTGCTCTTATTGTCAGGGTGCTTTTCACTATTCCTTATGTTCTCTGTGCCATGCAAGAGCAGAGAGGGGGCAGGGCTGGGCACAAAGCTGGGGGCTCTCTGGAGTCAGAAATCCTTGGATGTTCTGTCTGCTAAAAAACTCTGGTAGGAAGAGAAAAAGAAATCCTGTGAAGTAGTAAAGATACTTCACCCCATGTAGCTGTTGTGCTGGGTCCCCAGAGAGAAGGAGAGAGCAGATGAAGGAGATCATGGCACACCCACTCTGCCTGTGCTTTGCTGCTCTCTAGGTCTGCACATGCCAGGCTCTGCTGTCACCCATGTGTGGGTTGTGATACACCTCAGGGTAAAGTGGGAAGAGATCTGCCATTGGTTCCTTCCCATACAGTGTGTCATCTGGCTGCTGTGTATATCACACGGAATGCAGCGACCACTCAGCTGCTGAGCAAAGCTGCTTCACTGGATAGTCAGAGATACTTGGAAGAGGGAAAGCAAAGGGAAAGGCAGTGCTTGCTTTTTTAATTCTGACAATCTCTGAAAACTCTTGGGAAACAGAAACCTGATGGATAAAGGACTGTGCAAAGAACCAACAAAGCAGATTTCCAAGGATAAGTTGCAGATAGAAGAAGAACAGTGCTCCAAAGGAAATATTCACTAGCATTTCTTCCTTGCTGCAGAGAGAAAGTGTTTGGGTACCTCTGATATTTCAGCCTCTGAATCAGCTTCTATGAGGAGGACATATGGGACTTAAAAAGGACAGCAGATGGGGAGCCCCTAGGGCAAAGCTGATGTGTCCTCAGCACAGGAAGAAGGATCTATTTATCAACTCTTTTCTCTGGTTTGCAACCACGGGGCAGATTTTCCAAAGGCAAGTGTTCCCTCCTGCAACCACTGACTTAATCAGCTGAGCTGGCAGAAGGCACAGAGCAGTGCCACCAGTGCTGGGGCTTTGCTGCCCCAGCTATGAGCTGGCACACCTGGTTCCCCCTGCAGTACATCCCCAAGCCCTTCTGGAGGCCAGAGAACAACACGGGCGACTTCTTCTCTGCACTGTATGGCTTCCCTAACCAATCCTTGCACAATGACTTGGACCTGGAGGACCTGGGGGACTTTGACAGCGGGGCCAAGTATGAGGGTGAGTCCCAGAGTCGGATGGTGAAGGCGCTGCTGATTATCGCCTACTCTGTGATCATCTGCATCTCGCTCTTTGGCAACATCCTGGTGTGCCATGTGGTGATCAAGAACAAGAGGATGCACTCTGCCACCAGTCTCTTCATCGTCAATCTGGCCATTGCTGATGTGCTGATCACCGTTCTGAACACCCCCTTCACACTGGTGAGCCCCTGCTGGCCGTGTCTGCTGCTGTCTGTGTGTGCCTGTCAGCTGTGTGCAGGAGGATCTAAGGGGCTGGGACCAGGCTGGTAGCCAGAGCTTCTTTTGCCCACCTCCCCCTTTTGCCATCCAGAGAGGCTGCAGTTGTGCTCCCCCTCCCCAACATCCCCTCAGCAAGTGGAGATGGGGGCTCATGCCCTCACCTTGCTCTCCATAGCAGGGGTCACTCTGCTGCAGCCCACCTGCCTCTGCCCAGGCAAGGTACAGATGTGGGAGCCCTTTTGCCTGTTGGTGGGGAAGGAACTGGGAACAAGTTTGACATGAGAAAACCCAATTAATGGCCAGTTTCCTATGGAAACCACATAAACAAGGTTTGTCCCTGTGCAACATCTCAGGGAAGTGCTCAGGCACTGCTGAGTCGGCCCCGGGTGCTACAGACAGTGCTTCCTGGGGCTGATTGTCTGCTCTTTATTCTCAGTGACTAAATAATATAAAATATAAAAGAACATTAAAAGAATAGGTGGGAAGAAGTAAAGATTCATTTCTTGCCCCACTATTACAGATGACAAAGATCGTGTAAGCAGGACTGCAGCACCCAAATATTCCTAAATTCCCCTGCTTCATCCCTGCCCAGTGATGTCCAGAGTATTTTTCTGCCTTCCAAAAGCAGGTCCCAAATTAGCTATTTGAATTCACACTTTCTTAAACCATTCACGTTTCTTTGGTTCCCTACTTTGCTCAGATGGGCTTTGCACTCTCTAATCTGTTCAGGGAGAGGATGGTGCCCTCTTGTGTGTTTGCACGCCAACAGCCACACACTAGGCACAGGTAATTAAATACCCATCAGCTCTCTCAGGAATGAGCTTCACTTGAGCTCCAGAAAAAGAGCATCCTGCTCCAGTTCAGGGCTAGTCAGTGCTGCGAGAATCATCCCTACAGGGAAATTAATTAGATTAATTGAAAACAGTCTTGACTAATTTTCTGTGTGGACAGATGCTTTGCAGTAGATGTGCTTTACTTCAAATTAGCTTAATTTGATGCCTAATGAGTTACGTTAATTTGTAATTAATTTTGTACAGTCAGGAATGACAAGGGAGCAAGGCAATTTGGCAGAATCTCCTCTGCAGAAATGCCACCATCAGTAACAACTCTCTAGGAATAGGTGAGAAATTCTTCCATGGATTTTTCTCACTAAATTTGGAACCCATGCAGGTTTCAGCATCCCCATGTTCAAGGCACAAATGTTTTCAAGGAGGCACCCGGAGTGCCCTTCAGAGCCTCACTGAGGAGCAGAGCTAAGGTTTCTTTACATGTTTCTGAAGGGCCATGGCACATGGACACATATACACCTGTACATGTGTACACATGCACACAAAAACAGAGGTGCTGCTCAAGCCATTTGTTTACACAGTGCAGTAAATTCCACCTCTGTTTCAGAGCCCCTTGCACAGTCATTTTTTCCACAGGAAAAACTTAGGACAGAGCACCTACAAAGCCTTGGGAAGCTGTACTAAAACATTTCTTGTGTACCACATGCCTGGGAAGCCAGTTTGCTGTTCGTCAGGTATTGGTCCTGTTAATGCAATGCTGCCTATTTTCCAGGTGCGGTTTGTGAGCAGCACCTGGGTTTTTGGAAAGCTGATGTGTCACATCAGCAGGTTTGTTCAGTACTGCTCTGTCCACGTGTCTGTGCTGACCCTTGCTGCCATTGCTTTGGACCGGCACCAGGTATGTCACAGACACCACCCCATGCTTGATAGAAAATAGGGCACTAAATACGTAGTTGTTTCCTCCTCAAACCGCAGTACTTGGAAAGCTGTATTGCCTTGGGACACAGGGATTGGAGGGACGAACTCCAGCTTTCATGGCCGTTGACAAAACAGCCATGTTTTTTACAGTGAGTGTGATGAACAAAGAGGCTGTGGAGTCTCTGTCCTTGGAGATACTGAAAAGCCCAGGACATCAGTGCTGGGCAGCCTGCTCCAGCCCGTCTCTGCCTGGGCTGTTGGGCTCGTGGGCTCCCTGCCCTCCTCAGCCCCACTGCAGAGCACAGCCCTGACAGCACGACAGGAGTATGTGCTGAATTCAAATACCAGCCAGCCCACACATTCTTTCTGCATAGATTTATGAGAGTCTGGCAGTTCTGAGGCTCGCCCCATACCTTTGGGATGCCTAAGGCTGGAAGCAGTGAGAACTGTGTTAGTTCATCCAGTTTAAGGTGAGGAATTCTCCTCTCCTCACCCAGCCCTGATCCATACTGGCCAGGAAAACCTTTCAGGTCAAGCAATGGGTGCAGACCAAAGAGCTTCCTAAAATGTAATGCAGTTTATAATTTAGTTGATGGGTGCTGAGTACTGGGAGGGCAGGTCCACCACAGTGAGTTCTCAGGCAGACAGGATTTCTTGCAATGCTGGAGCCACTGAAAGAGTTGTCACTGAAAAGCAATGACACGTGATTAATGGTGTGGCTGGATGAAGTTCAAAACAAGAATGAGTTCCACTCAGGGATCTGCTCCAACTGGTGTCACAGAATCACAGGGACTACCGGAGCATAGATCAGCCAGTTCTGTCTGTTTTACCATGAAGACTTTGACAGTCTACCCATTTCCTGTGCAACTGAAATCAATGCATTTTGATAGTGATTCATTTTAATCAGTAGATTCTGGTTTCATTGCAAGGCATGGCTAGGTGTCAAGAAGTGTGTGTTTAATTAAGGGCAAACACAATACTCACCCTTAAATTCAGTGGAGATGGTTTGTCAGAACTGGAATGAGCTTGTATGGCCCAAGGAGACAAAGATGGAAGTAAGAAGGTGTCTCTCAGTAAGGGAAACCAACACTTGCCTCTAAAAATATTGCTAGTCCTGAGAGGCACAGATGCTCCATGGGAGCTGTGCTACTTCATTAAGTAGATATTTATAATGAGGGTAGAAAAGACAGGCATAAAATACCAAAGACTTCATCAGCCAAGAGATCATTTGGATGACATGATAGGTCTATTTTTAATTATTGTTTCATTGCCTAATGTAATCCTCCGTAGTGCATGTAGCTCAAAAAAGATCTCATCACCGTGGTCTCTGGAGCCTGATGAGTGTCATGGAGTGTCAGACACTGGGCCAGCAGCAACACTTAATATGTGAACAACTCCATGCATTTCCCAGCCTTTGTACTCCCTGAAGTCCTGTAAAATGAGTCTCTTTTAGCACTGGAGGCATGTGGAGCTGCTGCCACATGTCATGCTGCAGTGTGAGGCTCAAAGGGTGACCAAGATGCTGTAAGTCCTCAGGAGTGGTTGTTCTCTGCAGGTGATCATGCACCCTCTGAAGCCACGCATGTCCATGGTGAAAGGAGGTATTTGCATCATCATCATCTGGGTTATGGCCAGCTGCTTCTCACTGCCTCATGCCATTTATCAGACCCTGACAAGGTTTTATATTGGGTAAGATATTTATATGGTGCTTTTTGCTATATGATGTTTGCAGCCCCAAAGCCCCCCTCCTCAAAGCCCCACAGGTGCCAAGGCCACACCTCTCCATACCTGTTACTAGAGCAGAAAGGGTGGTGAAACAGAGAAGTTGTCTTTCCCTTTGCCTGGGCACTGTGTCTCTCATGAAGAGACAAGGACAAATGATGGATTTGCATCCAGGTTGGTTCATTAGTTGTTTTGGACTCAGAGATTCAACTCTGTAATTTGGGACAGGCACAGAGGAGAGGGACTACTCATCAATAAAGGACACAGATGTCACTATGGATGATTTATTTCTTCTCTTGGGGTTGTGTTCAAGATACTTTCATTGGGGTCAAAAGTCTAACCTAGATCAAAATCTTCCATTGAAAGCGACACCTGCTCGTGATACCAAATGAGTTCTGCTACCTGTACCTGCACTGAAGCTTGTCTGAATATCTGAGGTGTTTGTCCTCAGGTGTGTGTAGCTGGTAGTGGAATTGAGATCTCTTTCTTTCTTTGGTCTTCAGAAACAGAACCATCCGAATGGTCTGCCTCCCCAGCTTCCCCCCACCTGCTGACCTTTTCTGGAAGTATTTGGACTTGACTACGTTTATTCTCTTGTATGTCCTGCCCTTGCTTGTGATCTCCATCACATACACCATGGTGGCCAAGAAGCTCTGGCTGAGGAATGCCATCGGGGACCTCACCATGGAGCAATACTATGCTCATCAGCGGAAGAAGAAGATGACGCTGAAGATGCTGATGCTGGTGGTGGTTGTGTTTGCCGTGTGCTGGTTCCCCCTGAACTGCTACGTGGTGCTGATCTCCTGCAGGGCCATCCACAGCAGCAATGCTCTATACTTTGCTTTTCACTGGTTTGCCATGAGCAGCACCTGCTACAACCCCTTCATCTATTGCTGGCTGAACGAGAGCTTCCGCGCAGAGCTGAGGGCCCTGCTGTGCGTGTGCCGGCGCAGGGGTACGGCCCAGGGACATGCCCTGCAGTCCATCTCCCCCACGTTCCGGCACGCCTGGGCTGAGAACTGCCAGTACAAAAGAGGCACTGCCTGCCAGAAGGCACAGACACCCTCCCAGAAGAACCCTGCAAAGGCAGACATATCCAGTGTGCAGCCAGCTGTGGCAGAAAGCTGAACCCTTCACCTGACTGCTGGGCAGCATCATGTTGTGACTGCAGAATCATGGAGAAAATGGAGCTGGAAAGGTCTGTGGAGACCATGTAGTCAACCTTCCACCCAAAGCACGCAGACTTCAACTTTTGACTGGGTGATTCAGAGCCTCATCCTGTCAGGTGTCAGAATTCTCCAGGGATGAACTGGCACACGTGGGCTCCAGAATGAGAGGTGTCAAACAAATTTTCATTGGAACAGTCAACAAAAATTAAGAGAATTCTTTTAACAGCACACGAAGCCTTTTGTGGTCTAAGCAAACACGGGGAAGCCACACTGGTTATATACACACCACTTGTGCTGACTGTGGTTTGATGTAAATGGCTGATTGGCCTTTAACTTTGTTAATTGACATTTCTTTAGCATAAAATCTTTTTTTTTTTTTCACTTTCAACAATATTTTATTTTTACCAGTCCTCAAGAACTATGTCCTTTGTGGCTTCCCTGCCAGCCTGGCAGCCCTTCCCTGTCAGGTTAGTCTGTCTGTCTATCTGTCCTGGAGTTAGTTATCCTATGGGCAGCAGTTGCAGGACTTGGGATCCACCTTTGTCCAAGATGGAACTAGCACTGTGCTGGGAGCAGAGCTGTAGGATTTCAACCCAAAATGCAGGAAATGGGAGAAGTTGGCACTAGATAAGAGAGGTCCTTTATAAACCTTCATGTAGTCCCCACTCAATAAAACTGAGCATCTGACAAAGTGCCTCAACAATTGCCTCAAGCACTGACCCCTGTGTTCTGGCTGGTGTGACAGTGGCACTGCTGGCAGTGCTGGTCCTGGTCTGAGTGGTGCTTCCTGAATGTAAGGGATAGCCTGAATTCCTGGGGACATGGGTGCTGGGACAGCCAGTGCTGGCAGTGGTGCTTTGGGGGCTCTGCAGAGCCAGCCTCTTTGTTTCAGAGCAGGGTTTGGGTCACTGGTGAGAGATACCCAGAGGGAGCATGAGGCCAACTTCAACCTGTGGCTGTGAAAATCCACCAGAGTTGTATTTTTATCTTTCTCAGAAAGAATAACCAGTTTCTTTTTTCCCATTCAGTCTGCAGAGGATGTGCTTAGGAGAGGAAATGTAATTAGAAATTTCTTCAGAGAACAAGCATCTAAGTCTCAGGTGTCAGCCCTGATTCACCTGCAGGAAATGTGCTTTACCAACTTCTCCCTGTGGACTTCACTGTGTGAGCCTTGGATTTGGTTCCTCTGGAGCAGAGTCCTTCCTGGTGCTGGCACCACAGAGGCAGCACCAGAGCCTTTCATTTTGTGTTACAAGTAAATTACAGCATAAACCATATATTACTACTAAGTTAGGGTTTTTACTGTCTGTAAAACTGGGATTTCATGCCACTGCAAATGGCATTTGTCTAATGTCTGGAGGTTTTTAGAAATAAGATGTCTCATAAAAAACCAAACCAATCACAAACCCAAAGAAACATTGTTACAGTGAGTAACTTAATGAAACTTCCTCTCATTCAAATGTTCTTTTCTTTACATTGGAAAAATCAATGAGATTAAATAATGCAGTTTGCATGTATATCAGAGAACTGCCAAACTAATTACTCCGGGCTAAATAAATTAAGCAGAGTCTTCTTCAGCAGAACAGCGTGCAGGGTCAGCATCTCTCGGCCGAGGGAGGGCGGGGGGCGCCAGGGGGCGCTGCGGGGCCGTGTCCGCCCGGTGTCACCTCTGAGCCCGGTGTCACCTTAAAGCACTGTGTCACCTCTGACCCTGGTGTCACCTCTGAGCCCGGTGTCACCTCTGAGCCCGGTGTCACCTCTGACCCTGGTGTCACCTCTGAGCCCGGTGTCACCTCTGAGCCCGGTGTCACCTTAGAGCCAGGTGTCACCTTAAAGCACTGTGTCACCTCTGACCCTGGTGTCACCTCTGAGCCCGGTGTCACCTCAGAGCCAGGTGTCACCTCTGACCCTGGTGTCACCTTAGAGCACTGTGTCACCTCTGACCCTGGTGTCACCTCAGAGCACAGTGTCACCTTAGAGCACTGTGTCACCTCTGACCCTGGTGTCACCTTAGAGTCAGGTGTCACCTTAGAGCACAGCGTCCCCTCAGAGCCCGGTGTCAGCTCAGAGAACAGTGTCACCTTAGAGCACTGTCAGCTTAGAGCACAGTGTCACCTCTGAGCCTGGTGTCACCTTAGAGCACAGTGTCACCTCAGAGCACTGTCCCCTCAGAGCCCGGTGTCCCCTCGCTGCACAAGAGCAGCGTGGGGCAGTCCCAGAGCTGGAGCCCCCGGGAGTGGCCGGTCCCTGCCCCTGGCCCTTTGCTGCAGGGACGGTGGGTGAAGCTGTCACAGCCCGCCCGCAGCCACCGCCGGGACCAGCAGTGCTGGGCTGCTCCGACTGAGCAGGGTTTGTCAGTGAATTTGAAAAATCATATAAAAATGAGATTCAGGGTTTGAGAAACACCGTATGGACTTGGGCGCCGATGTGAGCCCCTCAGCCATCTGCATCAGGGGATAAGAACATAATGTGATAAGGACTGTGTGTGCATGTGCCCACCTGTCCTGCAAGTTCATCTGCGATGCCAGAGGTGCCAGGTGCCGCTGAACCGGGCACCACCACTGCTCAGGATGTGCCCCAGTGACACTGCTCCTGCTGGAGCTCTGGAGCTGTGCCGCTGCCTTGGCAGGGACCCCTCGGGCCTGGGATGCAGTCACAGCCCAGGAGTTCAGCGTCTCAGCTGACAGAACACAGCCAAGCAAATGAGATAAGGCAGCCTGAGCTCCAGCTCTGGCCATGGGCCCGGCGCTCCTGCAAAGGGCAGCAGTTTTGTCCCCAGCACCTCCCTGGCAGAGCAGAACCTCCAGCCTTGCAGGAGACGGGGGGGCTGTGCCAGGGCTGTGGGGGGATTGTGCTAGGGCTGTGGCACTCACAGCCACAGAAATATCAATAGAAGGTGGGACTGCCCAGGCTGGACTCCAAGTTAGCACAGACCTCCTCACTGTGAGGAGAGGCAGTGAGCAGAGATGGCACACACTGGGATGGAGAACTCTGAGCAAATGAACAAAAGAAGCACTTGTGAGTGAGCCTGGCTGAGCGCCACTGCCACATTCCTGTTGAAGCTCAGGACATTTCAGGTTTTATTCCAAAATCCTTTGTTATTCATGAATCTAAAAATAGGTCTCGACCACTGGACTGACACGGTCAGCCAGGGCAGAGTAGCCAAAATACCTCTGCTACACGCCAGAAAAGACCAGGGAGGTAACAGCTTTCCGGTGAAGCTGAACACAATGTTGGTGTCAGTTTTGTCCTCTGACATAACGTCTCTCCTTTCCAGCTGATGATTTGTGAGTAATATTATTGTACTTATTACACATGAAGGCCCATGGCTGGAAAACCCTTGCCCTGAGGAAGTTAAAGCAAACAGATGAATCCCACAGGTGCTTTTCCCTGTCATTAACATGTCTCCCAGAATCTCATCACTGCTTTGAAGGCTGGTTTGAACAACATGTCATCTTTTTTCTCCATTTCTCCCCATGAGTCAGCATCCTGTCTTTTGTTGCTTTTCTTGTGAGTATTCTGACATGGCAGAATCAGACTGTCAATAAATCACTATAAATCATTACTTGTTTCCATGGCTTTCAGGGAAGGAATAAATTTTTCCTTGGCTGTGTAACTGAGTTCACAGAGCTGGTTGTACTGCAGAGGAGCACAGGGCAGAGAGAGTTTCCTGGAGATGTCCCCGAGCCCTGTGCAGCAGGTCAGCCTGGTGGGACCTGACACCTGAGGACCTACCCAGACCAACAGGTGTCACACCCAGTCTGAGGGACTTTTAGCCCAAACTTGTAAAACATCATGCACTGAGTTCCCTTGGCTGTTAACTAAAGGTTATTGGCTGCATTATGGTCTACAGCATGTTGCTCAATTCCATGTGCCTCCAGGGTATGTTTTGAGTCTTCAGGAATGGGATCAGGTCTGTCTGCCTCTGGGCAGAGTGCTTCCTTCTGGTGACAGGGCACAGGTGGGAGTTTTAGCATCACACTTTGTATGATACAAAGTTTCCAAAAAGAGTATTGTGAAAATGTTGCCCACATCCTCATTGGGCTTTTCTTCTTTTATCCCCTTTATTCTTTTAGATAGAAATATCAGTCAGAGGCATTATTAAAACTGCTTCGAGTCTGCTGTCACCTGGAACTGAAGGGATAACCCTGACAGCTACTTCATCACACGCTGCCAGCTCTGTCTTCAGGACTTGTGCAATTTGCAGTCACTCAGGAAGGTCATCGCAAAGTTAAAAGTTGATAAACTCAGCAAAATACCAGCCAAAGGAAATTACTCACAGCCACTTATGCAGTCTGCACTCCTTGTGTTTGGAGAGAGGCTCCAGGCTTGGAAGCAAAGCCATTGCTTTGCAAGAAGGAACTACTTTACCCAAATCCCAGAGTTGTTCTGATTCTGTCTCCAACACACTCTGAGTTAAAGTGGGCTCCTGGTGAAAGGCCAGCCCAGTATTTTTGTCCTGTGCTGGATGAAGCTGATGTGAGTGGACTATATGTTGCCTAAATGGATCAAAACCCTGCCTGTGTATCAGCAGGCTGGAGGGCACCCCCAACCTGGCAGTGAGGGCTCCCTGCTGCAAAAAATCAGGACTTTATCCTAAGTATATACATGCATTTCAGTTACAAAACGCTGGCAGCTGGTGGGGGTGTCACAGGAGATTGTGGGTACTGCTGAGCAATGTAAGAAAAGGAATGAAAGCCCATTGAAGCTCATGACCCTGTCAGGTGAGAGCGTGGTGATTCAGGTGCTGGCTGTGCGTCCCTGCATAGCTGCAGCTCATCCCCTCAGCACCCAGGTTTTACTGCCAGGAGCCAGCTCCTCTGGACCCAGTTCCTCAGCACCCTGCTTTTGTCACATTGTCCCCAGCAGCAGCCACATCCATCACTCCCAGAGACAGAGGAGCTCATTGCTACAGAGTGGCTCATTGTTTGGGGTTTTCTTCCTCTGCCTCCTCCCCAATTTCCTGAGTTGCTCTTTTGTCCTGTGACACAGACAATGATGAACTTGTGTTATGCAACTTTAATGAGTAGATATTCAGATGGATTCCTCTGTGTCTTCTTGTCATGATATGTACCAAAAGGTGCTTTGGGAAACATCCTTAATATAGAGAGAGCTGAACACTGCAAAGTATAAGTCCAGGGACACTCAGGTAAGTGAAATTCAAGGACCATTTGCCTTCCCCCATGTTCTCAAGAACTGGTCTCAGCCTAGGAGCCTTACCCTGAAATTAGGCATGTGCTTTGTGGTCCTTCTCCCAGCTGAGGAGAGCTGGCTGCCATACCAGGATTCGCTTTTGGGGCTGTAAGATGACATGATAATTTTGCTTCACTTGTGGTTCCTCTTTGGAGCAGAAATTCCACTCAGTCTTGCTCCAGAATGTCTGTTTTCTTCCTGAAGTTATTTTCAGCCTGTGTTGTAGCCTTTGCAGGTTGGGTCCTGGCTGTGCCCTCAGTCACCCTTGTGCTGAAACACAATTTTGCTTTAATGAATCTTTTGGGTAGCAGCAGCCAAAGTCAGGCACAGACATGCAGTCTGAGATGTTCAGCCTAGGAAACTCCTCTGATGTGCTCATGCCCCTGGTAATTAGGAGGTGGGTATAAATGTCTTATTTTTCTTGGTGATCTGGGTTTTTTAGATTAACTAAATTACCTCATTCTTTCTTGTGATAACAAATGTCTGTCTGTCTGTTAAAACACTTTATGTCCTCGTTTTCTTGGCAATTTTCACCCTGGACTGCTGGACACCTTGAAAGTCTGGCATTCAAAATGCAAAAAGGTCTATTTTTCTTCCCCATATGAAAAATATTTTTTCAATAAAGATGAAAAGAAATGAAAGTTAGACATTAGCAGATGTGTTTAAAGAAAGCAAAAGTCACTTTAAATCTGAGATGAAAACTTCCTTCTCTTTTTCTGAAAACAAGCACTTTTCTCCAGCAGCTGTTTCTCCTATTTTTAGAAATATTAAGTGAAAAACATAAACTTGTGCCTGTAATTCCTGGAGGAAGCAGGCATTGGGCCTTTCTTGGGGAGGGGTGCTGCAGCAATATCTCACCTTCATGTGAGGTTTGTAACTGAAATCAGTGGTGAGACATGAGTAAAGTGAGGATTTACTTTCTCTTGTCAATGTATTTCCTGAATTGACTTTCTCTTTTCAATGTATTTCCAATGTATTACCAACCATAAAATTCTGGTATGAAGAAGTTAATGGTGTGAAGCAAGAACAACTGATGCCAGGGACAGTGTTGTCCGTGGGGTCCTAAAACTTCTGAGCCAATGGGCCAGTCTGCAAGATCAGCACTGGCTGTAACTCTCAGGGCCTCAAATGACCAAACTCCAGACAAAATTCCAGTCTAGGCAGGGGTCTTGGTAGAGAAGAATAGGTTCAAGAACTTTGATGAGACTCCTGGGAAGGCAGAAAAAAGGGTTTTCAGAAGGATGGATTGCACCTGGAGTTCGGAGTTTAAAGCCCTGTTCCAAATAAGCATATGCTTTACTTTGTCTGAGCAGAACCAGTGTTTGGATGGCATGAAGCCTGTGAGGAATAAAGAGAAATGACGCCCTGAGCACACTGTCAGCTACAAGCCATCAGCATTCCTCTGTGGCTCCATCACTGCAGGGCAGAGCATCTGGGAAGTGTCTGTCTTGGAACATCTGTCTGCCTGATGGGCAAACCCAGCACCTCATGGGTCCTTTAAACTGGGCTGAGTCCCTCCATCCCCGTGCTCAGATAAATAGTGAAGCAACATCAGCCTCCAATTCCACAGTCTCAGGGAGCCTGGTTCCCCCTTCTTCACACTTGGAAACTTGTGTATATACATTTCTCTGTGTGTGTACATACATTTCTCTGTGTGTGTACATACATTTCTCTGTGTGTGTACATACATTTCTCTGTGTGTGTACATACAAATTCAAGCCTTATTTGAAGCACAGCCCCCTTCACAGATAATGTGAAGCACAGACCTTTTCTATCGTCTCAAAAACTTGTGGAATTCGCCCACAAAAAATTTGATCTGAGATGTTTGGAGGTTGGATCATGTGTTGGCAGCTGTTGCAGGTACCACCCTTTCAGGGGACCTTGTGAATTAGAGTAAATATTCACTGAAGCGATGCTTCTGGGACTTTTTCCCTGCTCAGTCATACCCGGAGGCTCTTCTCTGATATCATTAACTTTACTCCAGGGATAATCACAGGTTCTCTCAATTTCTAGAAAATGAGATATGAAATCCAAGCTATGTGCAAGGAACTTGTTTCTCAGTAGCTTCATCTACTGTTATGATCTGTGAAACTGATGTTCCTCCTTGGTAAATCACAGCTGGTGGAGAACAGCAGAGGCACAGCCTCATGGCTGAGGGCTGGGCACTGGTGGGATGGCAGTGGTCCTGGCCCTAAGCACAGCTCATCAGGATCTGGGAGGGTGTGTGGCAACCAGGAAAATCCGCCAGATGAGGCGATTGGAGCCTTCTCAGCCCAGGCTCTGAACTATTTATGTCTTGGCACAGGACCTTTCCCTCTCTTTTTCCTGAGGCAGACGTAGGTTTAGCTCTTTTCTAATATTTTTAGGTCTGAAAGTTTTGCAAGCACTTTTATACTGTTTCCCATCTATCCCATCCCTCGAAGTGCCTTTTCATAGTGGCACCTTCTTCCCCTTGTCTTTGGTAGAACCAAATCTTTTCTGACTCATTCTCCCTCCTTCTTCTTTTCTGGTGATGCTGAACTAGTGATTCTGGGCATAAAGCCATCAGGGGAGGAGGGTGCAATGTTCCTGTGTGGTGATTAATGGGCAGTGTTCTTGGAGCAAAGAAGTGAGATGACTCTTTAAAATAACTTTCATCAAAGAGAAGAGGTTGCTGGTTGCTAATTTATGAGGGAGAGTCAGTACCCTCCCTCTGTGGGCTGATAATCCGGAACTGACTCACTGACTAAAATTGTTTAAACCGTTGTATTGCTGAAGTGTTGCATTTCAGACCAGGGCTTAAAGGGACAGAAGCACTTTGGCATGTGTTGCCATCCATCTTGAGGGAACATTACAGCACAGGGGCAATCTCAAAGAGCTCTAGCCACTAAAGCTGCCTGTTGAGTTGTTCCCAGTAACCCCTGTTTCTCTGTTTTCCCGTAAAAGCAATGTGCTTTGAAATGAGGCAATCTTCTTAGGAAGCTGGAAATTGGATATGACACAGAAAAGAGGTTCTCCCACCAGTATGCTTGAGGGACTTGGTCAGGCAGACTCTCACTGGGGATGCCAGACACAGAGCTGGAATGATCCTCAGAGCTATGCATGCCTTGAAACTGTGTAATTATATCCTTGCCCAGCAAGGGGAAGCTTTCCTCCTCAGTGGGAAAAGCTTCTCCTGAGCTGGAGGGACTTTGGCCAAGGTACCTCCCTCTTTGGAAAACACCCTTGCCTCCAGCAGACACTAACATGGAAAGACAGTTTGAAACACAGGCCTTCCTCTGGAAGCCATTCTACTTCATTGGTGTGCGGAAATTGAAAATAATCTAAAACAAGAATTACTTCCCCTGCAGTCCAGCAGGGAATTGCTCAGCTCCCTTCACCATTGCCACTGAAGTAGGGAATGTGCATCAGCTGCAGGCACCCACAGCCCCACAGGCGTCTCCATGGGAGGCACTGAGGGACATGGGGAGCACTGAGAAAGGTTGGGACTTGCACAGAAATGTGCATGGTACCACACATCCGGGACCTTGGCAAGGATAGAAACTTGTTCCAAAACTTACTTTTCTAAACTCAGCTCCAGGGGACTTGTCCCACTTGCCCTTGTTGGGGGCTGGGCACTTATCCAGGGGAAGGGAGATCTGGCAGGTGCAGCAGTGATAAGCATCTGTGTTTGGTAAAACGGGAGCCTGGACTTTGCCTCGCATCTGGCATCCAGCCTTTGATATCTCTGGGCAGAGCCACCCTCAGGGAAGGCAAGTGAAGGGGCAGAGATCCCATGCAGGGTGATGCTTGTCATGCTGGCACCCTGTTCCTGTGTTCCCCTGTCCCTGTGTCCCCCCACTGTGCTCCAGCCAGGTATCCCCGGGACAACTGACAGCCTGAATGCTGCTGTTCAAATATGGGCAAAACATGAATCAGTCAAAGAATGATCAGAAAAGGTTGTGTTTCTTGGAGTCTTACCCAGTTTTCTGCAAATTGCTTGACATGAGTTAAAGCATTTGAAAATGACCCCAAAACTGCTATGAATTATATGTTTGGGTTTCTTGGAAGCCTGGGAATGGAAGGCTGCTGCAGCCCCGTTCTACTATTATTAATGCTATTTTAACTTTCACCTCTTCAGTGGAAAAAGGATTTCATGTCTTGAATATTTCCCCTTGCCCTGGTCATGCAGGAATCCTGAATATTGGTGGTCTAATTAATTGTGTTCAGCCTTCAGCAACCAGTCAGGCAGCTGACAGGCTTATGGAAAGGGGTTTTTGGTGGTAAAGTCATACCTTGGGCTAGAGACAAAATAATTGTTTTAAATGGACACATTTATTGGAAAATCAAACACATATTCAAAAGACCAGGCAAACTGCTGTAGAGAAGCAGTCTCCTCCAAAAGAAAGAGCTCCAGCTATTGAAGGTGCCTCTGTGGTGGTTCCTAATAACCCCAGTTTCCCCATAAAAGCCACATGATTTTTTTGGAGAGAGAAAAAGAAAAGGAAAATGAGGTGTCAGTCAGATAACTTTTCCCTCTCTCAAGTCTCAATAAATGTCTGAGGCACTAGGATCAGGTAAGTGTGTCCCCTGAACATGTGCTTGGCTTTATCTCTCGATTCTCTTGGAGGAGTGCAGGATCCCATGTGCACAGCAAAATCCATATTCCATCTTCTCTACAAAGAGTTTTTCATAGTAATCGCACTTCACTGACTGAGCTCATCCAGAACTTCGAAAATATCTTTCCCGACACCTTTCCATGCTGAGATGGAGTTTTGGGCAGTCCAGGCTTCTGCCAGCTGAGATAGGAGTTTCCAGTATGTGTAGCACTAAAAAGGGAGGGAGGCTGTTTTGTGGCAGTGTCAAGTGCTGTCGGCACGTTCACTGCAGCTCAGCCCTGTGACAGCTGGGACAGCCCAACCCTCTGTAGGTCAGACATGTCACTTGGCAAAAGTAAAACCAGCTGAGGAAGCCCTGCCTTTGGGGAACAGTGAGGCTCGCTCCGCTGTCACAGCTGGGATGCTGTAGGGGCAGCACTGCTGATTCACTGTGGCGTGATGTGCAGGGTTCATTCCAGCGTGCTCCCATGGGGTGGGCAGCAGTGGCCCTGGCACAGGACAGTGGTGCCCTTGATGCGTGTGGCAGTGCCTGTGGTGTGTGTGGAGGTGGCCACGGTGTGTGTGGCAGTTCCCAGGGTGTGCCTGTGGTGGGTAAGGTGTGCCTGTGGTGTGTGTGGTGCTGCTGACGGTGCCTGCAGTGAATGGACTGGTGCCTGGGCTGTCGGTGCTGCCCCTGCAGTGGCAGCTGGTGTGAGGGCAAAGCGCAGCAAGTGGCCCCAGGTGAGGGCTGCAGGGTATTCTCCCTGTGAATGGTCTTGGTGTCTTCATGAGGAAAAGGGACAGGGAATGTGGAGACTCTGAGGGGACGCTGCAGTGGGGCAGGTGTGGGAGAGAAGGCAGGAGAGGGAGGGAGGGCGGGGTGGCTTCCCTTGTTGTTCTAGCACCTGGGCAACTCCAGTGTTTACTGAACAGATTCTGTGAAATAAAACAGAACAGCAGATGTGAGTGAAGCAGCATATAGATCTCTGCTGGCCACTCAAAAAAAGGATGCCTGGCAATGGGTAGCTGAGGGGAGGGATGGCTCAGAGACAGGACCTTTCAGCTCTTACTCACCCATTAATACTGATTCTCCCTTTTTGCCCTCAGCAAATCTCTTCATTCCTCCACTCTTTCCATTAAGTGAGGTTAATGATAGCAATTTCTCTGCTTCCCATGAGGGCTGGGTATGAATTAATAGTTGCCAAATAATCTGAGACATAGAAGACAATATTAATATGGAATAAAACTGCTGCAGAGGAAATGCAGTTTTTAAATTTCTCAGGAGTGAAATAGCTAGGCATGACAGGTCTAGACCGAGGAACACAAAATAATGTCAGAAAGATTTGGCAGTTCATGTGATCTAGAATATCTGTGGCTGCCGTGCTGAGAGCACAGGGTTTGGGGACCAGAGCACTGGTTTTCTGCAGAGCACAGAAAAGAGTTAGCCCTGTCGCTGGGAGAGGAGTGGAGATCCCAAGGGAACAGCAGGGATCCTAGTTATGGGTTTTGTCTTCCTTTTTGCATTGGCATGTTAGTGTTATGCATCAGGATCCTACATTCTACATCAGGATAAACATTCCCAGCAGCAGACAGGCATTTCCCTTGGAAAGACTGGTCCAGCATTTATCCCTGTGCCAGCACTGGAGTGGAGAAGATAAATGAGGGAATCATATTGTTGGACTAGAGTCTGTGTTCGTCAATAATTCCAAGTAGTTCCTGAATTAGTCTATTACTTATAATCTATTTTCACCATAATTGGGAGGACAAGAGGTCTTGGCAGGCAGTGCATGAGACATACAGGAGAAAATGATTAAAGCAGAGCCAAAAATATCACCATACTGGAGTCATGAGTCAGATCCTGACCTTTCGAATAGCATCATGGAGAGCCTGAGCTCATTTGGATCAGATCCCAGGTATTCAGGTGAGAGTGACAGGGGGACTCAACATGGCTAGCTTTGAATAGAGGGAGGAAGCTGGGGATGTCTGGGGGGGACACAGGCATTTAAAAGGCATGAGGGGCTTCAGATGGCTCTCTGACTCTTGCTCTGGCTCTGGTCTTCCCCAAAGAAAGGGTCACCCTATGGCGTTGAGCTTTAGTGTTTCACCTGGTGGATCTCCTGATTGCTTCCCACAGAGAACGTGCATCCCCTGGTAAGTGTGATTATCAGCAGTAATTAATTCCAGCTTCCAGCAATGCATTACAGCTTCTTCCTGATCAGCATTTTAAAAGCCCTTTGAACTCGTGTCAAGTCATGTTTGCTGAGGAAAGAGGAGTTATTAATCACTCCCATGAAAACTACAATTCCTTGTGAACTGTTGCAACTGCAAGAGACAATTTCAGAGGCAAAATGCCTGTTGTGAGACTGGCCACAGAACTCCAAAGCTGGTTCTGCAGGGAAAGCTGTGGGTGGACCCTTGTCAGGGCTGGGAAGGCTCTGTGCTGGGGACTTTATAACGCTAAGCTGCTCCACAGAGGCCAAGAGGAAAAGCTTTGCCCTGAGCAGGGACCCGTGGCACCCTCGGTCACTCTCTGGCCAAGGTCTCTTCTGGGGAAGCTGCTGCAGCAAGACTTCCTGGATGCGTGGGCGAGCCCTCAGCTCCAGCACCAGGAGAGCCCCCAGCCCCTCGGAGGAGTGTCCTTTGGGGGCTCCCCCCAGTGACAGCTCCACTGGCCTCCAGCTGGCATAGGGAGTGGGAGTGTCTGCGCCCTCTGTCAGGGGCGAAGCTGTGACCCCGCTGAGGTTCGTCTGTCCCTGCCCTCCCACTCCCTGGGATGCGATGCCTGCCAAGCCACACAGACAGCTGCCAGCAGCAGAAGAATATTTGTCTGAGTTCATTCCTTGTTAATAAAAATAAGTCCTCTTTAAGGTCACGGGCAGAGTTGTCATGTCACATCCTGCTCTGTGTCTCCACAGCAACTCCAAACACTCGAGCAGAGTAGTGTCAGGCTGTCTGCAACACGTGAACTCTTGGGCTGCCCTGGCTGTGTCCCCTGCCCGCTGCCTTTGTGAGCAGGAGTTTGCAGAACAGCAGTGAGTGGCAAACCAGCATGTGCTGTCCTGCTGATGGTCCCTGCTCTGCTCCCTTAGGATGATGGGAGATGCTGCCTGTGCACCTCAGCAAGCCCACAGGGTTCCACATATGGCAGATGGAAAAATAATTAGAAATTGGTCTCAAGAGTCAATCCCTCACCCTTGGATATGTGGGTGTTTGGCCGTGGATGTTTCACAGGATCATGGGCACAATTTTCTCCCTACTAAGAAAAAATTACTCAGCCAGATAAAACAAGCAAAAGATGCTGGCTCTTCTGATTCATAAGAAAACAATTTCTCTTCTATTTTAGCACTGTGCAGGAAGAAATTGCAGAGTAATTTGCTGGAGGAGCACAGAAAATGAGGATAGTACAGGTTGTCCAGAATTTCCTGGGTGTCTGATAATTCCTTCACAGCCTTAAAATCTGTGAGCAGGCTTGTGCTGCATGATATGGTGTAGATTAGAGATTCATCCTCATCTTCAGTAAGCTCCAACTCCAGGAGGAGCATAAATAAAGGAGTCTGGAGCTCAGGGGGTCTTTCCACTGGAAAGGGGCATCTGAGGGGCAGTGAATCCTTGTGCTGATCCTGGGTGCATTGGGGTCTGTGCACAAGCTGTTGGGTATTTAATAAGCCTTCTCCCAGGGGTTCTTCTTGCCCTTGGAGTGGTGTTTTTGGAACCCAAGGCCAGGAGTTTGAGAAGACCTGAGGCTTTGTCCCAGCTCTGTGGAGGGAGAGCCTGGTGGGTCTGCTGCTGGGACCAATTCCTCTGGGCTGTGTGGAGCTGGGGGGCAGAATGAGGTCTGGTTATGCCTGGCCTGTGTTTCTGGCCTCCTCCAGCTTGGTACCCACAATACCCACAATCACTTCTGCTCCTCAGAGGGATGCAGCTCAAGTTCCAGTTCCCAAATCTTGAAGTACTTAGGAGTTTCAGGTGAAGTTTTGGGTTATCTTTGCACCTAAAAGCCTCATTTGCTGCCATAGCTACTATATGCTGCCGTGCTACTGCCATAGCAGTATAATTGCCTATTCTTGTCTGCTTTTCAGAGTCGTGAAGTGGTTGCTCCCTCCAGTGAATCTTTCCATACCCCTCTCTCCTCTGCTGCTGGTCAGGCTGTTCCACAGTTCTCGCTTCCGTGAACGTCACTGCAGTCCTGTGAGGGTTCGGTGGCATCAGGTTATCCTGCCCTTTTGCCTCTCATTATCCCAATAAATGATCTGCAATGCAGGAAAGATGCTCTTTTATGATGTTTGGAAATGCCAGAACAGAACTCCTAAAAATTCAGCCTCTCAGGGTTTGCTCCCCAAACTATTTGCACTCTTGAACAGTGTCTATGTGGAGGATTAACTCCAGGATTAGCTCACCAGCAGTTACCTTTGCTTCTGGTTCCTGAGGTCATGGTGAGCCCTGTCTGTGTGTAGTTTTTAACACTAAGGGAGCATTCAGCCAAATGTGTGCTAAGATATGGAGAAACAAACCCCTGGGGGCCAGGGGAAACTTGGTGGGGTGGAAGGAAGGAGGGATCATCCAGGAGACACAGAGAAGAACACATTTTGATAAGAGGCTGTGGCTGTTTTCTGGGTACTATTTTGATTCAGCTCCAGCAGAACCACTTTCATCTTTGAATGAGCACAGCTGGAATATTCATGCTACACTGGAATGTCACTCCTGAGCTTGTGAGAGGATGCTGAGGTGTGACGGACAGAACCCACTGCCTCCTCTGCATGAGTTCGGATCAGGTTCTCGTGTGGAAACTTGTCCTTGTTGCCGTGAGATGGAGCTGAGTTTCAAGACTCTGCTATGATCCATGGGTCAATCAGACCTTCGGTCTGTGTGCTTCAGACTGGGGGACAGCCAGAGGAAGCCCAGCATGGCTGATCTTTCTTTGCATTTCAGGTGAAGCCAGCCACTCAGTCAGAACCCCAGAGCCAGCTCAGATGCCACCCAAGGGATTTCCCCATGGCTTTGTTTTCAGCACATTTTCTGGCTGATGAGTTATTGTTTCCCCTCAGGTGCAGTTTGTGAACAGCACATGGATCTTTGGAAAGGCCATGTGCCACAGAATAAAGAAACACCCCAGAGTGAAGACACTTGTGTAGATATCTTCCTTTTTTCTGACTTAATGTCGCTCCCTATTTAAGGAAAATTGTTCTCACACAACAAGATAGAGGATAAAGTTTAAAAGCTCTTCTGAGCAGATTGAGAAATTCAACACTTTCCATTTTCCAGGTCACTCCAATGAGCAGGACATTTTCCTAATCACGGCCATCATTTTCCTATCATTAACTGTGTTATGTTGTTTCACAAACTGCCTCTGCTATGTGGGCTGTGAGGGGCTTTGCTTCTCTGTGGGAGACAAGGCTCTGTTGCAGGTCATCCTGAACCCACTGAAGCAGAGGATGTCCCTGGCGAAGGGAGCACTGAGTATCTCTATTATCTGGCTGATGGCAACCTGTTTCTCCCTGCTCTATGCCATCTACCAAAAGCTTTTCCAGTATAACTACAGCTGAGCGATCTCCCCTTCCCAGTGAGTATGCGGAGGTCCAGAAGCCCCTGTGCAGTGCTGCTCGGCATGGAGGGTCCTGGAGGCTCCCAGGCATGGAGAAGGGTGCTGTGGGATCAGAGGGAGTCAGTGTATGGGTGAGATGCCACTTCCTGCAGCAGAGGCTGGGGCTGTGGAAGAGCTGCCTGGCTTGTCATGCAAAGTGCACAGCCCCAGGTCCTGGGTTCGCTCTCACCACCTCCCACTCCCAGCCCCATGCTGGGACAGTTCCAGGTGCAGCCTGTCTGGGGCATGGTGGGTCAGTGACACACACACCTTCTCCAGTGCCACGGTCCTGCCAGGAGGGACTCTGTCTGGAGAAGGTAATTTTCTCCCAAGGACCTTTCCTCTTCCCTCCTCATGCCCACCCAGCTCCTCAGACCCAACAAGACCAGGTCCAGACAACTCGCTCATGCAGAGAGGAGAGAGAGCCAAAGTGCTGTTTAAAAAAGAAAGAAAATAAACCTCATGGTGGGAACACCTGGTGCTGACATCAACAAGGCTCTGCAGGGAGCAGTAGGAAGGGACTCCCCTGGTTTGTCAGCAGGGCCACCAACCCCTTGTCCCCAGGACTTCATACACTGAGTCACACGTTGTGGCTTCCCTATATTTCATCCGTGTGGATTTATGAAGCAGGACCAGCCTTCTTTGAAACTTGAGACTCCTCTGCCCAATGTTACACAAATGAGAAAACCAAAGTGAAATCCTCACCCTCCTTCTCCGTGGCTGACCAATGCAGGGCTGGGGGGGACCAGTGCTTTGGCAGGAACCAGAGCTGTCCTGGTATGCTATGGTGCCTCCCCACAAGGGAAAGGAACTCTGTTTGGCTGAACACAACAATAGGAGCTATTAAAAGGAGATGAAGTGGAATTTCAGACCCACATGAGGACTGCTGAGATGTCAGAAGAAAGTGAAGGTTCTGATCTAGAGGGGAAAAAAGAAAAAGTTAAAAAAACCCCCAGCAGCTTATCTTCCCAGAAATGGCTCGGGGATGGCATTTGTCACTGCTGCCACCCTCTGCCGGGGAGAAATACAGAATCAGAGCCTCGGGGTTTCTTTGCCCATGCAGTCTGTTCCCCCGTGGTGCCCAAACTGTTCTGTCTCTCCTGTCCCCGACATCCTGTGGCATTGCTGTAATCCCTCCGGGCAAGAAAACCGTCCATAATAGTACCCAAGTGGGATTTTTGTGGTGGGTGTCATGCTACTGGTGCTGCCCTTCACATGAAAGTCAGTCTCCAGGCCAAGGGGATAATCTTACTATGTTCTGTATTTTCAGGCTGAGATTAGCATCTGAGGGAACAGGACAAAGAGGCACTGGCAGGCAGCAGCAGTGAGATTTCTATTGTAGACACTGACTTTCTGTATTAAGGACAAATATCATTTCCTACAGCCCAGCCAGGTCCCTCCCATTGGTGCAGCAGGAGAGTGCAAGTGCCTGCACAGGCTGTCACTGTTCTTGGTGTACGAGGGGCTGCATCAGCTGGGAGTGTGATAGGAGCTTCACAGCCCTCCCCTGCCTGTGCTTGTGCCTGATGTGACTGAGATACCCAGGGGATATCATACATTCAACTTCCCAGACTGTAAACACAGGGCAGGATTACTCTGTGCTCACATTGCTCCACAGCTGTGCTCAGGGATTAGGGAACAAATTGCTCATGAATGAATGAACACCGTGATCTGTTTCTGGGCACCTGTCTCTGCTCATCCTTTGGCACAGCCAGAGGAAACCGAGCCCCGCATTGGCATGAGGGAGCTCAGCAATATAAGGACTTCCAGGACATGCTATTCCCGTCTCTGCTTTCCATTGAAAAAAAATTTCAGTTGTAATATTGCTTATAATAACTCTTGCAGGGCCAGGGCTCCTGAGATTCCTACCAGGGAGTGATTGGGGTTTTGGGACAGGGAACAGGGATTCCACCGGCATCCATCTCTCTGGCTGCACTGCACAGCACTGTGTCTGAGTCCCTGGTCATATCAGAATTCACCAGTCCTGTCTGGCCTGCTTTGGCAGGTCCCCTTTGGCAGGTCTGCTTTGGCAGGCAGGCAGAGCTGCCTGTAGGCAGGGTCTGGCTTCACCTGTTCCAGTGGTGAGCCATACATGGGGAGGAAAAGGTCAAGAATGAACTTCAGAAAGGATGATTTTCTTTTCTTCATCAGTTCCCCTCTCAAGCAGCCTCTCCAGGTCCTCTGCACTTGGTGGAGCTCAGCTCCCACACCCATTGACACCCCTCCAACCTCAGTCCATGCTCCAGCCAGCCGTTCTCAACAGCCTTCTATTTGTGGCACAAAAGGCAGCTCCACAGGTTGAAAACAGGATATTAAAGATATTAATTAATGCTGCAATGAATAATGCAACTCAATAGGAACTAACGTGTGTGCTGAAAAGAGGAGAGTAGAGGACAAGGGCTGAAGAGAAAAAGGCAAAATGAATAAGAAAGAAAAAGAAAGCGAAAAGGAAGAAAAAAAGAAAGGAGAAAGCATCCACTGGAAATAAAGGTGCAAGTGCTCTTTTCTCCTAATGTTCTGTCACTTCCAGTCATCAGCTGCTGGGTGTGGAGGGGACACGCGGTGCTGCAGAGGGTGCTGGGACTGAGAGCCACTGCCAGACGGGCAGCAGCAACATGCCAGGAGCCCAGGGCTGGATGGGACGGATGTAAAGGGTTGTTAAAACAAGCTGTTGCACATAGTTACACTTGGGTTTTCTGTTAGTTGTTTGTCAGAGTTTCAACTGAAGACAAGTGACTAATCATCACACCTGTTTAAGAGGTAGGAGTAAGGTGGCAGCTGATGGCAAGAGAATGGTAAGGAAGGGAAGATGGGCTGTTTGTGCCCATGGGGCTTTGTCACAGCCCCCAGCCTCCAGCAGCTCCTTCCCTCCCCTCCAGAGCAGCTTTGGCTTCTCACTGCTGCAGCAGGTTCTGCAGTTTCTGCTCTGGCTGAGGGGTTCTGTGCTAGAGGGGCTCAGCAGGGCAAGGGGTTCTGGCTGCTGGGGTGCACCCATCGAGGGCAGGGACTGCAGGTCCAGCCTGGCAGAGACATGTCAAAGCTGTGGCTCTATGTCCCCTCTCTGTCCAGCCTCTGAGGGGGTGACCATGGGCGGTATGAGACCCCAAGCTGGAAGCATCATTTGACAGCAAAGATCACATGCCATGTCTGGCCTGTGTTTCTCTGATTTCAAGGGAAGCCACTGCCTGGAGTTTGTGCCTCCCTGATTTCCCTGAGCCTGCAGACCTGGTCTGGAAATACCTGGACCTGTCTACGTTTCTTCTTCTTTACCTCCTGCCTCTGCTGATCATCACCATCACCTACACCTGCCTGGCCAAGAAGCTGTGGCTCTGCAACACCATTGGGGATGTCACCACACAGCAGTGCATCCCTCACCACAGGAACAAGAGGAAGAGCATCAAGATGCTGATGCTGGTAGTGGTGGTCTTTGTGGTCTGCTGGTTCCCCCTCAACTGCTGTGTGGTGCTCATCTCCAGTCTGGGCATCAAGACAAAGAACTCACTGTATTTCACCCTGCACTGGTTTGCTATGAACAGTACCTGCTACAACCCCTTCATCTATTGCTGGCTGAATGAGAGCTTCTGCATGGAGCTCAGGGCCCTGCTCTGCATCTGCCAGAAGGTGCCATGGGCTCAGGACCATGCACTGCTGCCTGCAGCTGTCCTGCCATGAGGTGTGGATGGAGCCAGCCAGGTGCAGGAAGGGAACTCCCTCCCAGACTATCTGCTCCACTGGGAACCTCCCAAAGGCCAACACGGATCTGTGAGCTGTGGGACTGAGGGGAGTTACTGAGCGTGGGTGGCACCAAAAGGGATCTTCCTATCTCTCATCAGGAGCTAACACTGCTGTTCTGGTGTTCCACTACTGACTTTTGGCTGGTCTTGTTGTAGCCCCTCCTCTGCTTGGCATGGAGGCTGCACAGCCTTTCCAGCACCCTACCACTAAAGCCAATGTTGCAGCTGGCTCAGGGAGCAGGAATACGTGCAGGGGATGTGGAGCTCCTCAGAATGGCAATCTGTTTTTGGGGATTCCTATTTATTGCTATCAGAGAGAGTGAACCTGGACTTTCATCACTGCTCATGCTGGCCTGAGTCACTGGCCTGGAACACGTGCCATGATGCTGAGCTCTGCACAGCATCAGAAAAAGATCTGTGATGACACGTGTTTGAAGGAAGGACTTGGACATCCAGATGAACTTAATTCATAGTGAATATAGATAGTTTATGGCAAAGCCTTCTGACAGAGATAAGGGTTGTCAACAGCAATTTCCCCCTCAGATGCTGCTACTCCTCCTGCCCCATCTGTGTCCCACCCACAGTAACTGGAAGCCAGCCCTGATTGAGGGGAGCAGGATTGTACCCCAGGAGCTGTGGCTGCAGCCTCAGATGGCACTATGACTGACTAATTTAGTCCATTGACAAGTCCCACTAAAGACCACAAAATATTTCATCAGAGCTGCAGCATTCACTCACTGAAGAATGGAATAATTTGGAATCATTATTAATTGTTGTAAATATCTCATTTAAACAACAGGAGAGCAAGGAGACCAGAAGGAATGCCCTTTGAGGAGCAGCTGAGGATTCTGGGTCTCTTTACTTGGTATAAACCAGGTGATGAATTCCAGTAGCCCAAGGGCAGCTGTGGCTCCTGGTGGTAGGAATGTTCCTGGCCTGCCCTGGCAATAGCCTGGACAGAACTTCTGCCAGGGGAGGAGATAGGAGAGCCCTGGTGGCTGGAGGCAATGTGGACATACTCTCACCATTTTTCTGGGGCAGGATAGGCCAGAGTGATTTTTTTTTTTTTTTTCTCATTTGCACAGTGAGAAGGAATAGGAGAAAAAGGAGGAGGAGTCCTCTCTTCAAGCCACCTGACCCTGGTTGGGCACATCCCTGCTCCTCGGGTGTACATTGCAATGCCTAAACCAGGAAAAGACAGCAGAGCACCAGGAATCTCAGCAGAAATGAGTGAATACTCAGTCCTTGAAGCACCTCACTTGGAACTCAGTTATTGAACATAGGAATTCAAAGCTGCCTGTGCTGGATACCTGTGCTGCCCTCCTTCAGTGTGCAGCAGGGTCTGTTTTCAGTCAAAAGACCCCATTGTGAGTTTTTCTAAATGTTAAAATTATCTCTAATTAATGAGTATCTGCTCATTTAATTGGTAAGAGAAGCTGTCGTTTGCTTTTTTACTGTTCCTCACCTTTCATCAGCTTTTGATTGGGGAGCTCTCAAAGGTCGTGCACTGTCTTTAATATTTCTTAGGTTTGTTTTCCTCCCTTTCTTTCTTTAAATGGCTTTATAACCTTTTCCTGGAGTAATCAAACACTTCACTATGAAGAAGTGGGTCTCTCTTCACACTCCCTTGGACTTCTGCTAATCCCTGTAGTTAGCCATCTCTTGCTGCAAGAAATAACCTGGCTGGTTTTCCTTGGATTTGTCAATCGCAGCATCTCCTCATTGCTGAATTTTTCTCCCCTAAATGGGCAGGATGTAAGAGCTGACTGTATCACATCTCCGTAAAGGCTCAACTATCTGGACTGATAATTATCAATGCCTGAAAGAGATTCAGAGCTTTGCATGCTTGTCCAGTGCCTCGAGACTCTCATATCACTTGACAATACCCTGACTCCCAGCAGCACCCCCAGTTCTCAGGCAAATACAGGATGCACAACACTAAAAATAAAAAAAAAAAAACAACAAAAACCAAAAACAAAACCAAAACAAACAAAAAACCTCCCAACCAACCAAAAAACACCCAACAAAACAAACAACAGAAAACCCAACAGAGCCTGAGCGATGTTTGACCGGGGCAAGGGCAGTGCCTGGGGGGCAGGAGGCTGCATCCCTGATGGACTGCAGGTGCGCAGAGGGCTCACCGAGACAGGCTCTGGAAAAGGCAATCTGTGAAATTCGCCTCTTGCTGAGTCTGAGTCAGCTCGGCAGGGAGACGGATGCTCAAACATCCCTTAATCCGCCGCCTGTCCCGCCGCCCACCTGTGGGAATGGCTCCCCGAGGCAGCGCCCCGTCCGGGAGCGCCGGGACCGAGGGCGAGCTGCCAGAGGAGCAGCAGAGGAAAGCGCCCCGGAGCGGCAGCGCGGCTGCCCCAGTGGTCCCGCTCTCTCAGGGCTGTGCCGGGGGGCGCAGGGTGCTGCCCCGCTCCGAGCAGCAGCAGCGCGGTCTGGTCCGGGCAGGAGCGTGGGGCGGGAGGAGAATCCCCTGGGAAGGCTGTGCAATGCGGAGAGCCCCGTCCTGCCTGCGGAGAGAACCCTCGCCCGGCGCCCGCGGGGGATGCGGAGCGGCTCCCACCGGCAGGCGAAGCCCCGGGAAGCAGAACCCCGAGGGAGAGTTTGGAGGGCAGATTATTGAAACACTGAGTCACTACAAGTCTACTCCAGGGAAACTATTTGAGCACACACAAATCAGTGTGCAAAGATCCAACGAGACATGTCTGAGTGATTAACAGCTCAAATTTATTAAGGTTAGCTCATGCCAAATGCAGCTGAGTGCCTTGAGCAGAGCTGCTGATGAAGATGATAACAGGGAACACAGTGCAAGGGATACCTGAATTCCAGAGACAAATCCTCTTACATAGCCTCGTCACATAATGAACAAAGAAACCACAACATGCCAACTAGATTAACGAAAAGCAAGCATTAAAAATCCACAATGAGTCAGAAAATTAGCTCAGGAAGGAGAAACAGAATACAATTATCATCAGTTACCTCTTCAAGTGGAAAACAGTATAGAGGGCCTGGCCAAGGCATGCTGTAGGGATAAATGGGGATGTCCTCAGCAAAGTCCAGCACAAGACCTGGGAAGGGAGAATATAGGTAGGCCAGTGTCAGACCACCTTTTTGCACGCAGAAATAACTCATCAGCTTGGGTCATTCACAGACGAGGGAAGGAAGAGGGAGGAAGGGGCCTGGATGTGAAGGGCACACCCCAAATGCCCTCGTGGGAGATGGTGTGCAGCCACCCTGTGCCCTGGGCAGCAGAAGAGTCCCTCCCTGAAGCTGGAGCACACAGCTCTGCCCTCTCACCAACTGTGAAGCCAATCTGTCTGCCCCCCATAGAAGCCCCCCATGGTCCCCACAGAATCCACCTGCACCCCACAGAACCAGCCTGTTCCCCACTGCCCTCCCACCTCCTCTACCTCCTCCTACCACTGCTCCTGCACTGTGATGGGCAGAGGAGCACTGCTGATCTTCCAGACTTTGGATGGTGCCCAGACAGGAATACTGGCAGGTGAGGGCAGGTTTAACACCAGGCACAGGGTGCAAAAATGCACTTGGTTTGAAGATTGGTAGCATTTCCCAAGCTGCCCTGTCCCACCAGTGCTCAGCAGTGATTCCCTACCCCAATTCCAAGGTCTGTTCCTAAATTGCTCCCCCAAGATGATGCCCAAATAATCCCAGTGTTTGGCTCTTCCCAATCTATGCTGAGCAGGTACGTGAGAGGCATCTCATTGCCCCGACATGCTTGGGTGTCTGCCCTAGAGCAGGGTTCATGTCCTTTGGGGTCCCTGATGGAACTTGGCAGGGGGACAGCAGCAGGTACCAAACACTGCTCAGCCCTGGCTGCAGTGAAGCTCCAGGCGGTGCTGGGGAGGGCCAGAGGGACTGGCTGGAGCAGGCAGGGGTGCAGGTGCTGTGCCTGGGGGTGTGCAGGAGCAGACCTTTCTTTGGGAGGTCACAGGGAGTCTCCCCAGGCAGCAAAGGAAAAGCACTTCTTGCCCTGCTCCCCACCCCTAGTATTTTGTCCTTTGCCCTGGTAATTAGGGTTGAATTAATCCAGTTGGCCCTTGACTGAGGTTTTACTGCCCCAGCAGCCCACATTGACTCATGCTGCCTTGTTCAACAATGCCAAATTGCAGGAGGACATTGCGATGAGCTCTCAGTGGAGAGCAGCTGCCACTTAACTGGAGGTGAGAGGGAAAAATTAGTAATAACCCCCCAAAAAGCCACAGGCTGACCCCTGCAGGAACTGTGTGTCTGATTGTACAGTACGATAATCTGTCACTTGAAGAGGCTTCTCCATGAGAGGCCCATAAAAGTCTCCTTGGCAGATTGATTGCTTTATAAAATCAGCTGTATGGACCATCTAACCCAACTAGTGGAGACAAATCCCATTTCTTTATGGTGCACCATAAGGGACAATTACAGGAAGTGTACCCATTAATGGAATTTCTGCTTATTACTTTGCAATTAATGGGGCTTCAGAGCATAAAGGTTTATATCCTGTATCGTTCCCACAGGCTTTCATTGCATACATCTGTATATGACACATACTGTGTCCTGCAGGCTGTGGGACCTCGGTGTTCTCCTGCCCCCAGAATTTCCCCTCTGCAGGGACCCGAAGTTGGTGTTTGTAGCTGATGGCAGTGACAGGGATTTTAAAACACTCATGTTGACCATTTTCTGCTGTTCCTGCAGTATTGCAGAAGACATTGCTATTTCAAACCCATACTAGGACCCAGGGCCCTGGCTGCTCCATCCATGAGCACCTGCTCCAGCCCCTCCTGCCTGTTCCCACACCAGGGGATGAGGCTGATGGCCTCAGCTGCTGCAGCATCTCTCTGAGAAGCACTGCCGGCCCTGCCAGACAGGCCCCACCACCCTCCATGGCATCTGCCCCTACTGGGGGTCTGCAGAGGAGGGAAAGGAATCAAAACTCACCGAGCACCACCACTTCTGGATCCAAAATTTATTGAACTACATACACACAGCACTCAAGAGCACCAGGTCTGGAGGAATGTGGGGGACCTCCTGCCATTAACACAGAGGGCAGGAGCTTTAGCTACTACTAGATTTGAACACAGACAACACCCCAAACCCAACAAGAACAATGTACATCAGAATTACAATGGTAATGACACAGAATTTACAAAAATATAAATAACCTATTCATGACTTTAAAGAAAAACAACATCCACCACAAAACCCACCATGTAGTAACCTGGGTAAACCATGGCTACGTAAATGTAGTGATTACTTTTTTTGAAAAGCACCAGAGACTGCAATATAGAATAATCCAACAGAGAGAGGGCATCTCCCTCCTCCACTTTCACACTCTTCTGAGAAGCGTGCCCAGATCAGTAAAACTAAGTCTTCTACAGTATTTCCTATTTCTGTAAGAGCAGTGAGGAGACAACTCTCATGAGCACCTTGTTCAGGAACAGCCTCGGAGGGTTGCTTCCCAATTGTTCATCAAAATGAACACTTTAACAGAGCTGAAGTATGTGCCTATTTTAGGTCTATGCTTAAGAGCTTCCCAGAACAGGGCTGTATTTAAACTTATCATAAAAATTCCTCTGCAAATCAGACTTCCGGACAAGAATGGAGTCAAAACTAATTGCTTGTGAAAAAATAACTCTGTTGCACAGGAGTGTTTCCACTGTTCAGCCCCAGCTCAAGTTTGCATAGATGCTGAGTTATTTCATTTCTTTCACCTCCCCGTGAGCCACGTCAGCTTGGCACGAGCAGCTTCCTGAGGCTGCAACACGCGATCAAGCACTACGGGAATTTCCTTCCTTTACATTCCATGTATTTTGTTAAAAATACTATTAAAAAGCAAAAGTCAAGTATCAAGTCCATTGGCTCCCCACTGAAGCAGTTCATCACACAGGGATAGGCATAATCCTGATGTCCAAGTCTCAGCATTATCCCCGTTTTCATGCTCTCATGGTTCCCTGAGGGCTCCAGCTGGGCTCAAGGCAGCCTGGTCAAAGGGTCTCCAGGGGGGTGGGCTAAAGGCCACCTGTAGAAATGTTGGCCCTTGTAAACACAGCTCGTTTTGTCACTGCAGCTGAAGGAAGGTGCCCGCCATGGATGCAGTGAGAGTAGGGAGCAGCCCTTGGCTGGGAGCTGAGGAAGCCTCGCTGCTGAAAAGCCCTGTCCTGCAATGTCTTGTGAAGTGTCAAGCCCTGCTGGAGCACCAAGCATAGCAACTTGCACTGAGGATCCACGTGTGAGGATCTGAGGGGGGACTGAGGACAGTCAAAACACACCTAAACTCAGCCCCTGCCAGCTCAGCATCGAGGGAGCACATCCAGGGGCACTGCCAAGGCCAGGGGGCAGTGCTGGTGGGGCAGGAGCTGAGGCACAGCATACATTCACTCTGAGCACCCACACAGCACCCTGACATCCTACACATGGCACAGCACACACCACCCCACACAGCACACATGGCATGGCACACACTGCGCATGGCAGAGCACAAACCACCCTACACAACTGTCTCCTCAAGGCAGGGGTTAAATTTTGACTGTAATATTGCTCAGACATGAAACAGCTGAAAAATAATAGTTTTCCTTAGAAGCTATGAAGGGAATAGGGTTGATTTCCTTATAGAAGTGAGGAAAAAAAGAAGGATTAAAGCCTCGTTCAATCTGCTGGCCCAGAGCCCCCACTGGCACACGAGTGGAGCTACCCAGCACACAGAAGGACCGGCAGCACACACCTGTGACATGTCCCTGTTATTCATGGTTTTAATTTAACAGCCCTTCCTGCCCATCCCTTGCTCCTGATGCTGCCATGTGACAGGAGGGGGCCAGCTCTGCCATCCCGCCTGGCTGCTGCTGCTCTGTGCACCCTAAGTGACCACATGGTGGTAGCACTGGTGACACAGGGACATGCAGGACAAGCCACTCAGACCAGTTCCAACTTCAAAGCCAGAGCCGGTGAGCTGAGTTGCAGGAAGGCTCTTACTCAGACGCTGCTGGTGAAGTTATCTACCTTCCTGCTGGAAGTGACTAAGCATGTCCACAGACGGTTTAAATATTTATTGGATTTTGTCAGGTGATTAATGCCAGCACTTTCCCTGTTGCAGTGAAACTTCAAACAGGAAATCCCTGCTCCCAGGCTGTGTGTGCTGCAGCAATACTCCCAGCTGCTCCCTAACAGCCCGAGTGTGCAGTGAGGGTTAACTAACCCCAGTCCCAAAAGGCACAAGGTTCTATGCCTTGGGTCTTGGGGAGCAAAGAGCAATAAAATCACCTTGACTGTGGAAGAAACAAGAAGCGAGAAAATGCAATGTCCAGTGAAAACTACCCATATCTCTGCTTATCTGACCACATCCTGGGTGGGTTCGAGTCCCAACACACTGAACAGGGAAAAAAACACCAGCAGCTGTTAATAGCTGGGGGGCAGGGGGGTTCTGCCTTCCAGAACAGCACCTGCTTCTTCCAGGTACTGTGGTCAGATAAAAGCAAAGCCTGTGGGCTCAGCTGGTGAGGGGCTGGCAGGGTAACAGTGCCGCTTGCTGGTGACCACCATCCTCCAGCTTGGCCTGAGACCCCGCTGGTGGGCAGGACAGCAGAAAGTGCTCAGCGGACCCGCCGCGGCCGTGGGGGACAAAGGACCAGTGCCAGAGCGAGCACCAGCAGCTCAGCCCCAGCGATGCTGCTTGGGAGCCCCAGGACAGCTGGGATGACACTGGCTGTCGCTGTCAGCGCCGCCTGGCACTGAGCCACCAGCTGCCGGCGCCCACCACAGCCCTGCTGGGCAGCTGCTCCACCCGCGACCCTGCCGGGAGCGGCATCCACAGGCACCACGTGCCCGGCCACCCCCACGCTGCCGCGCCCTGCACGGGAACGTGCCCCCACAGGCAGGGGTCCCACCCAGGGCCACTGGCCCCCGTGGCTGGGGCAGACTGAGAACAGCCCAGCCCCCTGCACAAGCCAGACTCGGGCACAACATCTGAAAGCGGGGCACCCAGTAGCAGCAGGATTAGGGCAAACTCTGACAAATCCCTCAGGATGGAATTACAAGCAGAAAGGCTCTCCCCTCCCCAGTAGCAACTCCCAGGAATAAGAAATCAGGCCATTTTTAGGCAAGAAAAAAAAAAAGTAAAATATTTTAAAAGGAGCTGGCCCTGCTGTGGCTGGCACAGGGACATCACTGCTGACTGTGATCGCAGTGATGGCTTCAGCCCCTTGCTGCCACCCCTCCCCCTGGGCACAGCAGTGAAGCAACCCTGCCCTGGCACCCTGTGCCCCTACAGGAGGTTTGCAAAGCCTTAGAGGCGGTGGGCAGTGGGTGGCTGTGGGGATGGGTGCATGGTAGGAGCCCGGGAGTGAGCCAGTACCTGTCGTGGGCCAGCACCTGTCGTGGGCCAGCAGCCACAGCCCCATGACAAGGATGTACATCAGCTCATCTCAGGGGTCAGTGTGAGACTCCTGCCAGGACAAATAGACACAAAGGTGAATGTGCCAGGTGGCACAGGGAGGCAAAGGTGGGAGCTCGGCACATGAGTCATGCCCTGGTCCTCTGGTAAGGAAATCCCAGCACAGAGGGAGAGAAGCAACCGAAAAGTAAACTGGGAAAGTGGCAACCAGCGCCCAGGAAAGCACAGCATGGACCAGAGGAAGGACAGGAAAGCTGGAATGGAAGGGAGGCGATGGCTGGGCCCACAGGAGGGTGTTGCCCACAGAGACCAAGCCCAGTGGCTGAGGGAGCCCATGGCAAGAGTGGGGCAGGACAGGGCTCACTGCAGAGCCAGAGCACTGTGTCGTGGGCAGCACAGCAACTGCCAGTTAAGAGTGTCACAGCCAGAGAAAAACAGCCTCTGGAGGTGCCTGAGCAAGCCCTCCCACACGGAGCTGGGAGGAGGCACAGCTGTGTCTCCCAGAACCCTTCGCATCCTTCCATTCCATGATGCAAAGACCATCTCTGTGTTCTTCCTCCATGCACACCCGGGAGGTTACATGACTGAAGGCCACTGGATCCTCTCCCATACCAACAGTGCATGGAGCTTCCCTCATCCCTGTGCCTCCTCTAGCGCTGGCAGTCTGGCACGGGGCGGAGTGTGAAGTGGTCACAGAGCAGGAGCAAGGCGTCGAAGCGCTGGAGCCGCTGCAGTGCCTGTGCCAGCGGCGGGACCGTCACCGCGGCTCCCGTGCAGGCCAAGTGGGCGACGAGCTGCTCAAACCCTGAGATCCGTCCCAGCAACGGGGGCACGAGCCCCAGCTCCAGTGCCACATGGCTGAAGTTCTTCACACCGTTCAAGGAAGGGTCCAACAAGAAGGCAAGTGACTGCACCAAGGAATGGGGCAGCTCTGCTATTAGGAGACCTGGGGGCAGCAACACAGTGAAGCTGCATTAGAAGCTGTCCTACTTGGCCAGGATAAGGGCAAATAGAGCAGTCAGACTACAGCCCCAGCCCCTGCCAAGCAGGTGAAATGACACCCTGCCAGGGCAGGCATCTCCTCCAACATCACTGTCAGAGCTCAGCAACATGGAGCTGACTCAGTCCTGGGGAAGCTGGAAATTGGTGACAATTGGGCTTCCATCCACCACCAGCCCTCAGGCCACCCAAGGCAGCATCACAAAAAATGTACCCTGTGAACCAGCCCCAAGGTAAGCACCTGTGATGCCTGGCACCTCCACACAGCCATGGTAGGCTTCTGGAGGAGCTCCCTTCCAAGAACCTGCCTCTCTGACAGAGAATGGAGAATAAAGATGAGGCTGAAAGGTCACTTACCCTTGGCTGCACTGCTGATTTGATTTACCAAGCTCTGGGCATCATCCACCTGGTGAGACAAAGACCCCAAAGTTGGTGTCAGTCTGCTGAGAACAGCAATGCCTGGCACTGATCCCAGGATCATCACATGGTGCTTCTCCCCCAGCTGTGCAACCCCATATCAACTAACCTCAGTTCATGTCCCTACCCCTCCACCAAGCCCAGCTCCTGTGCCTGAGCCTCAGGCACGTGGCAGCAGTTCAGAGGAGTGATGAGGCTGGAGGAACTTACTGGCTGCTCTCCCGGTGGGACATCAGCAGTGGGATTTGGGAAGGCAGGGGGTAAGTGATGGGCCCCCTCCTGTACTGCACCACTGCTCTCTGCTGGGATCCTCTTCACTGCCTGGCTCGTCACATCCTCCGTCCGCTCGCTGCCCACAAACTCTGTCTGGGTGGAGAACTTCTGGAGGTCCAGCTCGGTGCACTCCACCGGCGCATGTGGCCACTTGTGCTGCATCTCGGAGGCGCAGGAGGAGAGGGGGGCCAGGGCCTCTACAGTGCCCAGATGGCCCTGCTTGGCAGCAGGGGGTGGCAAGACCCCGGCCCCGCAGTCGCCATGGCCCGAGGCCCAGATGAGGGGCTGGCTTTCCAGGAGGCTCTTGCCCAGCTGGGCCTTGGAGGCAGCGCTGACCACAACAGCCGGTGGAAAATCCATCTCTGGCTGCAGAGAGGGGAGCTGGAGACCCACAGCTTCCCCATCCGAAATGAACTGCACTGCTTCCACGGGGCCTGGAACCAGAAACCGGCACGGCTCAGCAAAGCTCACCATCCAGCTCCGTCCTTCCTGCCTAAGGGCATCTCAGCATGCCCTGGGACCACGCAAGCTGGAGCCCAGCACCACCCTCCCTCCCCAGGGGAACACAGTAAGAGCAGGTACCTTCTGCCTGCCTGTAGCAAGGGCTCAGGTTCTTCACACCCAGGCAGCAGGGACCAGACATCTGCTCCTCACACAGGAATGTGCCGGGGACCGCTGCACTCGGGAACATTGCTTGCTGGCCTGAGAAGTTCTGAGTCCTCAGGAAGACTTGGAGGATAGAAAAGAACCAGTCTGAGCAAGGCTTGGCTCACTTCCCCAGCACATCCTCAGCCCTGTGGTATGTCTGCTGGTGAGGAGCTGGCAGCCAGCAGCTCTCTGGCACGCTGCTGGATGCCAACGTGCCCCAACCCCAGCCACCAAACCTGCTGCTCTCTTCCCTCAGCAGCAAAGAGCTGCCCAAAACCCTAGAAGACAGGATTGCCAGTTCTGACTCTGAAATGGCCTCCTCCTTTTCCTTCTGATGGCACCAAGGAGGAGGGTGGATCCTGTGTGTCTTTGAGCAGGCAAAGCACACGAGAGATCCTGCAGGCATGAGAAGCAGGATAATATGTCTGTTCTGCATGAGCCAAGGAACAGTTGGGTCACTGTGCTGTGAAAGTGGCAATGCTCAGGGCAGCGCTCTACACAGCAGGAAGGAACCATGGGCACAGGTGAACGGCACAGGGAGGAGGAGAGCACTGACTCACCTCGCTGGCACTGGCTCTTCCAAAACCGCTTGCAGTAGATAATGGAGAGTGCCAGAAGCACCAGGACAATGATGACCAGGGCGCTGCTGGTCAGTGCAAGAAGGGCTGTGTCCTGTGGTGGTACAGTGGGGATGGCAATCTTCACCAGGTTTGTTCTGGAGCGACCTGCAAACATCAGCCACAAAATGATGGAGCCAAACTCCAAGGCTTGGATCACCCCTTTTCATGTGTCACTCGTTCCATGCCATGCCTGTGCCTCCTCCACGAGGGCTGCAGCTCCATCATACCCACACGATCCACCCTGAACTCCCCCAGTGAAGGAGCACCTACACTGTGGCTCAGAGGAAGGTGTCTGCTTGGTGCAGGGGATGCACTCCCACTCCAGCTGCCCGCTGATCCGTGCTTTCCGGTAAAACCTGCCAACAGAGCAGAGGGGCTCAGCAGTGCCCAGTCCCTGGCGAGGCCCCACCACCCCAGCTGTGCAGCCAGGTGTGCCACCCACGCCATGGCAGTGGGGGACAGCCAATCCCTCACTCTTGCCTGGCTGGCTGGGTCACCTCACAGCACCAGAGCTCTCACCGCTGGCTGAAGCTGCACCGCAGCTACTTGTTCATGCCTAGCCATTAGCTAAGGAATGACATCCCTCCAACAGCCCTTCCTCCCTGGCCTCATGTCTGCTGAAATGGATTACAGTGTTTAAGAGCTCTCCAAAGAGCCAGGAACACCCCAGATACAGCTGTGTCCATCAAGAGGCTCACACAGCAAAGACCCGACTCGCTCCTGTCCCAGTCCCACTGGTGGTCAACACGTGTCTGCAGCTCTCAGGCTTGACTCAGGCTGGCTGTATGTAGCACTCTCACTTCAGTAACTCCTTAAACCCACCACCCATGGCAGAGTCTGTCCTCCTCTTTCAGGACCACCAGTCGTAGTGGTCTACAGCTCCACATCTTCCAGGGCTTGGCCACTCTAGTGTCCACAGAACTACTCAGGTCTGGAAGTTTTCTTCCACAACTCATTTATGGAAGCCTTCAGGTTCCCTTCTCTGGAGCTACAAGGGGACCATCAGATGGGTCTGACTTCCATGTAATCAGCAGTGTCCTCATAGAGGCAGCCCTGGGTCATCAGGCTCCTCTTAGGTCCCATGACCCAAGTAGCCTCCAATACCCATCCTCTCTGCCCACACCCTCCCTGCCCGGCCCCAGGGGTGGCTGCAGTGGCTCTGCTGGGGCTGGCCCCACTCACCCTGGCAGGCACTCCCCGCAGACAGCATCAGATGTCGCCGTGCAGTTGGACTTCTGGAGCCGGTTGATGAGGGCGCAGGACAGGCAGGGCTTGCAGCCGTGGTGTCCCCAGCGGTCCTTGAACTTCCTAGGAGGGCAGGCCACGCACTGCGCGTCCCCACCGCTGCCATCGCCACAGTCCTATAAGGCACGAGGTTGGGGGCATGGCTGTGAGAAGGGGCCATGGTGGATTCCAAATGATATTGAGGAGAACAGTGTCTCTGCTTTGGGAGCAAAGGGTGGTGGGGCCACTGCTCGTGTGCAGAGTCCTGAGAGCCCAGCCAAGAGTAGCTGCCAGCACAGCTCGCCCAGGACACTGTCTCCTGCCTGGCCGTGGCCCACCAGCGCGCTTCCAGTGTTGGAAAATTCCAGCAGCACTGCGCCCAGGACCCTGCTGGGACTCCCCTCACTGAGGCTGGGCCAGGACCTGCCACAGCAGTGTCCTGCTGGCACCCACCCACACGCAGCCCAGCCAGGCAGGGTGACCTCACTCAGGGCTAGGGACCAGAGGAAATTTAGACTTCCATCAGCAAAAAAGGAAACAAGGCAGCATGAGGAGCAACCCAAAATCCCTCACCACCTCCTACTTCTATTGTCTCACTCTCCTACCCAGGGCGAGTGAAACAATTCACCATCTCATCCTACCAAGTCTCAGCTCTTTTCAGCATGTTGGGACCTAAGATTATCCTTCTGAAGGAAGACTGGCAGAGGATTCACCCAGCACTGTAAAAGCCTCAGTGATAGATAATTCCCACTCCTTACAGAGCAGTCAATTTACCTTGGAAAGCTCCTGCCCAGGCATGCACTTTCTGCAGGGGACGCATTTCTTTTGGTCATCCAGGTACTCGCTCTCTTGGCAGGCCATCATATGGGAGAGGAGTGGGGAGCCTGGGGAGGAGAGGAAGAGAAGGCAGAAGGGTCACAGCCAGCCTCAACACGTTTGCAATGAGCAGCGTGCCCTTCTCTGGGTGGCCATTTCCACCTGGCCAGGATGGCAGCTGGCACTGCTGGACACCATGGGTGGGATTCAGGAAGGAGGCAGTTGCTGGGTCCTGCTGCATGGCTTCTGCAGCCCCAGACAGGCTTCCCAATAAGGCTGATGATGAACTGCCCCATTCAGCTGCCACCTCACAGCCTCACATTGGAGCAAATGAAATTTCAGATCCAGTATTGAGGTAGAAGTACCGATTGCTTGGGTCACCAGTGGATTCTGCCAGCCCCAGCCATAGTTCTGGGTAATTGAGACTATCAGCAGAGAGTTCAGGCCCAGCAAAGGCCCAACAAAGTCTCAGCTTCAGAGTCCAGCAGCCCAGCTCTGGCCAGTGTGGCTGCACTGGTCTGACAGCACCAAATGCTGCTCACACACACACAGACCTGTGCCCCAACAGAACAGGACACACACAGACCTGCAGCCTCGCTGCTCTGCCCTGGACCCACATGCCACTCGGGCTACTGCTCTGTGCATGTTCTGGCTCACCATGGGCTCACTCACTGACCTCTGAGACCAGCAGAACAAGCTCCCACCTCCCTCCAAAACACCCTCCAGAGCCTTTCCAAGGTGCATTAATGGCTCAGCTGAAGGGCAGAACCAGCCCAGACACCGCAGGGCTGCACCATCAGTGAGGGCAGCTCACAGGGGAGCACAGGACTGGTGTCTCACCTGGAACAAGCAGTTCAGACTGAAGCTACAAAATTGAACAATTTATTTGGAGTTTTGTGGGTCTGGATATTCTGGATATTCTAGGTGGATTCTTCCCATGATGATAGAAGGAATAAAATCCATCTCCCCTAGAGCAATCTCCACTTTGCTTTTCCCATTGCCTTGTGCAGGAAATCAGGAGAGAAATTGTTCAGCTCTCTCTGGGAGCAAGTTCTCAACACCCATGAGGAATAGGGAACACTTTCTGGAGGACACTACTCTGAACAGCCTGGACTGTCTGGGAGAACCTGGCACTTCAACCACAGCTGTCCTCTGGGAAAAGGGAAGCTCAGCCAGACATATGGCCCCTGCCAGCTTCTTGCAGCAGAGGGGGAGCGGCTGCAGGACCCCGAGCACCCCCAATCCCTCCTGCCAGAACTCCTTCCTCTCCCACGGCAGCATTCCTCCACAGGCTTTTTTGCCTCCTCTAATTCCACCACTCCCTTGCCGGTGCCTTTTGGAAGCAGACACTTGGCCAGGCTCCCCCAGCTCTGCAGGGCTGAGATTCATGAGAGATGAGGTTTGTCCAGACGAGCACAGCGCATGAGTCACCCTCAGAGAACTCCTGCTCTCAGTGCACGGGCTGATACAAGGATCAGCCCACGGGGACAGGCCATGAGGAGCTGAAGGGGCTAAATCTGTCTTGCAAACATCTCAGGAGGGGCATGGGCACAGCCTATAAATAGCGTAAAGGTTCCTGACACTATTGAATAAATAAAGGAGATTTGTCACCATCTCAGAAGGTGGGGAAAAGGGAGTTCAATGTCACTGCCCCAAGAAATGCACAGGATTTCATGTCAGGATTCAGCTACAGGGAGAGAAAATGAAGAGGGGAGATGGATCCCAGACAGGTGACACCCAGCTGCTCTGGGGGGCTGGCACACCAACCAGTGAGTTTGGTGCCCCCAGCCAGGCTCGCCCTTGCTGGCAGGTGCCTCTGGGCACAGGGTCAGCACAGCCAATGCTCTGATCTGGAGTTTGGTTCTGGCTTTTGCTCCTAACAAGAGCACAAGATGAATGAAACAGAATTACAGGCAACAGGAAAGGAGCCCAGAACACCACAGTGTGGAGAGTGAGGGACTGATTTTTATGTGCTCTCCAAAGTGTTGCTGTAACACAAAATAGGCACTGGTGGAAAACCAAAAAATCCCCCCACAAAAAACCCCCACAATGAAATACCTCAAACCAGCAGGCTTTCTGGTGACACTGTCGTGAACACAACGCAACCACTCTCTCTCATATATTTACAGACTTTTCTGCCCTTCCGAAGGGCCTGCAACAGGGTACCCTCACAGCCCCTCCCCAAGAGTCCCAGCTTAAAGCAGTTTCCTGAACACAGAAAGTTACACAGGCCAAAGGAACCCCATGCCAGAGCCACTCCACTTGCAAGAATGACTGCCAGGAGGCCAGAATTGCTCAGGATGGGGAAGACAGCCCTCCCCGCTGTGCCAGCGGGATACTGGGCACAGGGCAGGCCTGCTGCTGCTCAAGCCACAGCATAATGGTAGAGGGAACAAACACTTTCCTGAATATCTGGCATGAAATTCAAAGCTGTGGATCTTTGTACTTCTTATTTCAACACCACCAGACCCAAGATACGTGGAGGACACATCCAAACCACTCAGTGCTGCACCAGTATGACAGCAACTTTGGATCCTGACTGAAATAACTGGTCCTAATGAGACAAAAGGAAAAACCAAAAAAAACCAACAAACCCTCCCACCTCTTTGGGAACCACAAGGAGTCTCCAGGTGACTGCCAGAGCAGCAGATTTATCTGCAGAAAAGGAATATAAAGGTGACACAATATCAGTGAGTATACACAGGACACAGTATCAATGTACTTATAGGTCAGGGGAAAGAAGAATCTCCTGCCATCACTGCAATATCCATGAGATCTTCTAACTTAAAAATATCATTCATTTGTTAAAGAACTCTTTTATTGCCTTAGAGACATCCTGCCTGAGCAGAGAAGCAGAGCAGGCTCCCCACTGCATCATCCCTTAGGACACCAAAACTACGAGCTGATGAATGAGTTTCACTGTGTGAAACTAAATTGTTCCAGCAGAGCCATCGCATGAGCTATGGAGCATCTGCCCCACAACAGCACTGTGGCTCAGTCATTGCCTTTTGTCTGTGAAAATGTGATTTAAAGAGAAATAAAAATGAAGTATATAGGAATATAAACTACTACTTCTGTGTACATCCAACTAATGGAGTCTGGTAGGAAACAGAGAGTGAGGACATCAGTAAGTGAAAGGGTAGAAAATGAAAGTAATCAGTGAAAGCATTAGTGCTGTTGATTCTCCCCATCTGCCTGGCAGGTAGCGGGGCAGGGGGGGTCAGCAGGGGTGCAGGCAGGGCAGGGGGGCAGGCTGGGGTGCAGACAGGGCAGCAGGAGATGGGCTGGGCTGGTCCCTGCTCCTGCTGTGGCCCCGTCCCCTCTCACCGTGTGTCTCTGCTTGCCTGGGACTGGGGGTACTCAGACCCACCTTCAGGGACATGGACCCCCACATCCCGGCAGTGGCTCTTCCACGTCACCACGTGAGCCAGCACAACCTCAGAGGTTTTTTCCTCTGCTGCAGGACCTACCAGCACAGCCAGGCAGCACCGTGCCTCAGATGAGACACTTGTATATACTGAAGCTACATTTCAGAGAGCTGAAACCCTAATAAGAACTGCAAGTGAAAAGCAGGGGGAAAAAAATGTTATCTGGAAAATATGAGTGCACTCCTTGTGCTCAGCCATTCCTCCACTCTGGTCCAGGCAGTGTCTCAGCCTCTCCCTGTGCTACAAACTGTGCTGGGAGAGCCTCTGGGCAGCAGGACTCCATGTGGGCAAAGGGCTGCTCAGAGAAGCAAAAACAGAGGAAAAAAAGGTGGAATCTGAGGCTTTTCACGTGGCTTGGAAATCATCAGGTTTTCCAGCACTTTTGGACATTCTACGCCCACTAATTGTTTAATGTGGAGTGGATGAGAACTTCCGTTTGCTCTACGTGAAAGCACCGCGCTCTTGGGCGGGGAGGGAAAGTGCTCCGGGCTGCTCTCACCCCGCTTCAGTCAGCACATGGAAGGAGTACCTAGGGCACAGCGCTCACTTTCCAGTGATTTTTGCCAAATTGAGGCTGTCCACCTTGGGGACCCACACTCTGCCTTACCAGATAGCTCAAATAACACTTCCAAAGCTCCTATCAATTTGCATAAAACCTTGGACATTTTTGGCCCACATTTGGTTATTGTTACTGTCCTGCTGCAATAATCAGAGAATCACTGACTCTGTAAAAACCCTGCAAGACCATCGAGTTCAGCCGTTCCCCCCAGCACCGCGCAGGCCACCGCTAACCCATGTCCCCAAGTGCCACATCCACACCCCTGTCAGACGCCCCCAGAGATGGGAACTCCACCAGTGCCTTGGGAAGCCTGTGCCAGCGCCGACCCATCCTTTCGGGGGGGAAATGGTTCCAAACATGCAGCCCAAAGCTGCAGCCCTCCGCCGCAGACGGGGGCTGGTTTCTGACCGCGGAGCGGCGGCGATGCTGGCGGCCGGCGGGGAGCGGGGGCAGCGCTCGGGCGGGCGGTGCGTGCGGCGGGGCCGCCCCCGCGGGTTCCGGCCGTGGGATCGCCCCGGGGCCGCCCGGCGCTCCCGGGCACCGCCGGCCCGGTTCTCCCCGGCTCTGCCCCGGTTCTCCCCCGGCTCTGCCCCGGCCCGGCTGTCCCACCGCCCCCCGCCCCGCCCGGCCCGGCCCGGCGCCCCCCGCCGCCGGCCCGCGGGAAGGCGGCAGCGCTGCGGGATGTGCCCGGGCACGTCCCGGCCGGGGCCCCGCCGCCGCTCGGCCGCCCCGCATCGCCCTGCCCGGGACCCTCCCGCCCACGGCCCCGCTCTCCGCGCCCCGCGGCTCCCGCACCGCTCGCACCGGTACCCGCGGCGCTCGGAACCGACCTCGGAGCCGGCTGCGGCCCCCGCGCATCGCTATCGCTATCGCTATCGCCATCGCTATCGCTATCGCTATCGCCATCGCCATCGCTATCGCCATCGCTATCGCTGCCGGGAGCGGGACCCGCCGCCCCGGGGTGACACCGGCAGGCGCAGGGTGGGACCGGCGCGGGCGGGCGGGCAGGTGCGCGGACCGCGGGGCTCACCTGTGCACGGGCCGGCAGCACGGCGCGCACCGGGGCCGTCAGTGCCCGCGGGGCCGGTCGGACGGCGGGACGGGACAGACGGTGCGGGCCGGACCGCACCGCCAGTGCCTCCTCGGTCTCGCGTGGAGCGCAGCAGGTCGGACCCGTCCCGTCCCGTCCCGGGCACGGAGCACCCGCCGGCCCCGCCCCGCGGGCCCATTGGCGGCGCCGCCGGCGGGGCGGGGCGGGGCGGGCGGCGGGACCCGCACCGGGACCGGGACCCGCACCGGGACCGGGACCCGCACCGGGACCGGGACCCGCACCGGGACCGGGACCCGCACCGGGGAGCGGAGGGGCCGCAGCGCTGCGCGGCGTCGGGGCAGCGACAGGGCGTCACACCGTCCCCGTGTAACACTAGAGAATCCCCGGGCCTGTCCCGCACCTCAGGTGTGCGCTGCAGGCTGGAGGAGTCCCGGGCCCCGCCGCCCCTCTCCAGCCGTGGGGGAACACACGCCAGAAAGGGATAAACGCACCAGTTCCGACTGTGGCTGTGCCACGCACAGTGTGTGTACAGTGTGTACCATATGTGTACACTGTGTGTACCGTGTGTGTACAGTATGTACAGTGTGTGCCCCAGGCAGTGTGTGTACCACATGTGTGCAGTGTGTGTACAGTGTGTGCCTCATGCAGCGCTTCTACAGTGTGTGTGCAGTGTGTGTACCATGGGTGTACTCTGTGTGTACAATGTATGTACACTGTGTGTGCAGTGTGTGTACAGTGTGTGTACCGTGTGTGGGCAGTGCACACAGGGCATGGCCAGACCCTGTGGCTGGGGGCTTCTCCCAGGCTCAGCATTAAACCCCTCCCAGCACTTGCTATGACTCACCAGGAGTCCGTGGGTGGTTCCAGGGAGTCATCCTGAAGGTATCCCAAGATTGCCATGACTGACTCCACCACAGTGTGAACCAAATTGGTGTGTGGAACTGAACCTCCTTGTGCAGGGGGAGTTGATTTTCCTACTGACGCAGCCCTTGGCACTCCCCCTTCAGTGCACTGTGCCCCCAAAGTGCTGCCTCTCAGTCCTGACCTGTCAGGTCCATGGCAGGACCCTGCTGCCTTCCCGCTGCCTTCCCGAGCTCTGGGAGGGACTGGATGGGCAGTCAGTGCCGCTCATTTCCATGCCTTGGGCAGTACTGGTTGCTATGCCAGGATGTGTACCTGAATGGTATTTGGGTTTAAACCTGTTCTTTTCTCTCTCTTTTCTTTCAAAATTTAAGTGCTCTTACTCCAGCCATTGCTTTTGAGAAGTCTCCTAAGTTCCTCGTGGTCACTACATAGCAGCTTCCAGAGAAGCCAGACTGTCAGGATGGATTTCATTAAATTCCATTAAGCAGTCAATAAGGTGGGGAAAGGCCTCTAAGAGCATCAAGTACAACTGTCAATCCAGCACTGCTGTATTCACCAGTAAACAACGTGCCCAAGTGCCACATCCACTTGCTTTTTCAACAGCTCCAGGCATGGTGATTCCATCACTGCCCTGCAGCCTGTGCCAGTGCCTGACCACCTCTCCGGGAGGAAATTTCCCCTGATATACAACCTGCACCTCCCCTGCTGCAACTTGTGGCCGTTTCCCTTGTCCTGTCCCTTGCTCCCTGGGAGCAGGACCCCACCTCCACCTGGCTCCCCACTCCTGTCAGGAAGTTGCAGAGAGCGAGAAGGTCCCCCTGATGCTCCTTTTCTCCAGGCTGAGCGCCCCCAGCTCCCTCAGCCGCTCCCCATCAGACCTGTGCTCTCCCTCCCTGTTGCCTCAGTGACTTGTCTGATTTCTCAGCCCGGTGCTTCAGCCAGTCAGTGAGACAGCCTCGCAGGCAAGAGAAGCTCAGAGGAGCCGTTCTGGGGGCATGAGGATGATTTCAGCGCTCACACTGGCAGGCGGCTCAGGGGCCGTGTCTGATGCAACCGGCCGGCGCTGCAACGCTGCCGCCCCTTTGCATCACCCACGGCCGTGGGACGGGGGGGCTCCCGGGATGGGACGGGAGGACCAGAAACACCGGCGGCTGCTCTGCCGGAGGTTGGCACCAGAATGGTTTCGCCGAGCACAGTCCCGTCAGCAGAGGTCACCTGCAGAACCGTTTTCTGCTAAAAGGGGATTGCATCAGAGCGAAGGATTTACCAATAGAGCATCCAGCTGCTGAGTGGCCACGGCCCAGCCCGGGCGGTTCCTGGGTGTTTGCGATGGCTTATGGAGGTTTGCAGTGGTGGTCAGTGGTGGTTTGTGGTGGCTCCTGCTGAGGTGCTGTATAGCTGCACAGTGATGATCAGCTTAAGCCCGCCAGTGCCGGGTCTGAGACAGAAGTGGGCAGCCCCACTTCCACCCCAGTTCCACCCCAGTTCCTGTCTGTGGGGCCAGCTATTACTGAGGTGGGTTATTTCCTCGCTCAATCAGCACTTCGCAGCCACAGCCAGGAGAACAGCTGGAAAAGCTGATATTCCAGATGCAGGGATGGCTGGGTCAGGTAGAGTGCAGTACAGCCAGCAGATTTGGGTGTGTTTTGCAGGCTGAGGTCCTGGAGATGTTAGCTCAGCCTCCAGAACCATGTTCTCAGGTATCTGGTGGTGTGCTGTGATCGCCTGATATGCTCAGGGTCACGTTGTTTTTGTTAAGTTGTAACTGTGCAGAGTAATTAACGGAATTGCTTCCTTAAGAGTTAGCCAAGCCAGGAATCCTGGAGCAAGGATCAGTTTTGCAGGTTTTTTATATACTGGAGTGTTCACACTAGGGGGCACCGGGACCAAGCAGGAATCAACGCGGATGCGAAGCAGACTGTGAAAACCCCCGCACACGGACACACACAAACACGTGGACACACGGACATAGACATATCCTCGGCTGGCATAGAAGGATCACCCACTTAACACATGATGTGCTGCAAAAGTCAGTTCCAGGAGTGTTTTTCCACAGCATCCCGTGAGGCTGAATCACGGGTGTTTCCGTGGGCGCCGAGGGCGTGGGGAGCACTCAGGAGGCAGGCACGGGCAGGACACGGGGCATCGACGCAGGAGCAGCGGGGAGGGACAGGCCAGCGTGGTTCCAGCTTTTCCCCAGAGGGGAATTGTTGGGTTTTCGTGCTGCCAGAGGAATGAAGAGCTCGGGGTTTCTGTTGAGCGACTCGGCTAATATCGCCCGGGCTCCTGCGGAGGCTGCTCCGCTCTGGTGTCAGCAGAGGGCACTGGGTGACCGCCGGGAGCCGCGTCCCCCCGCCCAACCCGGGGCTCATCTGCAGCTTTCCAAGCCTCCTGCACGAAGGTCGGAGATTCCCTTATGCTTTGTCTTAAATGGTCCTTTTCTCTCCTTCTGTTGTTGCACCCAGATTCACACATTGTCTCCTCTCTTTCTTTGCTGCTGTAAAAAGGAAGATTTTTCTGGTTTCACTTGTCATCACTGAGTCCACCCAACCCTGAGGACATGTAGCATCTCTGATGTGGACAGCACAGAGCTCATCTGCAGCTGAACAGAATCCAGCCCTAAATGTGTCTGCACATCTTCTGTCAGAGCTGTACCTGGAATCAACAACTGGATAGAAACTCAGCAATGACAGAAGCAAGCTGCTGCCTAAAGTGTGTGCAGGATTTAATGCAAATCAACTGTTCTTACCCACCTAGCAACAGTTATGGCTGTGGCACAGCTACGGTGTTATTGTACAACTAAATAACACTTCAGCCTTTGCTCAGTGAATATTGCAGAGAACTGTTTCAGGAGGGCAGTCACAGCATGAAAGCAGCTGCAATCAGTGCATTTTTTTAACGCACCAGGATCTCTGGGCAACCTTTTGCTCTCACTTGTCCCCACAGCTTCATTCTATGCAACTGGTTATATTTTTGAAATAATTTTTCAAACTTACTTTCAAATCTGTGCAAGAGCTTCCTCCGTATGAGAGACGTGGAGTGCCCAAGGGCTGCAGGCGTCACTTATGTTTTCCACTCAAAGATGAGCCCTGACCTTGCATCTTAATGTTTACCTGTGGAAACTAAGAAAAGGAGATTTGTTGTTTTTCAGTCCCTGAAAAATTTCTGATCAGAAAGGCTGTCCATGGCACATGCAGCCTCTTGGTCTGCAGGACACTTTCCAAGCTGGGTGCCGTGAGTATGAGAGGAAACCTGTAGTTATCTACCACCTATCTCCATATTTGTAGCCTTCATTTATAGCTGGATTATTGTTTGGTGGCCTTTTGTCGTTTTTTGGAGGTGACAATGACTTTTCTGCTGTACTATAAATGAGCAGCCAAGTCTGTGAGCCTATTCCGGGTTGTTTTCACAGTACAGTGATCACAAACACAGGGCAGTTCATGCTGCCAGGGCTGTTCCACTCTGGGGCAGGCAGCTCCAACACTGCCAGGTTGGGATGTGGGGCTGCAAAAGTAGAAACTGCTTAAAGGTGGGCCTAGGCTGTAATTTCCATAAGTATACATCATGGAGTAAAGGATCGAGTGTCAGTCTGCTCTGAAGGCCGGCTGGAGGCATTTGCACCAGGACCCAGTGCAATCACAGCTTCTAATATTTCTTGGCCCAGGCTATTTGAGCACCCAGGAAAGTAGCTCAGGAATCCAGGCAATGCCACAATTTGATTTGTTTCTTCCTAGGCTCATTTTCTTTTGGAAGACAGGAACAAACCAGATGATCTTTTCCTCATGCCTCCAGCATCATCCTTGGCTAAGTTTGATATGAGCACTTTGGTCACACCCTTATTTTATTCACCCAAATGCAGAATGCAGCTTTTCCAAATTCCCTGTTTCCTCCAGAAGATGAAAGGTGTCCATGGACAAGCACAACCCCAAAGACTCCCCAGAGCAGGAAGACTGGTCACAACCAGTTTAGCAGACCTGAGTGGGCAGTGTGAGGAGCATGAGGCGCATCTGAAGAACCCACAGAGCCCCCTTATGCCTGTTGTGTTTGAGCAGCTCGCAGAACTCAGGGCCCTGCTGGCACAGAAGAAAACAATGGATGAATCCATCACTTCATTCCTTACAGTCAGCTTTGACCTTGACTATCTTGTTCTTTTTGAGGCAAATATCAAATAAAGCCATGGTGAAAAGAAACTGCCACAGATTTATGTCTTCAGGTCTTAATTAGATGTTTCTTTTGTAGTTGCTTGCTCACATTCAACACTCCTGGCTCCAGGGAGAATCTAGAAGCAGGTAATACAGACAGCATTGCCCTCCTGATGGGTGACTCCCCCTGGTCTGGGGAGAGATCCCCTCATTGTGTCCCTGTGGGAAGCAGAGAAGTGAGGTGGGCCAGGCTGCCACAGCCCAGCCAGGAACCAGCGAGGTCCCTCAGGCAGCTGGTGACTCCCTTGAGTCTGGCTCAGTTTCAGCTCAAGATTTTCCAGCTTGGTTTGACCCTGGGCAATAAGTGAGTTGTGACAGAGTCACTATATGGCACCTGCTCCAGTGATGGATAAACCTCGGCCTGACAGCACCCTCTGTGTTAAACTTCATGATATAGGTTGGAAAAGATGCCTAAGATTGTCAAGTCCAATCATTACCCCAGTGCTAATACATATGATCTTTCCCTAGATCTTGTGAGAGGTCAGTTGCAGCTGCCTTCTGCTGAGAGCAGGGAGGGTTGGATTCAAATATAAGATTCTTCTGCAAAGTAAGAAATCCAGCAAAACAAGATTTCATTCCTAGAAGCCATGAAGTGCAAGTATCCTTTATGCTTTGAACTGTCCTGCCTGTCACACCAGTAAGCATGTGTGAAAGTGAAGTCTGTTCAGCTGGGGGGAAAAGAAAGCAATTCCTTGTGTCTACAACTAGTAACTCCTCTACATCCCTCTGTAGAGTTTGAGACTGCAATTTCCCAGCTGTCAGCATCCTCTGCCATGAATAAACACCTCTCTAACGTCACATTAAATGTCACTCTTTCTTCTGCCCCCTTTATACTATCAGTTTTCTTGTAGGAAAAATATCTTTGCTCATGGGCTATCCCCAGTTCTCTTGCAACCTCCTGGAGGATGAACAGCTCTCTACACAAGCCCCTTGCACCAACACCCATGGCAGTGTCCAAGCCCCACTGCCCTTCCCAGTCAAGGGCAAGATTCCATGAATGCCATGGAAGGTCTGCCTCTGCCTCTCCTTTGGATTTCTGCTCTTCAGCTGAGCAGAATGCACCTTCTCTTAAATCCTCTTCCCAAAATGCTCTGGCCATGTGACATCTGCAGAATATCAGCAGTTACACAATGGAAAGTGAAAGTGATTTCTATTGCATTTACTCGGCCAGTTAAAAAACCCAAACAATCCCATTTAGGATAATCCTGTTGAAGACAAACATTTCTGTGTGTTTCCTGTTCCACCTGTTGGTCTCTTCCCTTTCCTCAGGGATCTGCATGTTAATATGGCACTGGAGGCGTGTTTGTGTGGACTGTTTCCTGCCATTATTTTCTTTAGGGGCAAAACAAAACAAAACAAAACAAAACAAAACAAAACAAAACAAACCCAACCCAAACAAACAAAAAACCTCACCAAACCAAAGCTTTTGGAGATTGTTTTGAAAATAAGAAACTGAATTTAATTACTCTGACTCTACAAAGAAATTTATATATAAAGAATATATATAAATAGCTTCCTTAATCTTACACTCTCTGTCAGCACAGGTGACATTTCCTTTTACAGCAAACTCAGTCAAGTCTGTCTTTGCCTTGTTGTGTGGCAATAGCTGTGAAAGACACAAACCCATCACCTGAGTGGTCTCCTTTTTCACATCCCACCCAGTACCTACACACCACTGGCAACAGTCATGTCAGAAAATGCACCAAAGCACGAAGCATTGCTGACACAAAAACAGATTACATGAAAAGAACAAGGGGTCTGAGATACTTATGGTTTGTATTTAATGAGCAGACCCTTTTTGGTCACATCTGGCTCCCAAGAGGCAAGTTTGAGCCTGATGATGTCAGTTGCCTTTTACAGGAAAGTGTTACTGATCCAAGTGGTGCAAGTGGTGAGTTTGCAGTGGATGCTCTAAGCCCAGGTTTCTGGCTGTGCATTCAGATCACTCGCTTTCATATACAGCCTATTTCCCTTTTCTCCTCCCTTTCAGTTGCATGTTTTAATCTTCAGATTGTAGCCAAAACAAATCAAACTGACAAATAGAATTTGGCCCAAGTATTAAGTTATTGGCATGTTTCCTTACTAAGGAAGCGATAAGTGAAAACAGAAGACAAATTATGCAGATAAGTATCAGAGAAGTCAAAGCTAATCAGATCTCAGCATGTTCATGAGAGTGACAGGCACAGAATGCACACATGTTGGACTGAACCAGCAAACTTCCACACAAGTTTCTATCACTTTTTGTTCCTTTCCTTCTCCTCCTTAGACACAGAATCATTGAAGCTGGAAAAGTTCTCTCAGGTCACTGTGCCCAACCTCTCCCCAAGCACTGCCAAGACCACCACTAACCCATGTCCCCAAGAGCCATATCCACACATCCATTAAATCCATCCAGGGATCAGGACTCCACCACTGCCCTGGGCAGCTGTGCCAGGGCTGAACAGCCCTTTCTGGGAAGAAATTTTCCCAGTATCCAACCTAAACTTCCCTTGATGCAATTTGAGGCTGTTTGCTCTTTTCCTGTCCCTTGTTCCCTGGGAGCAGAGCCCAATCCCCACCTGGATCCACCTTCCTGTCAGGAAGTTGCAGAGAGCGAGAAGGTTCCCCTGAGACTCCTTTTCCTCCAGGCTGAGCCCCCCCGGCTGCCTCAGCTGCTCCCCATCAGACCTGTGCTCTCCTCCCTGTTCTTTCACTAGCTTGCCTGATTTTCCACAGAAAATGTTTCACAGCAACATTTCCAGGTTTGTCAGAAATATTGTTTTTATCGCTTCAGAGAGGAACACATGCCTGAACTCCATGACTGGCTGCCCCTGTGAAATCCCAGGGAAGCAAACAAAGTCTGGCTTCAGTGGAGCTTGTCGTGGGGACCACGGCTGAGGGATCACCGTGCGACCCGGATGACAACAAAGGGAAACTCGCCGAGCATGGACAGGGCTGATAACACCATCGATAGTGGAATGATAACAACATCAGCAAACAGACCAATCAATTGAATCAGGGTATCTCGGAGGGGACCATTGCGCTACAGCCAGTGGCACTGCATCACAAAGCATGAGGGAGTTTTGACCTCCACAAGCCTCAGAATCAAATGAGTGTCACCTGCTTCAGTCAGGTGCCTTCTTCCCACGGCACAAAGGCCCTCACTGTCCCAGTAAAGCGAAGGACAGGCCCTGTGGGTCAGGGCACTGAGGTGTGCTGATGGGTGTTTGTTGGAAGGCCATTAAAACAGGATGTGGAACTTGGATTCTGACTGGAACGAGTTACTGTGTATCTTAGTAATTGTAGCAACTGATAGAGCCCTTGACTTCTAGAAAATGCCATCGGCTCCCTCAGAACAACACTCAGTTGCCAACTCCCGTTCCCTCCTGGCACAGGAGCCAGCCTAGCCTGGGGCCAGAGAACAGGCAGGTGCTGCAGGAGAGCACTGTGGGGTGGAGCAGAACCGCTCCCGGAGCCACGGCAGAAGAAGCAGCGTGAGCCCATTGCCCAGGCTCCAGCAACTTGGGCCCAGCAGCCTGATGTCCACGTTACTGCAGACACTGCATGGATGACAAGAACATCAGAGTCCCAGTGTGTCCTGAAGCTGGTTCAGAGCTGTGGCTCTCCCTGCCAAATCACTGTACCACATGCAGCATGTGCAAGCTGCAGTCTCACACAAACTGGAATGGTCTTGCACACTATTCCCATTCTGTGATAAAAAAGAAGAGGCAGAGGAAGATTGAGATGCTTGAAATGACACGTCTGATGTCTTCCAGGCAATGCACAATATGTTTATGTGCTCTCAGTGAAGGTTAATATTGTGGTTTACATTTTGAATGAATGTACAGATGAAGAGTCTTTTCTCAAACAATAAATGTTTGAAGGGCTGCTTCTTACAAAATATGTTTTATGTGATATTAGGTTCTTTAAGAACAGAAACACGTCCTCAGAATTCACCATCAGTTTGGCACTTTAGATGGTGCCTCTCGCTGAATCTTTTGTCTTGAGTCACCAATAAAAAAATAAATCTATTCTCTGAACTGGAACTTTGCCATATTGTAGTAGATAAATATTGTTTTCCTCAGTATATCTGGCCCAAATGAGAAACACAAGTGCCAAACCATTGCAAGGAAACCCGTGTACATGTATCTGTGACCCAGCTGGGAGCAGGGAGCACCGACACACAGGCCCCCTCACCTTCTCTGGGAACAGGCTCCTGGAGATCCCTTACAAAAGGGAGATGCATCCAAACAGCCTAACAGAACTGCCTGTAAGGAGAGGGCAAAAGCAGCAGACAACCTGCACTAACTGTTCCTGTGATAGTCACAGGCAGTGACACAGGGAAGGTACAAATCTGCAAAGCAAACACTGTAACAGGGGAGACAGTTGCTAAGAGTAAACCCCCAAAACTGGCTCCCCCTGAACCTTCTTCTCTTCATGTGCATGGACACAGTAAAGCAAATCACAGACACTCCCAGCCTACATGCTCTGGGACATGTGGTCTCGCCAACCGAGAGTCAGGATGAGTGTTCCAGACAGAACTGTAGCAGTGCAGTGAGAGGACTGGGCTTCCAGTGCTCACGGTAAGGTTGGACGGGCTTGGAGCAACCTAATATCTACTGGAAGGTGTCCATGCCCATGGCAGGGGGGTTGGAATGAGACAATCCTTCAGGTTCTTCCAACCCAAACTCTTCTGTGCTTCTATTAGCTTTTTCCCCTGTGCAAAGGGTCAGACAACATCTGAATAACTGTCTTGCTGAAGGAATGGTTCACTGCTGAGATGCTGAGATGCCACAGAGCTGCCTGTGGTGGAAATGATCCCCACAGCACGAAGCCTGTTACAGTCAGCACCAGTTCAAATGTGTTAGTTACTGCAAGTGTGCCTCCAGAATGACTGGTACTCCTAGAGCAGGCTGGCCATGGGACTGCCATTATTTTTTACCAGTCACTACCCAAGCCTTTGCAGTAGACCTGCATTGTGGCAGCTGACCCAGGTAGTTACACGTGCAGTAAATCAGACCCATTTCAACATGATTCCTGTGCTTTTCATGGTGCACAACTGTCCCACTGGAACGTGGAACATTCTCGAAAGGCAGTGTAGCAGCCAGCCATCCTCCCCCCTGCTGCAGGTACGGTGGGGAGTCTTTTACAGAGCAAAGGAGGGTGAAGGAACAACATGAGCAGGTGCTTCTAGTTCTGTTCAAGAAGCACACCAAAGTAAGTATGTATCTTATTGAGAGTAGTAAAAGACATTTGGGTGATTATTATGCTACAGAAGATATTTTGTGTTGGCTGAACTTCGTGCATTACCATTGCTGATTCTTTCTGAAGTGCTACATATCAGTGATTCCAAGAAGCTCAGCAGAGCAGTATCTCATAATCTCTGTTTTCCAATAAACTGAGATGATCAAAGCTGGAAGGTAACTTTGTAGGTGCTCAGGGAATGCCACACTCAGAGCTGACAATAGACTGAGCATGGGATGCCATTGCACACCCCGTGCCAGGGCTCCTGCCAGCCAGACTGATCAAAGGGACTGAGGTTGTACCTCTGCCCCTGTGACTACCCTGGAGCTGGGATTCCAGCCCTGCCTGCCCCAAGGCACTGAACACTCAGAGATTCCAGAGGTCATAAAGACGAAAACAACTTGGTCAGAAAGTCAGTGCTGAGCAGCGAGTGGGAGGGAGAGGCCACATTGCCAAGGAGAGGGAAACCAGCACCGCCCATGGTGTTAGCGTCTCTGCAGGGCTGCTCCCAACATCTCTCTGCCCTCTCCTCCACCTTCAGGAGGGCTCCCTCAGCCTTGTTCCACAAAACAGCACCAGGGCAGAGAAGGGACTTATCTACAAAGTCTTGCTGAGGAAACTTCTTTTTTCTTAAGGACAGTTGCTATATCCCATAAGGGGTAATCCAGGCACTACATAATAAAGAAAAAAACTTTAGACATGTTGGTGGGGAGCTTTCCCACACCTATCTATGTGCATTTAACTCAAAAGAGCCTGTCTGAACACGCTGTAAAGCTGAGAGAGCAAACGAGAGATTCCTCTTCCAGTTGTGGCACCACTGCAGCCCTCAGGTCTGTCCCACTCCCTCAGGTCTGTCCCACTCCCTCAGCTCTGTCCCACTTCCTCCACATTGATGGTCTGAGGGGACCAGGAATCTGACCCGGACACTTGAGGTAGATCCGATTTTGAGACCCACATGAAGTTACCGAAGGGCTGGATAATGAGCTGAAGTTTGTTAACATCATTTAAATACCTGGGGGGGGGGGGGAGGAAAGAGTAACTTTTACCTTGCTGAGATAATTTTTGATGTGAATGATAAAACAGGAATGTCTCAGCTTCTTGGCCCGAAGATGCATGTATAACTGCGATGGGTTCTGCATCACTCTTCTGTGTCTCTCTTCTCTATCACTTCTTTCTTCAGAAATCCTGTCATTAAATTAATGTCTTGTAATTAAATCTCATCCTATGTAAGGCAATGGTTTAACTGTGACTTGTGAGTGCCAATGGTGCTTTGAAATGAAAAGCTCAATCAGTATGAACATGGTGCATCCTGTACTTCAAACAGCTGTTTTAATATTAAACAGTTAATTCTAGTAACAGTCAATAATCATGGAACTGCTCTTGTAGGAGTACAGCACAAAAAAGATTGCTCCTTTCCATCTGCTTATTAAACCAGCATTAAAAAAAATACCATACCCACCTTTCTCCCTGTTGTGCCTGGCTTTACAGGGATCCAGCCATGAATCTCTAAAACCTGCCTGCCCAGCATTAAGGGGATAAACCTACCTCAGACTAAAAAACCAAAACAAAAACCCCCAAAGTAAACATGAGCACCATTCCACAGATTTTAGTTCCATTGTCTTGATATTATATAGGTAGAGAAAAAACTGCAGTCACACTTATAAACTTGGTACAAAATAAACTTTAGAGAAGGGGAAACAACCCCAACCCAAATTGTGGTAGCAGTGAGATGTTAATAACAATCCCCAAAAGTTATTTTCAATTAACTTTCTCCTAACACAGCATCACAAATTGTTTTGTACAGAAAAGGGAATTTGTTAAATATTTTGCAGGAAGATGAAATACTGAGTTCCTTCAAGAAACAGGAGAAGAACATGGAGACAACTGTGTGAGCCATGGGTTGCAGCTGGGTGTCATCTGCTCCACACTGCCAACACCCAGAATTCCATCACTAGTCATGCAGTGTTCAGATTTTAGTTTCAGCCCCGGGTGCCAGATGACCACATCCAAACCTCAGTCTCATTGGTTTGCTCTTTGGAAAGCAGAATTTATAAGTAAAGCTTACCCAGTCACACAGGATAACAAAAAAATGGTCCAAAAGCTCAAAACCAATGGATTCTTTTTTCTCCAGTGAGCTCTTTTCAGAAAGCTGAGTAATGAGTGATTCTGAAGCCCTGCCCTGTCTTCTGGAGGCAAGAGCTTCACTGTGTATTCTGCCTGCAAGGACACCCCAGCTGCACCTGTGTCAAGAATGCCCTTTTCTCACCAGGGTTCCCAGCAGAGCGGGGCTTGTCTCCCAGGGCACTGCCCTGTCCCCACAGCTGTGTATGAGCAGTGTCCTTGTCCCCTTGGAGCCCGTGGTGGGTGTCACTCAGCTGCAGCTCACAGCAAAGTCTGACAGAACCTGAGGCCTGGCACAATCAGCCATGTCAGCGACAAAGAGACCCACGTAATCCTGTTGGGGAAGACAAAGCTCCAGTGTGAGCTCAGGAAGGATGCAGCAGCAATGAACAGGGAGAGCTGAAGAGGATGTGGCAGGAACCCCAGTAACAAGGTTGGTGGCAGTGCCCAAAGACAGCTTGCTCTCCAGGCACGCTGCCTCTCGGTCCGTGCAGCAAGTGCCTGAAGCCTTACGGAATTGTTTGTGTTAGGAGGTGAAAATGATGATGTCAGTCAGATTTTCTTCCCTCCCAGTTACAGGTGTTGAAAGTTCTGTTTCTGTAAGTGTGGGAAAGGTCGGCTATCAGTTTCCATGCTGGCAGTTTCCAAGCACACTTTCCTAGCCAGTTTTGTGCCCTGAATCCCTTTTTGTTCTCTCCTTACATCAAACTCCAGTGAGTTCTGAAGCTTTCCAGGTGACTCCTTCCCCAAACACAGACAAAACTGCAATGGCCTATGGGCACTGGCAGCCAGTTTCTTAGGCAAATGCCTGGTTTTGGCACAGTTATTTCTTGTTTAGTACTTGCAAAGCAACATTTCATCTCAGGTGGCATTCCCTGTTGTTCATAATGTTGTCATAGGAAGGTGCTCAGTAGTGCCTTTGGTTGGCCAGGACAATGGATACCACCTTTCCTGTTTGCCAGAGCAGGATCTTTGTTTCCCAACACCCCAAGAATGTTCATTAACCATCATTAGTGTTGCTTGGTTGAATGACTCCTTTTCCCTGGGGAGGCAGACTTAAATTGTGATTTCCACCATTCCTAAGGAGCTGCATGAAAGAGACTTTATTGTTCAGTGGGAGACACCCAGCACACTGTTATATGGCTGGAGAAACACTGGAGTGAGAAAAGGACTTATTTTCCAAAAATGGATCTTTACCATGCCCTGTAGCTGTATCACATGTTGGAACATGCACACAAGTCATAGATAATAGATATCCTGACTTCAGAAGAGAGTTTAAACAAAGTAAATCTGAAATGTAAACCCTGTAGAGACTGAAACCCAGATGGGACAAGCAAATATTAGTGGTGGAAGAGCAGAAGATAACAGAAAGTCGTGTTACAGTCACGGAGGAAGGAAAAGAAACAGATCTGAGGAGCAGGAAGAGGCAGGGCTTGCTGACTGATTTCTTTCTCAAAGTTCTTATCAAAGTCCAGTACATGACAAGGTAATCAGGGACATGGAATGTAAAATTGCTTTTTTTGTAGCTGAAGCCACTGTATTGATCTCATAGACCTGAACCTGTACGGATCCAACCAACAACCTGTGCTGCCAGGCCTTTACTGCCACTGGCACGGATTTGATGCCTGGGACTGGCTGCTTCCCTTTGGAACTTGCAACAGGGTTGGGAAAAGCCTAAAGCTCTTGAAGCTAGTGTGGAACAGGAGCAGGGGCTGCTGGATGTGCTGCACTGACCCCTCTGCCTCCTCTGGAAGCAGCTCAGCTCTGCCAGAGGCAGAGGGAGTTCTGCAAGCAGCAGCTCTTTGCCAATCCTTCCTAATTCCTTTCTTCTGTGCTGAATCCTACAAGTTGTCAATGAAATCCTGCCTAAGGCAAGAGAGGAGATTTTGAAAGACTGGCAGATTCCTGGTGAGGCTCCCCAGAGGGGTGCTGAGGTGGGCCCAATAAACCTGGGTTGGTCTGCTCAGAGAGTGCCAGGACAGGAGCAGCCGCTCTGGGCAGAGCTGGGGAGGGCAGGGAGGCAGTGCTGGAGATCTGCAGCACCCACCATTCCAAGGCATGGTGACAAGGTCCTGGCTTGGGCAGGAATCCTCAGCCTTTAGGAAGGAAGGCAAAGAAAGGAAACTAAAGCAAACCCAAAGGATCGTGTGAATTCCTGATCACCACTGAGGGGAGTTTGGAAGCAGAGGCCAGTCAGGGACTGGATGTGCACAGTGACAGCCAGATGCCTGTGTCATGGAAAAGGCATCCTGGCCTCTTTGGAAAGAGGTTTCTTTTTGTTCTAGAAAGACATCTGTGGGGGGGCAGAGGGTGGGAACTGATGGGAGAATGTGAGAGTGATGGAGGAGCTTGGAAGGACGATGGTGTGTGAACTGAACAGAGAGTAAGGAACTGTTCCAGCATAGCATTGGGCAGGGAGACACTGGTGACAAAGGTGCTGTGTAGGGATGAATTAAATCCTATGGAACTCACAGTCTCCAGAGCCCGGGTTCTTCTGATACCACCACAAAACAAGCTATCATTGCCTCAAGTAGTGTCTAGCTTTGACTGTCACTTCGACTTTCACTGAATTACACAGGATTTAAAGCAGGGAAGTATGGTGCCAAAACAAGGAAAGCATAGCACTTCCATGGTGAAGAGAAATGTGAGAAATGCAAGAGATAGGATCAGTAATGTGGCTTTGTGAGAAGGTTCTCGAAAAGAGGAAGCAAAAGAAATCTGGGGGGTTCTGCCACTCCTCGCTTTGCTGCAGAAATGGCAAAGGTAGGAAAAACAACAACAAAAGAAAGACAAACACGGAATGTGAATTTAAAGAAATTGAAAGAGAATTAAAGATACTTGAAGCACTTTAGCAAAGTATATTGAGATGAGAAGCACTGAACTGTTCCCAGCACCACAAGTTTACCCCACGCTGCCCCTTTGCTCCAGCTCAGGCACACTTGAGCTGCTTTGGCCAAGGTAAGGGTTTGCTGTTGTGCAAAAAGCTGTGGGGCCACGAGAGCTGTGTGAATAGAGGTGAGAGATTGAGAAGATGAAGCTGAGTGAAGTAAAGGTGATCACCAATGCGTTATGTTCATCCTGTGTGATCTGTGTGGAATGTTCACGGAAGCAAGAGGAAGCAGTGAGCAAAGTGACCAGACCTGTTCATGTGCCAGATGTTCACTGGTTCTCAAATAACAGTTGAAGTTAGGCCTGTGCCCTTCTCTGAGACTTCTCAATTTGATGAGAGTGGAACAAACAATCTTAAAGTTTAACTTTTTTTTTTCTTTCAGTTCTTCTGTCTAATTTTCTCTAGTCTTTCCAAATATTGGCATCCTGCTCTATCCCTCTTGGGCAGCCTCAAAGTCTGCTCAGAGAGTTTGTGGTGAGAGACAGTCCATCAGCATGTTGGAATATTTGTGAGGTAGTGCTATTAAAACCAATACAAAAACTTAATGGCCCTTTAGTCCCCACTTCTTTCTGAATTCTCCACCACCACAACATGTTTCCCCTTGGTGGAGCAGTGTTTGTGGTCCATATTTCATGCATAAATTGCAGGCAGTTGTCAATTCAGAATGAAAGTAAGATGGCAACATTAGCTATGCAAGTGCTTTATCTAAATGCTTCCCTCATTGCTCCCGAAAGGAAAAGACAAGACAGTGTGTAACTATAATGCCCATCTACAAAATTTCTGCTCTTTAGTTTCAGCCATACTTATTAGGCACACACTGCTTATGTGACTGCTGGATGAGGATTTTCATCCTGCTGCTGCAGTCTATGTACGTCATCCCTGGAAAGATGTTCAAATCAAGTGCAGCATTCCCAGAAAGATGCTCCAGAGTAAACCCAAAGGGGGGAGATCGCAAAGAAATTATTTGCTGTCAAGCTGAATGAAACAACTTTATAATTAAACTTTAGAAACTGAAAATTTTAATTGAAAAATAGTCTAAAATTAGGATCACTGAAGGATTGCTAAAAGCATTCCTAATAATAGAAACGGTTGTAGGGTTTTCAGGTATATTTTTCCATCTTTTCCTTCAGCAGATACTCAAAGGTATCCACTTTAGTTCAGCAAATAAGAGAGTGGAGCTGTGGGGTGGGAACTGGAGACCCGGCTGCATTCAGTGACTTCCTTTTTTCCCTTTCTCCACTGTTTTGCCTTTAACCTTTGCCCCTCAGAAATGCACTGGTTAGTTAGGCTAGAAAGAGCACCTACGTGCCCCTGTTCCCCAGGCAGCATCAGTGATTTGTATGATTCCCAAAGGTATTTTAACCTGTTTTAAATACTATTGTGACATCTGTATGTGTGCTTTTCAAGGTATACATAGAAATGTGTGCATCTATTTAGGTGCTTTCCACAGGACAGCGTCCTATTCAGACCTCTGTGCATGCACCCCCACAGTCTGATTACTCCTTATGCTGTTGGTGAGGCCATTTTGAGCGGGTAGTATAAAAACACAGTTACTTTGCTATTGATTCTATGGACTACTGTTGGTTCTACTGCTGCTTCAGGAACCTGAGGGCCACACTCTTTGTATCACTGGCTCTCAGAACTTCTGTGCTGTGCAGTGCTGTGAGATCTGCCCAGGATCTCATTCAGCAAAGAGAGGCTCAGGATGCTGAGGGAGAAGCTGCTGGGTATTCCGCACTCAGAATCCGGTGTGTGAAACTGCAGAGCTGACACTGTGCAGCTCCAGGGGCTGGGTGTGTGACACTTACACCTTGGGGTCTCCAGGTGGGAGCTCAGGGCACCTGAGGACATCAGATGTCAAGAGTCAGGTGAATCCCAAAGGCACCTTTGTTTCTCCACCAAACTGCAGCCAGGCAGCTCTCCCATGGCCCTGCAGAAAGTTGACAGCTCAGCACAAGGTCCTTAGATCTTCTGAGCTGGTACAGTAGGCATGGATTCACCTTTCCCTCTGTGTAGGAGATGTAAAGTCAGGTGTTAGAGGGAAGACTGTTAATGTAGAGACTTTGTAAGGTAGGTATACCTCGGGATACCTCAGTGAGAGGCACAATTAAAGCTCAGTCACAGCAGTAAGAGATCCAGTGGCACTGATACTGCCTGACCAGTTTGGATACGGAAGGTTTATTCCATCTTTGAATGGAATCACAAATGAAGGAACAGAATTTTTTTGCTGCAGATTTCCTGAGTCAGCCACTGAGCAAAGACAAGAGTGCCCAGTCAGAAAATTATCCTCTGGTCAAAATGATGTGTTTGATGGAGATTTTGGAGACCCAGAGCTCCACCACATTTTAGTCCAGCCTGTGGCTGACTATATTTAGTCACTTTCTGCTTTCTCTGTTCTCACACATACCTTAAAATTCCTAATCAGGAATTGAAGGAAAAGAAACAAAAGACCCAGGGGGAGGTTATTGGCTTGGCTGAAACTAAACAAGTCTGAAAGTTTTCTTGGAAACTGAGATCCCAATGGCATCCTAAGGGAAAAGTTTTCCCAACCCATTTTGGATACTTCAGCAACAGGAATTTCAAATAAGTCTTTGAACTGTCTCATGTCCTTTGTCTGTTCAATATGAGCAGCGTGTGATCCTCAGCAACATATCGACTCAGGCTTTTGAAAAAAGACATGGGAGGAAATGAACATTAGCTCGGTTTAGGTCAGTGTAATCATGATACATTTGTTTCATCATGTGAAAAGATGGCATGGGCCAGTCGTGCAATTAAATTCAGGTGTTCATTTGCTAACTCCTAGAGAGCTTCAGATGCTTTTTTCTTGCTCAAGAGAATTAGTCAGTATATCTCATTGCACATTCAAAATTGCTGAACAGTTTGGTTCTGGCACATACCTGGATGAGAGCAGAGAGAGATCCATCATATTTTAGTCTACCAATGAGTTGTTGAGTGGTTCAAGACACTTGCTGACCATTTTCATCTTGGATTCATCACTGTATTTTGTTTGCCTTCATAACAAAGGATGGATGGAGAATACTGTTAGAGTGATGTCCGTGTAGCTCAACTAAGTTTTGGTAAAGCTTCAAATCTAACACTTAGCTGGGGCTACTCTGCAAAGAAGACATGAAATGCTGGAGAGCCTCTAGACAGGGGAACAGAAATCATCAGAGATCCTTTAACTTGCCTTTATAACCTACAAAGACAGAGAACTGCTGTAAATCTGTGTAATGCTGTGGCACAAAAGGGAATAGTCTGTTCTGTGAGATCATGCTGGGTAAGACAAGAAATAATGTGTATAAAATGCAGCAAGATGATTAAAGCAAGACATAAAATAAAATAAAAAAGTATTTGCAAAGTACAATGAAATCCTTGGAATAGATTGTCTGGGGACGTGGTGAAGTCTCCGTTACCGGAGGTCTTTAAGAAGAGATCAGGAGAGCTTGGTTTTGATTAGGCTCAGTTTGTGGTAAAAAGATACATTATCTGGTCTCTGAGGCCCTTCTGGTTTCTGTGAAGCTGCTGTTTACCTTCCGTGATCGGCATTCTATGTCCTTGCTCTCGGTGTGCTGTAGGAGACTCAGGAAGGAGCGTGAACTCACTCTTCTAACCACTGCGGTGTAGCCAATGCTGACAATGGGGAGTTGTCATTGCTTACGAACTCTGTGACTGAGAATGGAGACTGAGGAATTTCCAGTAGAGTCACTGAGGATCTCTTGAGCTCATGTGTAAGATGTTCCAGGCCCAACAGGCCCCCAGAAGTAGAATAACTTAGATATTTCTATGAAACCCCAAAAACATGTGTGTTTTTGTCTTTCTCTGCAGTTGCTGGCCAGTGTCATTATTCGTTTTCTAGAATAGCCTAGTCAGGTTGTCTCCTTTGAAATCCTGCTGCATCCTAAATCCCCCTCCTTCCATGCAGCACTGGTGGCACAGCATTTCCTGAGAGCTTCATGGTCACTTGATGAAATTTTGCAGGCTGGTAGCAGTGTCCAGTGTTTCCTTGAAGATCCATGGGGTGTTTTATGATTGACCAAAGAGGTTTGGAGTGGTTATTTGGCATTTCTTAGGCATACCCTAATGAATTCTGTCAGGGGCTGTTGTGCCATACGGTCAGAACAGACTGGCCAGACTCTGTACAGCTTTCTTCTTGATGGTGACACAATGTTCATTCTAAACGGGTGAGAGTTGCTTTGTGGGAAATAACTAGATGGTTTCACCAGCTGTGCCTCAGTCACCTGCTTGTAATACTGAGTGATGTACACACCCCATGACACCTTAGCTAAGTCTATAACTCCTTGCATTTGGAATGACACACCTCACTAAAATGAAACTATCAGCTCTGTGGAAGCCGTGCCTGAGGGAACAGACTCTTCCTGAGCTGTCTGCACAGCTGACCAGGGCAGAAGAAGGTGACATCTTATTTCTCTTTGAAGAAGCAAGTGAGACACATTGGTAGTGTAAAAACAGAGGTACATAACAGAGAACTAGAACAAGAAAAAGTGAAAAGAGGAACAAACCCTCACTTTTTCTTTCGTTGTGCCACAAGGTTAATCACATTGCTGTGGTACTGGCTTGGAGAGACACCTGTGGCAGACCTGTCTCCAAATACAGCTGCACCACTCAGGCAGTTGCCTTCCAGTGCCCCTAGGAGACTGTATCACTTGTTTTCTCATGGATTTGAAATTAAAAATTTACCAGTTATGGAAAAAAATGTAACAGAATGGACCCTGTAGTTGTGTGGTCAGTTAAACAGGCACCAAGAAAGCATTTAAAAGACATCTACCGGACTTCTCAGGCAGAGATTTATTCCATATCATCCCATCCCATTCCAAAAGCTGAAGTAAAAAATAACATAGCCAAAAACCTGAATGATAATATTGACCATAACCCCTCAATAGCCTGGGGACAGCCCCTTCTAGGACTGACACAGCCAAGCTCAGTGTGCTGTGGGAAAGACTGCTGCTCTGGCACTGGCCAAATCACTTTTTTGAATGACCTTCTGTTGCAAACCATATCTGCTATGGAAAAAGGAAATGAAAAGTAAATAAAAGCTTGCAATGGTTAGTTGATCAAAGCTATTGTTTACCCCCATGGCCTCAGCAGAAAGCAATGTTATAGCCTCAGAGTGGATGGATTTCTTTGGTGAGGTTTGATGGGAACTGATAACTCTGTAGCCCAAGAAGCCAAGGAAGAAAAAGTAAATGGCTTTCTGGATTCTGCTTTTGAGGATTTTCCCCCTCCCAGTGGTTCTTGTATTTTTAAGATTTGACTTCCATATGTTCCATACGAGAATTTCTTAGTGGATGTTAAGCAATACTGACTTGTATAAGCACCCCAATTACCAATGGCATTAAATGGTGTCACAACTCTCTCTTGTACCATTGTTCCAACATATTTATCTTAGAAGTAGGTTTAGTAATTAAAATTCTGTAATTAAAAAAAACTGGAGCAGGTGTTGTGGAAGGGATGTACAGCCACCTGACCTATACCCAAAGTGCAGGCTGCCAAATGGGCCAGCGGTACCTGAGTTATCTTTAAACTCAGTAGTTTGAGGGCTAAAAGAAAGAAACCTCTTCGTGCAGAAATGTGCCTTGCTCCTCTTCCACTAGGAAGAGAAAGGAGGAGGGAAAACAATCACTTTCAGTGATGCTGTTTAATGAATTTCTGAACGGGGTTCTGTGATACAATATTGGAAATTGCAAAGAACTGTACCTAATGACTTGTGATATCTCCCATGTTTCCTCTTCCTGGAAATATGTGTAAGCAGTCTGTCCTTTTATTCTAGACTGGAAAGCCTTGGAGCAAGGACTGTTCAGTTTTAAAAGGCATAAAATAATTGACCTGTTCCACAAAATAACAACGATGCTGGAGTTTTTGTTCTAGCACACACCTGGTGGGCAGGAGTGGGGTCTCTGCAGGAAGAGAAACATGAATATCTGCCTCCTATGCTGGTATCCTGGGAGTTTCCACTTATATTACTGCTTTTTATCAAGAAAAACACGCCAATAGGATTTCCTATAAGATCACTGTGGCCAATGTGTCAGAAAACTTCATTAGTCCCTCATTGTCACCATATTCAACCCTTGTGCCATTGCAAAAATGTGCAAAAACTGGTAACAATTGTGTGTGTGAAGGGAATATTTGGGGGGAGCATGAGCAAGGAGAGGAAAACAACAGTTCTTGCTCTTAGATAGCTGTGGGACCATCTGAGCACATCAGGAAACTGAGCTCTCTGATATTCTGGCTTTAATCTCTGAGTGTATTCAGAGCCAGAAGTGAGATGATGCATTTTTATCTTTTAATACGGGGAAAGCAAACAGAGAGAATGAATAAGTACGGAAATACTGTGCAGATGGAGCTGTGAGCTTGTGTGCTTGTGAGAGAGACATCACACACCAGCCTGGTGGAAGGAGAGACTCTCAGACTGACAACAGGGAAGGCTGTCTCCAGTACAAGCAATTAAGGGATCAGCAACTGATCCCTGATGGGGTCAGAGGTTCAGAGCCCAGCTAATCTAAACCAAAGGAAGTGGAAATGCCCAGTTACACAAGGCCTGTTGACTCTGCACTGCAGAGTTGTATAAAACCACAGAGGAGGAGGCAGAGCCACACAGATGGACTGCAGGTTTGGGAGGGGACTGCAAAGGGAAGGAGATCCTGCTGTCCTGCCACACCACCTCACCACATCTCCCACATACATGTTTTTGTAGCTTTCAGTCCGCTTTTCAGGCAATTATTGCTTCCCCCACAAGAATGAGCAGAAGCTGGAGGATACGTACATGGGTAGCCAGAGCTGGAAGTGGGTGGGATTGGGTGGATTAAGCCTGGGACACAGGCACATCTCTTACAGGATAGCTCTCTGAGTGTGGCAGTGCCAGGAGTGGGAGACTCGGGTACAGCAGCACCAGAGCCGTGGGAGCTGCAGGGGTCTGTGTGTGCAACAGGGAAGTGTTAAAGCAGGGTTTGATACCAAGCTGCAGCTCGTCTGCCCACGCAGGGCAGGCGCGGGCACAGTTCACCACATCTTTGGCCTGAAGCAAACAAAACTCCTATCTCAGATCATCACCAGAGAGAATCCTGGAGAGAACAGCCTGTTCCATCACTGATGCCCAGCGGAGGCATAATGAAATGCCAGGGCTGAAACTTCGAGCTACAAAAGTGCAATCCAGGAACATGACAGGTTTTTAATGGCGAGGTGGGCAGCCAGTGGAATGGGCTCTCGAGAGAGAGGTTGTTAATTGTTCATCACTTCAAGTAAGTAAATCAGGAGTGGAAGCTTTTATGAAAGATGTCTGGTTCCATGAGCAGTTATCAAGCTTGATGAGAGTTTATTTCCACAGCAAGGCAACCTGTGTTCTAATATCCTTCAGTGCAGGCACTGCTGGGCCAAATTGCCACAGCTGGTGTTTCAGGGATCAAACTGGATGCTGGCAGCAGCCTCCCTTGGCCTTGAAGGATACAGGAAGGGTATGGAGAGGCAATATGCAAAGAGCTGCTTGGTTGGGCAAGGAGCATCCTCTTGACACAGGCAGATTTTCACCACTACTATGGGACATTATCTAGGAATGTGAAAATGTACTCACCATAGCTGTGTGAATAAATAAATCCAGTTAGCAAATCCCCAGGAAATGTTCACAGCACATTCTGGTTCCTGTAACGTAGTATTAATAACTGTGTTAATTAAGCAGTGTGAAAGCAGCTTACAGTGTCATAGACACAGAAAATTCCAGGATACTGAAATATTATTTTCCACAATGTTTTTTTGTAGAAGCTCTATCAATTTCATGACATTTACCTTGTGTTTGACTGTTTGCTCAGAAGATTGACTTTGGTGACTCTCTGAGGAGCCTCAGAGGACTATGATGACCCAGGTGACTCAAATTTCTGTACGATGTGTTAGAAGAAAGAAAATTCCCAACAGAAACTCTTGTCTCTGTGACCAAGCATGGTTGGTTAACAAACCACATAGATGGATCATTAACACAGAGATAGAAATTGGGGATTTCAGACCTAACGGTCTTAAGCCAATAGCCTGGGGAAGAACAGATGTTTCCCTTATCTTGTGCAACAATTTGTACCTGCATGTTTGCGAGCCAGTGGAAATAGTGTATTAATCATTCTCAAAAATTGTTTGGTACAAGCAGGAAAAAAGTCTTTCCTGGTATTTTACTGTCTGGACCACTTCAAACATGTACCCTTTTTTAGAGTCCATTTTTCAGTGACTAGTAAGAACTCCTGCCTTAATTCATTTCCCATGTGGTTGTGTTTGGAGTGTGGGCTGGCTGATGTTGAGCTGGGCAGGGAAAGCAGCAGAGCTGCAGCATTTGAAAGTACAAAGAAGCCATGAAATAATCCATTCATCCATCTGTCTGTCCATACACAACATTGTGATACTTCTGGAAGGCTGCTAGATAGATTTTTCAACCACTTTCAATAAGAGATAACTGCACCGTCTTAAAAACAAAGAGTTTCCCGACCTTCCATCTTGACAGTCTTGTCTAGAAGGAATTAACCTTCCATCCAGTGGTCAAGCTCAGTGCACAGTGGCCAGGAAACAGGTCTGATTGCCTGCGTTCTTGCCCTGAGAGAGCCCCGGGAGAAGCTCTCTGAGAGCCCTCAGAAGTAGGAAGAGGTGTCAGGGAATGATGAATATACTCTATTTTCTATGTCATTTAGTGGGCTGAAGATTCCTGATTTCATCCTGATTCACGTTATTTGAGTGGTCATTTAGGAAAGGTTGAAAACTGCTGGATTTTCCTACTGTAGGTTTCCTTTAACAATGTCAGCATATTTCCTTGGAGCCACCTCTCTGGGCTGTGTAGATGAATAGCGGAGAACATTTTGTTTATATTTAGACTTGTTCCAGCTATGAAATTAGTAGAATAAATAAAGATAGAAGTACAAAGTACAAAGATTAGAGAGATTTTTAATTTGGTACAGGCACCATTAATGGTTTATTTACTTTGTGTTCTTGGAACTTGAGCCATTTCTTGATAACTAAAAATGCTCCAGAGCAGCTGGAGGGAGCAAAGGGGAGAGGAAGACGGAGCCAAAAGCAGCAGAAACCAGGTAACCTGGGACAGGTATTGCAGCCAAGAACAACGGGCCACATCAACACATTCTTGGTTTTGACTGGTGTGGATGGAAAGTTGCAGATCCCACAGAAAAGAGGCCAGCCATGAGCAGCATCGGGAGGGTCTCTGACATTGTTTTATGAGTTATTACTAGAATAAAACTATATTAAATGATGCCACATACTTGAAAATGCTTTAGAAAGCACTTCCTCAGCCATGGCAGAGGTTAAGACAGAATGAATTCAGCCTGAGCTCTAAATATGCACATGGTTTCTACGTCCTTACCCGAGACTGATGAATGTTTGCATTTGCAAGAGTCCAGGTGAGTCAAACTGGGGCTGCTCCCTGGAATTTCCTTCTCAGCTCAGGCTTCCAACCTTTCCTGCTTTGAGGTTGGAGACCCAGCATCACTTCACTGGAGGCAGACTGTTCACAGCATCCTAACACATGTCAGTGAACCATCTGAAATTGATGCTCACAAGTTCTCACATTTGTGCTGGCGTATCTTTCCTAAACAGTGATGCTGACATGAATAAGGCATCTTACTAAGTCAAAACCAAAATTATTTTATCAGGCCAGGGGTTGCTGGTGCCTTCAGCAGATCCAGACACTGGCTCACAGCTGCTTTGCTGCAGTTTGATGCCAACACACCTTCATTCTGAATGGGAAGGAGAGGAGGCTTTCCCTACCAGTGCCACTGGATTAGTACTTCACCTCTGCTCATTTCCATGTCTCAATTATTTCCCATTCAAAGAGAAATATTTCCCAAAATCATTAGAACTATGTTGAGTTGGTTCAAGTTTGTGATGCCATTCCTAACACTAGAGACATGCTGTCAGCAGACACTTCACTGGATATCTTAAGGCAGAAGGCAAGCTAAGGAGTTCTGAACTTCCCAAGTCTCTGAAATTAAGTGATACAGAGGCAGTTAAAAAGCCCCAACAACCCAAAACACAGATGATGTATGGGCTTGTAGGCTTGCCACAGCACTGTGACTATTTCAACAGCTTTATTTATTACCAGAATTTGGGAAAAAGGACAAAAGCATAAGACAGAAGATGATTAAAGAGTGAATTGGGGAAGCTTAGACTCCTTTTAGAATAAATCTGAGTAATGAACAGCATTTATTATGTCTGTTTAAAGGCAAAGTAATAAAGACAAAGGATAAAGTTTCACTAACAATTAACTGTGGCTTCTGGGTTGTATTTGTGCCTGTGTCACCTAGCTACAACCACCTAAGCTCTCTACACTTGTTTGCCAGAACAAGTGCTTTCCAAGCCCACGATTTCTGCTCAGGCAGGAGTTAGATCTATACTTGGCCATTGTCCACAGATGCAGACCATCAATATGCCCCATGCTGGCAAACGCAGATAGTTCTTCCCAAGAAAGCTTACTCCAAGCTGAATTCCCTACTCTGATACCTTCTTATCTTCTGCCAGCACCAGCTCACCCATATGCTGGCCCCAACTGCCCCTCTGCCTACCCAGGGTTTAGCTGTTTGTCCGTCCCTGGGGTGCATTTAACCCTTCCTTCCCTCGCAGCCTGCAAGCCCAGATTGGGTTTGCAGATCCAGACTGGTTCCTTCTTCTCAGCATCACCAGGGGCTTTTGCTGTGCTGCCTGGGGATCCCAGAGCTGGGACAGGGTTAGGGTTAGGAATGCAGCACTTCCTTTGCTTCTGGTCATAGCAGCCCCAGAAGCTGCAAGCCTCCCCATTTGCAAGGAGCACTCAGAACTGGGCATGGCCTGGTTGGAGAGCAGGGGGACAGAGCCTCCAACACCACTGTCTTGAAACACAAGGGGCACAAACTAGAGGCGTGATGATGCACAAGATATGTCCTTGACACAAGATGTGTCACTCTGTGTATCCTGCCTTGTGCTGTTGTGGTCTGTGGCAATAACACACACTCACAGGTAAATATTTTCCTCACAAGATCTCAAAGATAGCTGAGATTAGTTATCAGTATGGGATTTGTCCAGCCATTCAGAGCGATATCTTCACCTACATCTGACTGGGCCTCGTCAAGTGCTCTCACTCACCACAGAAGTTAGGAGCTGTCAAGGCCAAAAATAAATGGTGTTGATGTGCAAACTCCCCTGCAGAGAAGTCACAGCTCAGCATGTTACATGCAAGCAATAAAAAGGTTTCTATAATCTGCTGCCTACCTGACAGATTTTTTTAGCATGAAGCCACCTGCATATGGTGGCAGCCACTGTCAGCTGCAGGGGAACATCACTCATGTCTCTACATTGCTGCTCAATCTCTCTCATGCCTCGGTGTTAGTGAAGCTCTCAAACAGAACCTTTCAGTACACAATGCTTTAACATCTGGGTGCAACCCCGGAGCTGTCTCAGCATTCACCAGACAGTGGAGCTGCTGCAGAACAGCCTGGACGTGGTGCTGGTTAGAGAGGGTCGGAGCCACAGAATTTGCAATTGGACTCCTCCAGGGTTCAAGTCAAGTCAAGGGCCTGCCTGGTCCTCAATATGGTTTCAGGTTTGCAGATTCCATTAGTACAGAGGTGTCCAAGCTCAGTTTCCTTTTGAGTCTCTGTGAATTATGTCCCACACAATCTCCTCAGCAGGATTTCTTGTATGTGCTTAGGCAGGAGCAAATTTTTTCCTGTCTGAATTTATGGATTTGTTTTCACATTCTGAACTTTGATCCAGTTCTCAGACTCTGGCCATATGTTTTCCTTTCTCTCCCTGTTTTCCTTTGACTTGCACTATTACCTACTGAATTTACAGCCTGTTTATGTTGGTCAGAAGCTTCAGAACCTGTCCAGGGCTCCCATCCTCTAAGCACTTGGATGAATCACACTTCTCTGCAAGATGATACTGTTGTCAGTGTTCCAAAATACCAACTAAACTGTAAAGTTTTACTCCATACACCATTGAATTTAGTGGCCATTTTGCAGTGACTGCAACTTAGACAAATTAATTAGAGTATTTGCATATTCATTTATTTGTTTGCATTTCTGAGCTTGGAATGGATATTTTCTGCTGTTTCTTTCAGAACTGGGAGTCCAATACAAAATTAGAAACTGGGTTCCACGTACAGGGTAGTATTTCTCATTTAGCAACAGCCACCCCCCCACCAGAGGAAGAAAGTGGCTCTGTAATTGTATATACCTCACAGGACCCTGAGGGACCATGTTCTGACTTCTGACAGGACAGCATGGATTACATGGCCTTGGTGTCTTGCGTTTTTGGTCAGCATTTTTAATTCCAGTGCTGGATCAGGCATCTGAAGATCAAAACCCTGAGGTTTTTGTCTTCAGAGCATGATTGTAATACAGAAATAATGGTCCTTCACTGGTGGAAGGAGGAGAAGGGAAGTTTGATCTACACTGTGTTGTCAAACATCTCATTCCTGTTGTTGGTTTGTCAGATGTGGCTTGTATAAGAGTTCATGAGTGAGTCACCAGCTCTGAGATCAGCAAAACTGCTGGACAGCAGAGAGTTTTAGCAATGCTCTGAAGTCAAGAGAATTTTGCAACAGACAGCCTTTGCAAAGTGACATGGCCTTAAAGTTGTATTCACTTCATTTCTTAATCAAAAAGGCAACAGAGGAAGGAATAAAAAATTCCGTAATCATTTCTTTGTGTAGCATATGTGGACCATTCCTGCCTTGTCTGACAGAGGAAAAAGGGTTGTGACTGGAATTCACTCCAGAGTCAGAGAGACTGAAATAAGAAACAGAGACTCATTTTTAATGACAAGGTGATTAAACCCTGGAACAGACACTTCAACAAAGAACCAATCTTTCATTCTTGGTGCCACATTCCCTGAAGTTTCTTTCCGGACCATGGATTGAACTTGCTAAAATAAGGTCTTTCATCAAATATGATTTGCTGAACTCCATAGGATATACAGAATATCCTTTAAAGATTAGGAATTTACGGTTTATCATTATGAGAGCAGAATATTCTGAGTTCCTGACATTTCACATCACTGTTTCTCACAGAATTTTTTAAACAGGAGTTCTGCAATAGATTACTGAAAAAAAAGGCAAAGAGAATTCTTAAAATACATCTCAACCTACCTAAGACCCTTATGGACAAACTTCCCAGCTCCAGTCCAAGTGTAAAGCAGCTGCTCAGCTCTTTTATCACTCTTTTATTTCCAGTTTCTGCTAAGGGTACTTCACAACACTTCCCTGCCAATCCCATTTTCAACCCAACTGTCCCAAGTTTCACAGACAGAACTTACAGTTGATTGAACTGCAGCTATAGTTGATCTGAGAACTGTATTTACCCAGGGACTGCATCAAACAGCAGGGACATTTCTGCACAGGGGTTCTTCTATCTGAGGTCTTGACTTAGAGAAGTAAATGAGTCTCAGGTCTGTGTGCAGCAACCTGGCTGGGTCAGGGAGAAGCCTTGTGTGTCTGAGTTTATCGTCCTTGGCAGAACTCACACTGTGACTGAAGGAAGCTGCTGCTGTGCCAAACTGTCCCTGTGGGTCATCTGTCTGAAATGGAGTGTTTGCCCTCTGCTCTGCCTGAGTTCTATGAAGTTGAAATCCAACTTCTTTTGGATGCTGAAAGCATGCAAATTTTCAAGAGAAATTCAGATCCTCTAAGAAAATTAAGATACATGTAGGGTTAAGGTTAACATATACATATGTCATATGTAGCTCTATGATGTGTGTAGCACATATACAGGCACTTGTGCTGCTTTTCTCCTGCTTGCATTGGCTGTTGAGCATTAGACCAGGGATTTAGGAAGGGTGTAAAGGCTGAAAACCCTGCTCTGGAGGGAGCCTGTCTGGAAATAACCAGTCCTGAAGTGTTCTGTTGGACAGTACTGAGGATTCCCAGCACTCAGACACATCTCTTGCCACTGGCTGCTCTTTCTCTTGTTTATTTCCACAAAAATGTCTTTCTTGCTCCTTCACTCCCTGTTCCTGCCTCATGGCCTTGCAGTGACCGCGGGCTGCCTTGACAGAAATCAGAAATCACTGGCTGGAATGATGTGCTTCGCCAAGGTTGTCTTTATTTAGACAAGGTTTCTGCTTTCTGAATTCTCTTGTAGGAATGGAGGGATCTCAAAGCAACTGCTGCACCTCACAGGCTGGAGGTTACATGGGGCGCTCAGGGGAAAGGGACTTTGATATTCCTACCTTGTTCGGCTTCTTCTCTCAGCTTTTTACAGGGAAAACAGGAACTTCTGGATAATTTAGCAGTGTAGCAGACAATTAGGATTTTTCTGCTTTGAATATAACTACTGTTGGGGACAGTCCTTGCTACAAAGATAGGGCAGTGGTCTGAGCTCAGAAATCCCAAGTCACTCCATCCTAGGGCAGTGGCAAAGGAAACGTGTGTTGATTTTTCCTCCCTTCCCTGTGTCCCAGAACACAGCAGAGTGCAGTACAGATGGTGTGCTGTTGAGCAGCATGTTGTAGGTGTTAGTATTCGAGGAGAGTCTGGCCCAGGTCAGACCTTTCCAAGCACTGTACTTGTGGACAGGGTTCATCCCAAAGAGCTGGCACTCAGACACAGGAAACGTCACAAACTGCAGATTAAAGAGCAACAGAAAACAGATTTTCCCAGGCCAGTGACAAAGTCAGGGACAGAGTTCTAGTTCCTGTTAAACCAGCAGCCTCTCCAAAATTTATATCTATTTGGCATAAGAGATAGACCTGGGTTTAATATAAGCAAATTCTGTACATATTGGTAACATTTTCAGGTTAGGTGTCAAGCCTAACTCAGGGAGCTGAGATATGAACCAAAGTGTGCATAATAGGACACTTATTTTAACTAGACAGAATTCAGAATTCTGAGCCTGCTCCTCAGTTTGGGCTGTGCATGCTGATGAGCCTGGGCAGGAGGAAGATGTGAGCACAGGTGTTGGGTTCATTTCCCCACACAGAGGGATCGAGATGGATATTTCATTCAGTTCAGAAAGGTCTCATGAAATATGGATGTTAAAAAGTACTGGTTAGTGTGAAAGAGGTCAACATCTACTTAGAGTGGAGCAGATTTGATGGGCTTTCAGCCAGATAAAATCAGGCATTGGTCCTTGTTTTTGTGCTGTGACAGTCCCCTGTGGCTCACTGAGTCTCTTCCTTTCAGGGAGGTGAGAAATGGCAAGCTCAGACAGAACAGAGGGATTTGGTCAGATAGGGGTTTAAATCAGCTGATTAATGTTGCTGATAATGCTGCCTATTTCAGAGTTTTATATGCTGAAGAGATTTTGCAGTAGACGAGTAATTCCTAACTCTGGAGCAGGATCTGAACAATGGGGCAGAACTGTTGTGTCACCACTTCCAGCCTCCCTGATGAAATGTCTGCACCCTTGCACCCTGCCCAAGGTGGAATTTGTAAATGTCCCTGGTAGAATCAGCCTTCCTGCCATGCTGATGTGATTTATGGGACACAAATTCATCCCAGGCAATCCATAAACATGAGTGTGCTCCTCACAGAGGAACAAAGCTACAGTCATCCAGTCACAATACATCCCTCTATACAAACACAATATTCACTGTTTCTTCTATTCATCTGGATCCTTGAGCAGAATTTCAGTTGCAGTGGTTAATTTTCCAAGCACAAAGAAATAGTTTTAAACCTTTTTGTAAGTATTTGAATGGATTGTTGTCTTTTAGACACATGCACAGAGCAGTTCCTGCATTCACACCTCAAAGGCACCCGAAAAAAGGAGCTGGAATACCAAGAGCTGATATCTTTTCTGTCTGCTGCATCCCTCTAAGTAGGAAGGTGCCTTGTTTGACCTGAAAGTTCCTTTGGATACGGGTGAGCCTGGTTCTGGTTGAGACAAACTGACCCAGCCCGAGCAGCTGAGGCACTGCAGAACTGCAAATCAAACAGCATCTGTTTGAAGTGCTGCCAGTGGTGCTGGTTCTGCTGGCTGACATCTCATCTCGGTGCAAGGGTGTGTTCCAGGCAGGGCAGCGATGGCACTTTATTCCACTGTTACTGGCTTTATTACCAATGTACTTGAAACTATTTTCTGGGGGCATCAAACCTGGAAGAAAGGACCACATCACAGTGCTTGCAGATTTACCTTGCTGGTAACATGCAAAAGGGAACAGCTCCCACCATTCCTGTTGATTTCTTTTCCTAGAAATGAATGCAAGATTTGCAGAGAAAACAAACTGTGTTGATAGTCTCAAGGACAGCAGCACAGCTGAGTCTGCGGGGCCTGGAATTCTGGCCCTGGTTCCACTGCTGTTCAGGAATTCTCTTCAGTAACAACTGAATAAGCCTCAGACTCCTCCTGCTCTACTTTCTGCTGTTTTGGTGTATTCTCCATTTTTCAAAATGGTCCAAATCACATCCCAAGTTTCATTATAAGCCTTTTGTTATTCTGCTTTGCTGCAGCTATGATCTGTTATTGCCACTGATTCCCTGAGCACAGGGGGCTCTGGGAGCTGCTCCCACAGCTCCCACAGGCTCAGCAATGCTTGTTTGTCCTTGGAAATGTGCTCTCCGTGATTTGGCTGCTGAATTCAAACCCTCATGCACTGCTTTGCCTTTTTTTTTTGGGTACAAAGTGGAAACTTTGGGTTTCTTCTGGTATGTGCTTTTAAACTTGACTGAAAAGCTGTAGAGTTCTAGATTATCCATTAACTTGAAATTTCTGTTTTTCTAAAGAAAGGGCAGAGGTATAAAGGAGGAAAACAAAGGAGCATTCTCTGGGTTATTCCCTGCATGGGAATGAATCATCTGCAAAACTCCAACTACTGCCCAGCATAAGAAAAAAAGTCTGTAAAAAGTTTCTGAAATAAATTGATATTTGGACAAGGATTCTCAGCGCATCAGCTGAATTTCTTGCTACAAATGAAACAGACAAGTAAAGAAAAACTCTTTGTCAGAAGGATGAACTCAAGCTCTGCCCTAAACTCTGTCCTCACTGATGAGCAGTTGCACACTGATGACCTGAATTTGAGAGAGTTCTGGAACTAGAATTGCCTTTGCAATAAGATCACCTCTCTAAGGCTCCTTAAAATAGCAGCTGTTTACAAATGCACCTCATTTCATAAAATCACAAATTCATGAAATCATTCAGGTTGGAAAAGACCATCGAGCCCAACCTGTGAGTGATCCCCACCTTGTCAACCAGCCCAGAGCACTGAGTGCCATGTCCAGTCATTTCCTGAACAACTCCAGGGATGGGGACTCCACCACCTCCCTGGGCAGCCCCTTCTAATGCCTGACCACCCTTTCTGTTAAGAATTCTTCCTGAAATAAACCTAATTTCCTAACTTTTGGACAGCACTGTTGGGCTCTAATCCTCCTCCATAAATATGATAAGTGTCATGGGGTTGGGTGTTCTGGAAAAGCTTCACAGACACCCCAGACCTTGATGGAAATGGAGACAGAGGAGGAGAGCAGGGCAGGGAGTGGTAAATTAGCAGCAGAAAAAATGAGAACTGCAAGTTTGAACTGAAAGACCTAAAAAGATGTGGATAAGGTAAAAGCATGGGTGTGGACCTGTGCTGGCAGTGCTAGGCAGGAAAGCCTGGGAAGTTTCTAGGTCCAGGGTGGGCAGGTGTGAGGGGATGCTCCCCCCTCTCACAGACCTAGCAGCACACCCAGTGTTTAGCTCCCCACTCTGGAGGTTCTGGGATCAGTTTATCAACACTCACACTCAAAGAGCAAACACCTGGGCTTGAGGATAATTAATCCTTCTTATTAGGAGAGTGTTCCTCAGAGAACAGATCATTCACAGGCTTCACTTTGTGCTGGCTTCATAGGGCAGAACATGCTGCCTGTATATTCTCCAGGGCACTGATACTGATTTCCATCAAACCAGTCCCAGAATAATGCAAGTGAAATCACACCAGGGCTGGAAAGAGTTACAGCCCAGGGCCTGGCACCTCTGCAGTGGCAGCTTAATAGATCTGCCATAAATGAACGGAAAGACAAAAACAATGTGCTGAGGGAACCATAAATATGTGATTATAAAGTAACAAACTGGGGTTCTTGAAGTGCTAACGACCTGCTGGCGTTCCATTTAATATCTATAAATCTGTCATGGCTTGAGTTAAGTGAATTCCCCTCAGTGTATTAAACTCTTTGTTTACAGGGAGGGCAATTACAGTGACTTTTAGTGCAAATAAGAGATGCCCAGTTCAGGGCATCTAAAATTGAACATGGACCTCTAAGTGGGACATCTAAGCTGAAAGGCTTTCTCTGACATTTGGGGAAAACTCCTTGAACTGTTCTTACGCAGAAGGACGTGTCCATAGCCATCCCTGCAGCCTTTCCCGATGTGGTGGGGATAGGAAGGGGTTAAAGTCTCCTGGTGGTTGTTGATGTGGGCAGTCCTAAACTGAATGGGGAGATTTCTACGGGAGCAGCAAGGTCAGATCCCCAGGAACAGGAGCTCAGGATTTCTGAGTTTGACCTCGATTCTGACATTGACTGTTTTATGAGTTTGGAGAAACCAGAGAACTTAGCATGGAGAGATGGAGGCTCAGAAAGCTCACCTACCTTAAAAGGAAGTTTTGCAGGTTAATTAGGGTTTATTTCCTAGTGCTCTGCATGTGAAAGGTGCCAACACATACACCTGATAACGTTTACGTACAGCTACAAATAAACCGAGAAAGCTTTAAAAGATTTGTTGCAAAGTCAGTGGGAGCGACAGGAGTGGCTCAGTTATAAGGAAGGAATGGGAATGGAGTAGAAAACCAACTGGATTTTCAGTTTCTAAATACCGTTCTCAGGCCATGAGGCTGCTGAGGAGTGACAGTGTTGGAGAACTCACTTCCATCACCACCAACACAAATTCCTAAGGGTGACAGGCAATTGCCAAATGGACTCTGAAGGACACTGGGCAGCTACTGCCCAGTACTGGGATCTGAATTGAAACCGAGTGGTGGGAATAAGCTCAATTACACCTCAGGGAGAAGTGAAAGTTGAAAATAAGATTGATGGCAACCTAGTGGCCCTTGGAAATAGTCACTGCATAGATGCTTGGCTGAGAAGAAAACAAACTAGACAGTGAAAGTATACACAATGGCACAGGACAGATATTGGAGTCACATACAGAGGGAGGAACTCCTCAGCTGGTTTATGCATACCCTTCCTGGAATTCTTCCGAAACAAAAGGTTGCTCAGATCCTGTCCGGACTAAGCTGTGAATTTGCCCACTCCATGTGTCTGAGACACACTGGGGCTTTTCAATAGAAGTTTAAATATTTGCTCTCGCACTGGTAAAAACAACAGATTCCTTTCTGGTCATTGTTTTTCTGAGTTCTTAAATCTTTTTTTCCAAGGAGATTATCAATAGTACTCCAACCTTCTCTGCAGCACTGTTAAAACACTTCCATTTCTCCTTTCTTGAACCAGGTCTCTGATTCCTCAGGGATTTCTCACGTCTGGTTAGATTCCACCAAAAAAGTACAGATGGTTTGAACTCTACACAAAGCTCAGGGCCTAAAAGATTGTGGAGGCTCAAAGACAAGCAGAAATCCTGCTCTCAGATCCCCTCCCTGGCTCTTTGTGGTCTCTGTGTGTTTGTTACACTGGGGTGTGAAACAGCCAATTCACATTTCCTTGCTGTTTGTCTCATGGCTCATTGATCCAATGCTCGATGTGTTTGTGTCCCAGGTCTAACAGGATTATTTATGCATAAACCAGACCCATTCTTGTTTGTTCAGACCAGCACTGTTGTTCTATGACAACTCAGTTCCAGGGCTGGAGGATCTTCCAAGCTCCATTGGACATGGTGTAGGATGATGCATGCCGGTGCCTGGGGATGGAGGCATCTCTCACCTGTGAGCACAGGACCAGCAGCTGGGTTGCAGGACTCTCTGGTTTTACAAAAACCACAAAGGCATTGAGGGGTTCCTTTCCTATGGCAGTGCTGTAGGAGGACCAAAAAGGGAAGGACCAACTCCCATTAAAAGAAAGAGAGAGAGAACAGCCTCTGCTGCTAGTCCATGTCTTGGTTCTTTGGCTGCCAAAAGTTGTACAGCGCTTTGCCTTTCCCTTGTGCTGTGGTGAAATTGTGAACACAAAGGTGGGAAGTCACGTCCTTGGCTTTACTGTCATCTTTGGGACATCCACATTTTGCATTTCTTCTAAACTAGTTTCTCCTGGGCTGAAATGTTAAAAATGTTTTGGCTTGGTTTTTGTTGTTGTTGTTGTTGCTTTTCAGGTGAAGAGCTGCTCAGTCCAGGTCCTGTTCAGCAGCCAGCACAGATTTAAGGTGCTCAAAGATACTTTGTGGGGCAAGACTTGAGCAGTGGTAGAAGTTTTTAAGCAGACTACACATCTGCTTTGTTTCTACTTTATTTTGATAACATCCAAGAGGATTTTGTCTAATAGAGCAGAAATGAGTAGCTGATGTGAACTATTGTGAGCAGCACTAGTAAAGAGGTAGGAAGCACCAAGTAATTGGTTGAAACTCTTGGCTTGCCAGAAAAGATTAGCAGACAACTGACAGAGGTTGGGATGCAAGGGAATTCCATTTTCCTTTTGGATTGTGTTCTCTCTTATGTGGATGTTTTGGCCATCTTTTTGCTGCAGATTTACAAACGTGATGTTCATCCCCCAGCAGACAAGAGAGATATCAAGCTCCCTCTTCTAAATCCATGGAATTGGCTCAGCTAAAAGCCTCTTCTCTTTTCCAAAGGGATGGGCACTGCAGAACATGTGCTTGAGGGATCACAGAATGTACGAGCTTGAAAGAAACACTGAGTGTGTGTTGATGTGCTGGCCCAGCTCTGTTATACACCTGGGCTGCATTGCTGCAAGGAAAACCATCTAACAGGAGTTTATACTCTCAGTGGCTCTTGCCTGTTTGGTGCCAACAAGCCCAGAAGTCGGTGCTTTGGGCTGACTCTGAGTTAGAACATGATGCTGTGCCAGACGGTTTCTGAAAGTTTACAGCTGTGTCTAAATGGAATAAAAAACATGATACAAAATTCATCAAAATAAGCAAAGTGAAGGTCTGCAGGAACTAACTGCGCCCAGCTTTCCCCCCCACCCCTTCCTGCCAGCTGTGGCCAGTGTGGTTTCAGGCTCTGGAGGAGAGACCAGGAATGAAACGTGATGCTTGGCTTCCAGCTGGAGAGGCGCAGGCAGCCATCCCCCAGGCTTCCCTCGGGCAGGGAGGATCCAGCAGCTCTTGGTGTCTGCGGGGAGAGGGACGCCAAACCAGCTAAGGATCACCAGGTGGGTTGGGGGGGAGAGGCAATTAGAGAGTGACCTTGTTAACAAGCTTGGCTTACCAGGGAGGGTGGACACCAGGCCAGCCCTGGAGATCCATCAGAATTGCAAAACCTGACTGCACAGAAAGGGCATTTCTAGTCTCCATTTCAAAATAGGGCTGGATATTAAAAGGATGGATTCCTCGGGGGCAAGATTGAACAACAACAGAATACAAATACATGCAGGTGCTGCAGACTATTCATGTTTAATATGGAGCTACGTAAGAAGAGAAATGTTCTCCCTTACTTTCCGGTTAGTAAAGCTGCCAGTTTCTTGATGTTTCAGAAAAATGAGACATCTACCAATAATTTACAAGTGTGGAGACTCCCCAAGTGAACATGCAACAACAGTTTATGAAAGTACCCAGAGAATATCACATGAGGAACAATAATGAGCACTACAAAGAAGGCTTCGGGCAGTACAGTTCCAGATACAAATTTAAAATGTTAAAGTCAATAAATGTTTGTTATTGGTTAAGCAAGGCACAGACCAACACTCAGTTTGGTAGCATGTGTGTTCTCTGATCAGTGCCCCAAAGAGTCAGAGAAGAGCTGCAGCCACTGGTGTAACCTCTGTTTGCAGTCGGGGACCAGAGCAAGGTGTGTGTGTGTCTGTGTGTGCACACCCTCGTGTGCCCCAGTGTGTTCTGCTGAGGCTGGAATTGGAGAAGCAAAGGTAAAGCCTAAGGAATAAACTCCCCATATTGCTGCCCATGGGAACAGCATTACAGAAATTGGAGAAATTATACATCTAAGAGATTTTTGTACTGTAAATCAAAACTTTTCAATACTAATTGAAGGGTGGTGGGAGTTAAATCCCTGAAAACCTGTTTCACCAGCAGGTTGCTTTTGTGCTGCAGGAGAACATGTGGGGAACATAAACCCATCCAGTTTTTCTGAGTTCTCCCTAAATTATTCTCACCTCTGTGTAAGAGTAAGATATTGTGCTGCAGATGTCCTGGTGACTTCAGACTTCTGCACTAAAAGGTTTCTTAATTTTGATTTGCTGGAGGCACTTTGGAGACACTACCCTACCCATATTTATGACTTTCTTTTCCAGGTCATCTAAGTGAGGCTTTTCTTGCCAAATACTTTTCATCATTACAGTCTCTCTTGGGGGTGCACTATTCTAGTTTTCCCTTTAATTTATCACCCAAGCATGCTTCCTCCTTATTCCAGAGGGGCAGGCTGGTGCCTCAGTGCACAGAATCAATGAACACTGGTCAGGTCTGGATTTACCTGTCCAGGGTGAGCCCCAGGACACACCTAATCCACCTTGTCTGATATCCCAGGACACTGTGCAATTTGCAGCATGGAATAATGGGAGTGACTCAGCATCTGCTTCCAGGTGGGTGCCCCAGGGTGTGCATTACACAGCAAAGCCACATACAAAAGATAACAGGAGAGATGGAAACTCTCCCCTCCAGAATCTCGCCTGGCTCTATAGAGGACAAAGGGTGTTTGTCACAGCAGCCCATGCCACACTCTGCACGAAGTGCTTTGTGCTCAGTGAAGGGAGAAAAGAGCTCAGAGTCAGTAGATGGGGAGAATAGAGACAGAACTCAAGGTTCAATAGCAATGACTTAAAAGGGCATGGGAATTTTTCATGATGAAAGAATGTACTCCTCAGTGTCCAATTACCAGTGAAAATATGATTACAAAGTAAATTATGCAGCCTTACACCTCTAGGACATTGCCTCAGAGTTTTTGTGACCTGTGCTGTAACAACACCATACACGTGTGTTGTTTTACTGAAGTTTTTGATGAGCAATTTCCTTCCCACAGCAGCTGTACTATGATCAACACAACCTAACCCCCTCAGTCACTCTCAGCTGAATCCTGGTATGCCTTTTCTCTCTCATATTCTTTAGATGTCTTACAGGGTGTTTGAATAGAGGTGTTGGAAATTGGAAAGTACAGTGATCTTTGAGATGTGCTGAGGACCAGCAGTGCTAGAAACTGCAGATAAAGGAAAACGTTCTGAAGCTTCTTGAGATCCTCAGAGTATTCAAACATGCAGCAACAACTGAACAGCAGCTCCATATTGAAGACTGGATGAGTCCTGGCCTGCTGAAGGACCCATGGACTTCAGTGAAGACATTGAACCTCCATCAGCTTCTGGCATCTCACCTTTGGTGGTCATCCCTGGCCAGCAATGGAAGTGGCCTTAACCCAGGCTTCTATCAGCTGTGTGCTGGGAAAATAGATCTGCCAGTGTAGCTGCCTTGGACAAGCTTTCATATAGGAACTCAGAAGTCATAAACCCATGTATCACCTCCCTGGCTCCTGAGGATCTTCAAACTCTGCCCAAAAGGCAATTGTGTAAGACACAGGAAATGCTACAAATGTGTCTTCCATTAGAGGTGAAATTTTATGACATTCTTGGCACTGCAAGGATTGATCAAATGGACCAAGCACTTCAGTTTTCTCACTAAGGTGCATGAGCAGGCTGTTCTGAAAATCAGCCTCCAAGTTGTAAGAGAAAAAAAACACCTGTGGAGGTGACAGGAATGAATTTGGGCAAAGGGAAGAATAACACTTGAGGTGATTGTAACTGTTCCAGAAGTATTACCTAAGACATCATTTAGTCCTGTATTTAAAGCAAGATTTATTCCTAGACGTGAGAACAAAGGCATGTGAGAGGCACCATGCTAGTCTGCCTCCCTCCGGGCAGGGATCCCCTTTGCCTCCCTCTGAGCAGGGATGCTGCTGGGCTGATGCTGCCTCTGGGCAGGGACAGCCTGGGGGATCCTGCTGTGAGTCAGGCCTTGGTCAAACTTGTCTTCTTTCTTGAGAGGTGACAATGCACAATCAATCCCCACTTGCTGGGACAAGGCTTACAGGGTGCCACGAGCACAGCAGGATCCTCTCACTGACCTGTCCCAAATGCTTGCCCAAACTCACTGAGGGCAGTGGTGAGGAGCGAGGTGATTCCTGTCCCCGGGGCACTTGGACTTTCTGGATAAAAGCAGCATGAGTGCTGGCCACCAAGGAGAGGTGCAGGGGACAGTTAAGCAACCTGTGTCGCTAAATCAGAAGGGAGCAAGCCACGAGAGATATGAGACATTCTTAATGTTCAGAATTAAAACAGATGAAAGTGAAAACATTTTCTGCACCCACCTGCAAGGGGAACTTTTAAAGCATCTTAACCCATCCATGTGAAATTGCATGTCTGACAAGACAAGGCAGTCAGCAGTCCAGGATTGACACAAATGGCTAAAATATTTAAAACTTTAAGAAAAGTACTCCTGTTGTGTAGCACCAGGCAGTCTAAGAATGACAGACTGAATGGAATAATGAGGAAAAGCTGTGGGAGACAGCAGCAGTAACCAGCATGGTGTTCTACAGGCTCCTGCCTCGGTACTGCCCGCAGGTGGTGGTGGGAGGGCCAGGCTGGCTGCTTCTCTGGTCCCCGCAGCCTAATGGGCTCACAGTCTGGCCACAGCATCCAGGAGAGTACAAAGCAGCCTCTCTCACCTATGTGCATGTCGCTTTTCCCTAAATTACCTGGTCTTCCTTGCCACTGGGTCCTCGCTTCCCTGTCACAATTAGGTGAGAGCAGTGACATGTCCCATCCTGCACAGGCACCACCAAGGCTTGAAGTGCCTCTGGCTCATCCAGCTGCTTCTGCCTCGGCAGGGAGTGGGATATAGTGCTTGTGCCTGGGATTCTTTTTGAATCTTTGCCATTATCTTAAATGCCCCGCAGGAATGATTCCTCTTTTTCCTGTGCAGGCTGCTATGGTTGGAAAGGACTCCATTAGTACAGCATTTAGGGGACACTGACAAGGCAGGTGCACCACAGACAGGGTCACAGCCCTTGACATCTCCTCACAACTGGGATGGCACAAAAGGAGGAGTTACAGCCAGGGTAATTCATTAAGTGACTGGCTAATGGCTTATGGCTGCAACTGGCCTCAAGGAATGGAAGGAACACTGTTGGACTGTGTGTTATTGGCCTCATTTTACTAAAGATTAATGGTGAAAAATGATTGATTCTGCTCCTGGTAAGTTCCACAGGATAACATTTGAGCTCTCCACAGCTGTAGATCTGAGCTTGTAGAGACCACCTGGTGTCGATTTTATTTTCAGGCAACAAAACAAAGAACCAGCTGTTACTCTTGGGTCTAGAGGGAAATTTTTAATGGAATGGCCCCTATCTCTCTGAAAAATGTTGTTTGTTGCAGTTCTGAGCAGTCACACAGGACATTCTGAGCCAAAGGATTTTATCAGAAAAAGTATTTTCTTGGTGTCCAATGTTTTTGACAGCACTTTGTAAAGAATGGCTTTGGTACTGATCCAGCAAAGCACTTAAGCGAATCCTTAACCTTAAGCACGGGAGTATTTCCTAGATTTCAGTGGGACTATTTATACACTTTAAGACGAACATGCGTTGAAATGTTGTGCTGGATCCCCTCTGCATCTCCTCTTGCCTGAATCAGAGCTCGCTCTGCTCCTGATGAGGCCAGGCAAACCACCTGTTCTACGACACAGAATGGAGTCAATAACCTTCATTTTTTTTTTCCTCCTTTTGCATTTAAATTGACTTTGAACTTTAAGACCAAACTGCCTGTGACATCCACAGCTCAGACCTCAGCCTATGGGGAAGGTCTCTTTTAAATACCTTTAGGGGACTTTAAATTCACCCTATAAACCATTTACAGATACAACTTACCTCAAGACATGTACTTAGGAGAATGGGAAAATAAAACTGAAATCCATATCAAATTTAAGTTGACAAAAGGACATCTCTAGAACTCAGTACGATCACTTTGGCCAACAAGTATAAAGTTTCAAATACAAAGATCCTTAAGCACCAGCATATGCAGCCATATGCATGCACAGCCAAAGATCCATTAACATTCCATCAATTTCAAACAAAACATGTGAGGACCAGGTAAACAAAACTCTTGCAAGATGCCTATTCAGGAAATTAATTAAAAACATCTTCACCATGGACCATGAGTCAGAACTTAAGTATTGGCCCTGCAGACTGGGAAGAACACAAATGATTTTGCAGTCCCACTTTCTGTGCCTCTGTCATGATCAACATCCCACAAACCCCACTGCAATGTTCAGACTGGGGAGAAAATCCAGGGCCCCGCAGATGTTGCAGAGAGAGAAGAGGGAAGGGGAACACTAGCAGCAGGACCAGAGACAGAGCCAGGAGCCAGAAGCTGAGGCCCAGATACATCCTGTCCCAGACAGAAAAGGCTGTTTGAACATCAAAAGTCTTAATTGTGCTGAGGTCTTTGAAGCTTGTGGTGTTTCAGGGTGCATGAGCTGAGGCTGTTTGCTGCTTGTGGGAACAGTGGAGCCAAACAAAGCTCTGGTCAGACTCCATGTTATATGAGGCACTGATACCGTGCTGCAGCCCTGGCCCTCAGCCCTTCCCAATACAGTTCTCAAGGCTGATTGTGAGATTCCTCCCCTCAGTGTTTTCTACAGTCCGCATATTTTACTCTGTAGGCTTGGCACCTCTGGGAGGTTAGAAGAGCAAAGACGTTGGAACCCACATCTGCTTGGCAGCACATATCTTACAGCATCTCCCTTGGTTTTTACCATCTCAGGCGTTAGCTGTGCTGCTTCAGTGTTTTAGGGGCTACAGGACTTGGTTCTAAAGCCTAGCTTGGTGTTTTACCCAGATGGAGAGCTGACAAGGTTTCTCTGTAAATGCTCTTCCTCGCTGGTGACCAGGGAGAGCTGGGCAGAGTCTTTGGCTCACCACAGCCCTGGGGGCTGGCAGCCTCTGCCCCTGGCACGAGCCAGCAGCAGTGGATCAGCACTGACCCTGTCCCCACTGGTGCACCGACCATCCTCCTCCTCTATCCTCCTTCTCCAGCTGCTCTCTTGTTGGGACATCAGGTTCTTTGGTCACGCAAGCAGGATGGAGGACATCGCCAAATTTTGCTTGGCTGGACTTTGATTTTTGTCTTCTAAAGCTTGTAAAAAGGCTTTTAAAAGACTGGACATGTCTCTCTGTTTTCCCCACGGGCTCTGCTTCTTTATGACTTTTTTCCCTTTGTCTCCAAAGGGGCTGAAAGTAACTGGCTTATTTTAAGCTCCCTTGCATGAAAATTATTCCATTCCCAAGTTGCCTGGGGATGGTGTCTCCCAGAAGTTGCTTTAGGACTGTTATTGCAGGACCAGCAAGGGGAGCTCAAGCCTTGTTTACGGTAGGTCCTGCACTAAATATTCCTGCTAGCGAGGGGATTTCGATCCCGGTGCGTGACCCGCGTAGGGATGCCCACGGCCCGGCAGGGAGCGAACGGAGAGACGGTGCGGGGCTCGGCCAGGGCCCAGCCGGGGAGAGACGCCGAGCGCCCTCCCAGCAGCGCAAAAAGGAGCGCTTGCCTGCCCGAGTCGCCCAGCTGCGCCAGCTGCGCCAGCTGCGCGGGGAGGGAGCTGCACGGCCCCGCTCCGCCGGCGGCCGGGGGGAGCCGGGGGGAGCCGGGGGGAGCCGGGGGGAGCCGGGGCAGCCGCCGCGCCCCCTGCCCGCCCCGCCCGCCCCGCTCCGCCCCGCCGGGCCGGGCGCTCG
>JAWWTY010000138.1:6360538-6426336 GCA_035222235.1 Margarornis squamiger | reverse complement strand
GCACCCCGCGTCCCAGCGCCACCAGCATCCCGCACCCCGCGTCCCAGCGCCACCAGCATCCCGCACCCCGCGTCCCACCGCCACCAGCATCCCGCACCCCGCGTCCCACCGCCACCAGCATCCTGCACCCCCCGGCCATCCCTCTGTCCCCCCGTCGCCCCCCTCGCCCCCACGGCCGCCCCCCGCACCCCGCGGGTCCAGGCGCGCTCTCTCCCGCTGCCCGCACCGCAGCGCGCGTCTCCGCTGCCCAACCTTTGTTTTGCCGGGACGCTGTCACTTGGGACTGACTAGGCGAGATCGTGTCGGGAGCACCTTGGAATAGCCGGTATCCGCGCTGTTTCGTTTATCCCATTTCCTCAGACATCTTCTCCCGGCCGCTGGGAGCGGCAGAATCGGGACGCTGTGCCTGAAGCACAGACGGATCTTAGGATCGAGTTAAAATCTTCCCAGGGCCCGGAATGTGCTGTGCATAGCAGGGAGCCCCGAATGTAGCAGCAGAGAAACATCACCTGTGCTTTGGGGTTGTTTTAAGCACACACAGAAAACACGTTTTAAAGTAGAGCTAGAACAGATTTTGGGAATGCAGAAGGGAAGGATAGGTTTGCTTGAGAAGTAGGATTCGATCAAAAGTAATTTTTCCTGGTGGATTAGCCTCAAAAAAAGGTGATGAACCATCTCTGTAAAATATGTGTACATCATTTAAACCAGCGGACACCTGCATGCTCATCTGTGAGCACAGCAAAGTGTGGCCACGTTGATGGAGATAGGAGAGAGACAGGGTTGCACAAGCGATTTTCTGCTGTCTCAGAGGCAGCCCCAGCTGCCTGTGTGTGAGGACTTAGCTGGGATTTGCAATTGTGGGAGCCCTGCATCCACACACTCACCCTGTGGTGCTCGGGATGGTGGGAGCAAAAGCTGAAATGAAGAACTAGATTTTCTCTCTAAATTAGCACTGGGCGATCGTGCTGCCTCTGGGTTTGTTTGTGCTTTGAATGTTCATGGCTTCATTTGGACACTATGGCAGTTTCCATCCACACAGTGATTTACTGGGGGATTGTACAGAGAAATGGAGGGCTTGGCAAAAAAAAAGGGGATAAAATTAAGGATAGGTCAAAAAGAATCCAGCTGTGAGCTTCATACGTGGCAGGAGCTGTGCAAGCCCCGGGTGTGCCTCTGGAGTCTGGATAAATCTCTGCTGGAATCAGCACAGAGGGAGCAGGCAGGAATGAAGTTGGAAAAGTTCAGCACTCCAAATGTTGGTGATGGTGGTACAGGTTTGTACTGACAGAAGGCTCGGCCGTGTGGCTGTTCTGCCTGCAGAGCCTTTGCAGCGGGATCTCACACAGAAAGGGAATGTTGCGTTCAGGGGAGCAGGTTTGGGCTCCTGTGGAGGTCCGTGAGCAGTCGTGGCGGCAGCAGCAGGTACATTTTGCCCTAGTCTTGCCTTAGGGATAAATGACATCTCCCTCATTCCTGAGGCAAGTGTTGTATCCTCATGTTGTGGCTCCGTTCAGTGTGCTGTGACTGTGTCCTGCTTGCCCTGGCAGACTTTTGGGGGATCAGCAGGGTCATGGAGCTGGCATGGTGGCCTTTACAACACCAGTATCTTGTCCTTTGAACTCCTCCAGTGCTCGTACAGCACTACCCTGCTGCTGTCAAGGTATGAGGGGCTGACAGGATTTATCCTTTCTCAGTGTTTGGATGCAGTTTTCAAACACCATAAGGAAAGAACACTCTGCTGTGGTCTGGCTCAAGCCGTGTGTGTTAATTACTGCCAGGTTTACACTTCATCCTAGCAGAGTCTCCATTAGCTTTACAGTGTGCTGCTGGCCCATCCCTGCAGCTTTGTGTTTTCTCCTGGATCTCTGGCAATGCCAGCACAGGAACAGCCTCTGCTCCTGCTGGACCCTGGTGGGTCATATACCAGTGTCACAGGCAGCAGTGCCTGTGAGGAGAAAGGGTCACGAGAGCTGAGAGGCTCTTTAGCAAAATTCCCTGACAGAAGGATGATTGACTTTGGACCTGCACCCCCCTGCTAGTGTCAGGTGCTTGGCCCGAGCTCCTGTCCTACATGGCATTGCACAGAGAGCTCTCCCCTTGTAGCCTCAGAGGATGCAGCCTCAGCACCCTGTGAGGGTGGTGGGAGGCATTCCTGGGGGCTTTACCAGTCTGGGACGATCAGCACTTCAGCTCCCTGTCCCTGGGGGTGCTGGCAGAGGCAGCGGCACATGCAACCCTGCCTGCTTTGGGGAATAAGGAGCATTTCAAGGTGTGTTGCTCCCACTTCCTTCCTGCTCCAAATGGTCCCATTGTAGTGGCTCTTCCCTCCCAGGTGAAGCTTTCCCAAGCCCCAGCTCTGCCCTGCTGCAGTTGTGGCAGGGTATGGATAGGTATTTTTTGAGTTAGGGACAAACACCCTGCATATGACACTAAAGCATGAGAAGTTTGTTAATGTTTGGGGGGAATTGAGATGGCTGCAGCTCCTGGGTAGGTCTGTAGCTGCTACTGCTCCTTTGTGTGGCAGAGTGGTGTCCATGTTTAGAGGTGCTGGCACATTGCCCAGAAAGACTGTGGGCATTAATGTGATTTGGTTTAATTGAAAGCTTTTGGTACAGCGTCCCTTACTGGGCTAGTTGTGCCTATGTGTAATTGGCAAACTAATCCCAGCTTTTGTTACCCCGTAGACTAGGAGCTGTTAATCTTTGTGCTTTGGTTGTTGCATCATTACTACCACCAGTCTCTGAGGTGTCTAAATAACCTATCTCAGGAGAGAGACACAGCACTGACAGAATAAAGCCAAGGTTCCACTGTCAGAATGACTTGGAAGATGAATCCCAGCAGTGTGTAGGGAGGGTTGGCCTCTGGTTTAAACTGAAATGGAATCAAAGAAGGACCTGCTACCAAAACAATAGAATGAGAGAGGAGAAAAGGATTTAAGGGGCTCTTGGCTCAGGAAAATCTGCTGTCCGTGTAGATTCAGATGTTTTTAAGTGGCATTTGCTATCACTGCTGTTACCTGTTGCTTATACTGGTTGGAATCCTGGTGTTTGTGGGTCACACCTACCTGTGGCTCCTCTCCACAATCCAGTTACGATCAGCTTGTGCCAGTGCCATGTGTTTATGCATCAGCTGTCTCGAGGGCTCTGTAATCATTTCAGGTCTGTAGTTGTGGTACAGCTTACAGATAACACCTGCAGTAATTCTTGCCTCTGGAGGGGAGAGATAAGATTCTGACAAAGGGATGAAGGGCAGCTGTTACCCCAAGAGATGGGATGAGGCAGGAGGCTGCTCTCAGGTCTGCCCTTACTCCCAGTCCATGCTCAGCAGCAGCTGTCCCAGGAAGACTCTGGGGACCCCCAGCTCTGTGCTGATAGGTCTCAAAGCCCTGGGGAAGGGGCTGACCCTCCAGTCTGCTGTTGTCAGCATGACCTTTCTGCTCTGGGGATTGGTCATAGCATGTAAATATTTCTTTTGAAGACAAACAGAGCATGTGGGCAGCCAGTCCCTCCAGCCCTTACAAACCTGTGAACAGGCAGCCTGGGGTAGTCAGGGATGTGCTAAAGCTTGTTGTTGGTTCCTGATAAATGGAGAACTAAAAACATAAAAATATTTCTTCCTCAGCACCTCTTAATCCTTTCCCTACCGAGGGATGAAGGACAGCTATGTTAAACACAGAGTAACAGCAGTGCTGGGGCTGGATTAGAAAACTCGGGGCTTGGTTGAGTGTTACCAGACCGTGGCAGGGTGCTCATCTGTCATGGCTGGAGCTGAGGTTGTGATACAAGTGATACCTAAGGCTGGGTAACTGGATATGCTGGAATGTTGGAGTTGTGCTCAGCAAGGAGAACCCTTCGGGACAGAGGGAGCAGCTGAGCGGGCACTGCTCCATGCTGCGCTGGAGCGTGGCACTGAAGAATCCTTTTCCTCACTCCTGAGCATATGCTGAGTCTCATAAAACCGACTCTTCCTTTTCCCCTCCCTCCTCTGCCTCCCTCTCTTCCCTGCTGTCTCACGCTTCAGCTCTCCCTTCACCCCTGGGAAGGGGAGATGGGTCACCTGTCGGGCTGGGCTGTGCAGGGCAGACACGCGGGATGTCTGTGTGGCACCTGCCTGGCCACTGACAGCACACAGCATCTCTGCCTCTTCACTACTCAGGGGCAGACCTTGCTCCATCTTCCTCTGGGCTGTCCCATCCTCTTCTCCACATGTCTTGAATTTTTGAGGTCTCATACCCTCTGGAAACTGGTTCAATAATCTCATGCTTGATATCAGCAGTGAGTATTCCATCCTGATTTCTCTCAAGTGCTGGCCGCAGTGCAAGATCAGGCTCCATGAGCCACTTGGTGTTGGAAGCAGGGGCTGAGGAATCAGAAAATTTTATCAAAGAAATAATCCATAAAAAGCTTTAGAAGTGCCAATGGATCAGAGTCACACAGACATTTTGTGTGCTCTGTCTTGTATTCCTGAGGCTTCAGGGCAGGAAGCTGTACAGGATCTGCCCATGGCAGCTCATCTCCTGGTTTTGCAGCTTTTACGTTCTTCCTGCTGTTTGCAGATTCCCTGGTATTTACCCATTCCATAGATGAGCTGTGCTTTGCACTACTCCTTGCAGCCAGTCTCTGGTGTAACCATTGGTTTTCCTGTTGGGAGAACTTCATTCCAGCCAGAGAGCCAGTTAACAATGGGAAGTGCTTTGGTGCTGCTTCTGAGGACAGAAGGGTATGTCAAAATACTGATTGGGAGTAAGAGATAAAGCACGTTTTGTAGTTCAGAGGACAGGAGTCACTGCCAGGGCAGGATTCCCACTGTAGGGATGGGTGTCACTCCCTGGGACAAGATCCCTACCATGGGGACAGGTACCAGCCCCCAGGGCAGGATCCCCACTGTGGGTGCCGGAGTTGGTATCATGTCCCAGTGACACAGAACCCACAATTCCTGGAAGTCGCTGCCTATGGCCACTTTCTCAGAGTGAGGAAGGTGTGGGACAGTCCTGGAAAGGATCAAAGCAGAAACACTGTAGCGACGCAGCAGATGCGAGTGGCATCCGAGAGGCGATGCCAGCTCCCCTCGCCCCCGTGCCAGGACCCTTCAAGGCCGTGCTGGGCGCCGGCAGAGACAACAGCTCGCTCTGTGTCTGTGCCAGGGGTCAGCGCCGCATCCCAGTGGGAGGGGAAGGGCGGTTGTGGATGGGCAGTGGGAGGAACAGGCACAGGGAAAGCTGGAGCAGATCAGGACTCTGCATGGCAGGAGAGCATGCTCCTGAGATGGGAGAAAAGCTTTGAACAGTGCCATCGATTGCAGGAAGAAATCCCAACATTTCCTAAAATATTGGAAATTTTGTAGTCCTATGGGAACATTTCGTTTTGATGTGATGAAAGCAGTTTCCTTCCACAGAGTTAAGAACAATTTGTAGTAGAGAGCAGTAGTTCCGTTCTTTGTGTTTTTCCATCATTCCCATTAATTCCACTCCTGTCTCGGCGTGGACCTTCATTCATGTTTTATAAATTGCTGTTTGGAAGGTGGCTGTCCCAGTTTGACAGTTCTCCATCGGCAGTTGCTGTCTGGACTTGGAGCACTTGCTGGAGGCTGCTGGGTTTGGGTTTGCACTGGATACTTTCTGCTAGTGATTGTGGACTAAAATTACAAAAGAAAGAAATTGTGTTTATTTTATCATCCTGTGGAATGTTTCAAATTTATCAAATGAGTGTTTACTGAAAGAAAACTATTCTGTGGGAGACTTTCTATGAATTCTAGTAAAAACTGTTTGTTTCTCAGAGCTGCTCTGGTAGATCACAGAGATCTGTGCAGCTGTGGATGGCTCTGGAACATGGGAAATATAGACAGAAAATAGAGGATTCTTCTTGCACAGCCACTCAGCACAAGGTCTGGCAGCATGGTGCCATGGGACGGTGGGTGCCATGGGATGATGGCAGCCCTGGGGCTGCAGTGGTGTCTGGGATGGTCCTGGCACAGGAGCCCAAAACACCTGGCACAGGAGCCCTACATCTCCACACACACCTGAGTTTCAGAAGGAAGATCTTTGTGCTTGGTGTGTTGCAAGATGACCTTGTGTCTTGAGAGGCATCACCTCTGCCTGTGGTGCTCAGTTCCTGCTGCATTCCCAATGCATTTCCAGGAGCTTTTCAGTCTTGAAAACATTTGCAAGTGGAAAACCTCAGGATGGCATTGTGAGCCCAAAGGCAGTGCTGAACCAGGATATGGCCTGGGCTGACATGAGCTGCCAGAAGGGCTTGGGAGCCTTGGGCTTCTTCTGCTCCTGTTCAGCTCAGTTCATTACTTTTTGCAAGTTAAAGTGAATTTCTTTTTCAAAGATTTCCTGCAAAAGGCACATTTGCACCTCAAGCCAGTGTGAAGCAAATGCCTCAGAGCCATCATGGACAGCCTGGGCCAGCTGGGGAGGGTGGCTCTGTGACACTGCATTCAGGTGGTCACGTGGCACAGAGGACACAGGCACCTCTCACTGGGTCGTCACTGGGTAAGAGATCAGCATTGACCAGAGTGATCTCCTCTCGCCTTGGGTGAGCACAGCTCTACACTGTGTTCATAGGGGAGCAGCAATGGCAATGTTTCCTGTGGGGCTACTGGATCCCTTCCAGCTCGCTCTTTTCCTCCAGAGAGCCAGGAGACAACATGCACAGGAGGCAGAAGTCCTGTCTTCTATTTTAGCGAAGCATTTTTGCCCAGTAAACAATTAAGAGGCAGATCCAGTCACATCAGCCCTTAGTGTGTGGCCAGTGCAGGCATGCTCAATGGTGGCCTTGGCAGTGGCTGATGACCCTGGTATCGACAGTCGCTGCACACCGTGGGGACCGGAGCTGGCTCTGTTTGTTAACACTAACAGTAGCATGAGGGAGCTCATTGAAAAGGAGCTAGCCCAGTTGTCATGGCAAAGGCTTATTACGGAGGTTCTCCATCCAAATTCCCTCTCGCTGTTTCCACTTATGTCTTGCTGAACTGCCCATGCTACTCATGCATGTTCAACCACACTTAATCCCCCTGCCGGCTCCAGGTGAGGGGCAGAGGGATGGAGGAACCTCCTGGGGGAGACCCCCGTGGTGGAAGGTGCCCTGCTCACCCCTGCCAGGTGCCTGCACTGGGCAGTGCTCACGGGTTCTGTGGCGTGTGCTTGTGTTTTGTTCTGCTTTAAATCTAACCACTGCAACCCTGATTCCCCTCACCCATATTTTTAAATGATGTTCAAAGTATCCTCTGACAGTAAAAAAAAAATACTTCCAGCAGTAGTACTTTGTGCTTCAGCAGCACCTTACTGCTGAAGCACTCATGCACAGCAATTCATTCATCCTCCAGGCAGTTGTGGAAAACAGGAATTGCCCCTTTTCTGCAGGCAGGGGATGAGGTTTGGCAGCAGCCCCTCGGTGTGTGTGAGTGGCTGCAGCCCTCATAGCTCAGTGCTGGGGTCCTGGGGCCCAGGCTGGCTTTGTGCTGAGGACTGTCCTGGGGAGCTGTGCTGTGTGCTGGACTTTGTGCCCCATCCATTGGCCTGTTCACCTCCGCAGACCCCAGTGCCCCTTGGGGAGGGCTGACCCCATCCAGCTCCCGGGACAGTGTTTGCAGGAGCAGGGTTACAGGAGTGCAGCATTGTGCCTCGGGATCAGGCAGGAGCCACCACGCTCCCCGGATGCCAGCACGGGCAGGGGACAGGGTGGGAGGGCAGGCTCAGCTTGCCTTCACTGCTCTTATTGCCACTGCCTTTTCCCTGTTTAGTGCAGTCTGAGCAGAGGCCAGAAAGAACGAAGTTACTTGCTGTGCTGTGGCTTGGAGCTCCCCAGTCCCTGCCCGGGGAGGCCTCTGCAAATACTGAGAACAAAGTCAAGTGCTGGCTTGCCCTCAGAAGTGATGGGAATGATTTGTAGGGACACAGACCTCAGATTAAGTGATTTGCAGTAGTAGCATTAATCTTAGAACTATAAGCCAGTTCTCCAGGTATTTATAGCTGCTGCCCTTTCCCCAAGTTAATCCAGCTCCAGGTAGCTCGGGTGTCTGCAGGAGTGGATTACACCCGTGCTCTCTGCAGGTGTCTGGTGGCTTCCCTGTGCCATCCAAAGGGGAAGGGAGCACACCCTATTAAGGATATAATGATTCCTGGAATAAGCCCATGTTTCAGCTGGAGAGGCTGGTTGGGTGCCTCTGTTGCATTGCCTGGAGGTGGTGGATGGACCATACTGAACTCACAACGCAGGCAAGGTGGCTGTCCCTTCCCAAAAAGCTCTGAGGGCAAAAGGGATAGTTTAAATCAGGCTGATAAGTCAGTGCAGAACCACCAGTACTCGGTCACTGACGTTGCTGGTCCGGGACATCCTTGGCATGAGGGAAGGGAGCACTGTGAGCAGCCTTAGCCGGGGCAAGCAGCCAGGCACAGGCACAAGCACAGGCACATTTACCATTTTACAAATCTGCCTTGAGATCTGGATGCCCCTGAGACACATTCGGGGTGTGGCTGGGCTGGCAGAGCCCTGCTCGGGCTGTGCAGAGCGGGAGAGCTGCCCCAGAGCTCCATGCAGAGTCCGGGCCACAGTTCACGTGCTGTGCAGGGCTGCAGTGATAACGATTTATCTCTAACTCCTTTGATGTCTGTAGGTGGGTGTCTGTGACAGCCAGTGCTGGGGGGATGTCCTGTGTGCTGGCCACCTGATCCAGGTGCCAGCACCACCCGCAAGGCTCGGGGTCAAGCTCTTGCTGGAGCCTGAGGAGTCTGGTCATAGACTCATGGAATGGTTTGGGTTGGAAGGGTCTTAAAGCCCATTTCATTCCACCCCCTGCTATGGGCAGGGACACCTTCCACTAGACCAGGTTACTCCAAGCCCCGTCCGACCTGGCCTCAGTTCACTGGTGAGTTGCCTGAGGTTGGGTGTGTGTGTGTGCTGGGTGGTGCCCTCTCTCTCTCTGCACCAATATGCTCCAGCAAGGACTAGAAATGGACTGGCTGTAGCCACTGGCTTTGGGAAGAGCCTGGGAGGCAAATCCGTCTGTGTTACAGCAGCGTCTTCTCTTGCCAGACTCCCATTCTGCTGAGTGCTCCTGGAATTGTTGCATGCGGGACCAATCCCCCCAAATGCCAGAGGGGAGGCTGCAGATCTCCAAAATACATTTTATAGAGGATGTGTTCAGTTGCTGGGGTGAGGTGGGAAAGCCCCAGGCTTTGTTTCCTTCCCCCTGTGCTTGCTCTGCCTGGGGATGGCTGGAAGGGGCTTCTTGTCTCTCCCAAGATGGTACTTCACTTCTCTGGTGTTTTCACAAGCCCCTCAGCATTTTGCCTGCTGTTATTCATTTTAGCTGCACTCGCTTCTTTGCTGGTTAGAAATGGCAGAAAAAATGCTTTGACCTTGGCCCATGTGCTGAGATCAGAGCCGAGGCACAAGTTTCTGAATTGGTGATTTCCTTGTGAAGGCTCCTGCCTCCTCCCCCTCACGCTGCTCTGCACAGCAGCATCCACACATCTCCTGGCGTGCCATTGGGAGAGCTGGGACAGGGTATCTTGGCAGCTTCTCTTTCCTCTTGAAAGGGGAAGGAAGGAAAGGAATTTCGTGCAGATGAGATTAATTGCTTTCATCTGGGAAGTGATGAGGTGCATTAACTGGAAAATGAAATCTCCCTGCAAAGAGAGCTCAGATGATTTACAGCTTCTCTTGGATCGTGTGTCTGTGCCGCGTTTGTGCACGCTCATCGTCTTCTTTCTGTGCACACCATACACAGAGATTAGTGTGTATCTTCTCTTCTGTATGAGGAACATACCCATCCCTTGCCCTGGGGCCTGCAGCATTCCCCCTGCAGACATGTGGAGAACGGGCTCTGTGCTGCCCATGGGAAGGAGAGGTGGCCGTGGCCCCAGCTGAGGCTCCGTGAGCCTCTGCACAGGTGGCACAGGGCTAGGTGTGGGACGGGCATCGCTGCTTCTCCCTGCTCAGACACTGAGAGCCAAACCCCCCAGCTCATCCCCGGCCCCCTCTCTCACTTTCTGGCAGTGCCAACTCCTTTAGCAGGGCAGGGCTGGGTTGTGCCTGTCTAGCTTGGATCCAGTGCCTGGAGCTGGGTCCAGTGGGAACCGTGACCTCCTCAAATTGGCTCCGAGCTTCATCCCCGTGCATGCTCCTGTGCTCCAGAATGTGTGAGGTCATCCCAATGAACTCAGCCTGTTCACATGGATTTCATTTTCTGGCTTTCAGTAATTGGCTTTGTTTTCACATGTCCCCTGTGGTCAAAAAGTCTTTTCCCTTATAATAGATCCTCTCCTTGCAAAAAAATCTGTTACTTCCCAGTCTGCTCCCAAGTCCCCCGGGAGCATCTTTAAATGGTTAGAAAAACAATAACAGCACAGGCATTTTTTTCCCTTTCTTGTTTACAGCAAAACCTGTGCCAAGTGCTGGGTCCTTGGTTCTGGGCTGTGTTGGGAGTGGCTTTGAAAGGGGAGCAGAGTGGAGTGCTGGGACAGAACATTGCCCCGGAGCTGTGCCAAGGGTTGGACAGGGCTGAGCTGAGGTGGGACCACAGGGGTGCCCAGGAGGCAGCAGTTCTCTCTTTGCTCAGTTCACCCTCCCTTTTGCCACGGGAGTGCTTAAATCCTTGGCTTATGGCCTGAGTTGGAGCAGCTGTCGTGTCCAGCATAAATAAGGTGACAGCCTGGGGTTAAGAGGATGGCCAGTCAGTCCCTCTGCATGTGATTCCAGTTAATAGAGGGGGCTCAATGTGTCCTGCAGGATCCCCTGGGATCAGTGGGGATGTTATCTCCTGGCCATGCTGTGCCCTCCCAGCCAGGGAAGATGGAGCTCTGCCCCTGCCCTCCTGGCATTTTGGAGTCGGGGTCAAGGCGGGTGCGTGGCCACTGTGGCAGCGTATCCCGAGCTGACTATCTTGCTGCTCACTCAAAGAGATTCAAGAGAACACTCTCAAGGTTGGGAGGCCTAAAATTAGATGTGGCATCTGTGTTTTGGTTTGCGGGCGGGCTGAAAGAAAACGATTCCTGTCTGCTTTCATTCCTTGCCTGCTCAGAGGAGCATGGCAGAGAAAGAGTGGGTAGGGCTATGATCCCCAAACTGGACACTGCTGCCCAGCAGGGCTGGTGTAAGCTCCAGTGTGGGTCTGTGCTGATGGGAGGACTTCCCACACCTGAGGGTCCCTGGGATCAGCCAGTTGCACTACTGCAGCACTGCAGGGCTCTGCCTTCTGTATTTCCCCAGAAATGCTCTCAGACCCCAAAATGACAGGTCTGCCTGTCCCTGCCTTGTGTTACTGAAAGAGCAAACTGGCATCCAAGCACTGTTTCCTAGTCCATACTGGGTTGGAATGCACTGGGTTGGGGGTGCGTGCCACTGGGGTTGATACCAGCACAGCTGGCAGCCCATCCATCCATCCATCCATCCATCCGTCTATCCATCCATCCATCCAGGCCTTACCAAAGGCTGGTCCTGCCCCACTCCTGCCCCGGTCCTGTGGCAGCGGACAGGTGTGGGCAGCTGTGAGCTGCAGGCATGGTGGGAAGGCCAGGCCACGGAGCAGAAGGACCAGGTGGATGTCAGCCGGTGGCCATGGGTTGCTGAGGAATTTGCCTCTATGTTGCCTGTGCTGCTGAGATCGGTGCTAAGAGTACCAGGGAGACCTGGCACTAAATATGCAAAACCTTGGTTATAATTAGTGTGTTTATGCTGTCTGGGATGACTCACAGCACGATCCGCTTGGAGGGCACGGGAACATGATAGTATTACACAAGTCGTGAAGTCTCCTTTAGAAACCCAGTGCTTTGCCAGCAGAACTGAAGGGAAATTCTACAGATAGAGCTTGTGTCCATTCCCAGACATAATAAGGAAAAGGATTTTTATGCCCCTGCAGCTGCGTCTCTGAAAAGGTTTGGTCTTGGTATAAACATGCCTAAAAATAACCAGTTCTGCTGGTAAGTTGTGGAACCAGCAGTGCAGAGCCACCACAGTGACCCCTGGCATCCCCCCTCTAAGAGAGGAGGGACGGGGGCTTCTCCCCAAGATGGGAGGTTCTGTTTCTGCCTCCCATCCCTGTCCATCCCCAGGGCTCTGTGCTGCACCAGGGGGAGGGTGCTGGCTCACGCTGTGTGCCTCCCCGATCGGGTGCCAAATCTGTGGTATTTGTGGTCTCCTCGTGTTTCCACGCTGGGTCCTGCCCTTGCTGCCATCTGACTGTTTTTGTCTCATGCTTTATCCACTGGAGTAATAAAAATGCAAAATTTTCAGCACTAATTTCCGCAGCAATAATCCCACTGCCAGAGGAAGCAGGGAAAATATTTTTTGTTTTAAATATCCGAGTCTGGGAATGAATCCTGGCATCCCTCAGTAGCCCAGGCAAGAGCTGACCACTGACCTCTGACTACCAGCGCCATCTGGTCCTTGTTGACAAATTAAATTACAAATACTTTTGGAGTTCTGTGTGACACTGTCATTATTGCACCTTGGGTTTCTCTCAGCAGCACTGTACCAGATGCTGTGGTTAGCTGGGGGGGCTGGGGGACCATGGAGGACACCATGTCCCAGTAGCATCCTCCTGCAGGGCGCAGGTGGATGTGCAGTCCCCTGGTCCCTGCAGAGGGATGGCTGGAGGGGCCAGCCTGGCTCTTGGGAAGATTCAGTGTGCCTGAGGTGATCCCTATCGGGGTTGGGAGTGTGGTGCTCGCGGGCTGGCTGCCCAGATGTGTTGCCCATGGGCTGGAGGTGCTGATGGGACAGCGGGACAAGGGCCCTGGGGTCCTATTCCATGTCATAAGGCTGGTGAATGTGACTGCAGTGCTTGTCCTGTTGCCAGGCTGCTGAGGAGGTGTCTTTGGGTTGGAGAGCAGAGGTAAGCAGGGCATCTGCATGTGGCACTGATATCAGTCGCCATCCTGCCATGCCGTCCATGCCCTGTTGTCCCCCTCTCCAGCAGCTGCTGGGTTCAGTCTGGGACACAACGGTGCTTCCTTGATTGGCTGAGTGGTTTGTGGAAATGCCTCGAGGCCACATGGCCGGTTCACCTGAGGTGCTGTGCCTTGTGGCTGGACCCTGGTCCAGTGTTCTGTTCCTCTGGAGATCTGCCCAGCACAATGACTGTAGGAAAAGCCACAAAGAACTTGCATCCCCTGTTCCAGAGTGTTTCGTAAGCATTATCCACTCTTCAGAGGGTTTCATAAGCATCCCTGTGCTTTGTTTCAGGGGAGGGAAAGGTAAAATTACTCCTACAGGTGCAGATTTTGGTACATGGCATTACAAATCCATGGTACCTGGGACACTTTCCTGGGAGCTGTAAGCCTGTACCCCCATCTGGCATCATAGTCATGTCTTTTGGAGCATGAAATATATGGATTCAGTGTCTTATTATTTGTGATTTTCTTTACAGTCACATTTTCTTTTTGTCAGCAGAGATGGATTTGAGAATAGAAGTTTATTGTGTGGCTTAAACTAACTGCATAAATATCAGTCAGGGCAGACTGTCTCCTTGGGAACTAAGTAGGGCTCTCTGTGCATCGAGGACACCAAGGTCCTGTCCTTGGTGACTCCAGGTGACTCTGCAGTCGCCAGGGGGATAGAGTGTAGGGTGCTGGTGACCTCGGGGGTGCTCCTCAAGGCTTCAAACTGCCTGTGCTGCTTCTCCTTTGCTTTTTGTTCTTTTTGTGATTCATAATCGGGCGAGTTCCCATCTGAAGTGACCTTTTGATGTGCTTGTGCTGTCTCTTTTTGTAGGTACCTGCTCCATCTGGGGAAATCAAATGTGCTATCTTCTCTGAGCTGGTTTATTTAAGCTGCTTCCTGAGCTCCTGGTTGGAGATCAGGTTTTGAGACAGAAGTTTTGGTCTCAGCTGTACCCCAGTGCAGGCAGCAGCCTCTGCCACAGCCACCGGTGAGGTGCAGAGGCTGCAGGGTGGCCTTGCCCAGGCTTTGCATTCCAGGTGTAGCAAACCTGCCACCTTTCACCTTTACAACCTCATTTTCTGCTTTTTCCTCAGGGATGACTGGAAGGTGAGAGTCCAGGATTGCTGTTAAATGAGGAGACACCTCAGGGGTCTGGGTTCTGCTGTGGCTCTGCCATACATCCCTTCAACAGGCATGCAGTGCCTTGGCCAGTCAGGTGGCAGGCTGGGGCACTAGTTGGCAGGTGGGGGCTGCCTCCTGAGTGCAGGGCAAACAGTGGCTGGCTCTGTGCAGCTCCAGGCTGGAGCAGCCTTCATGCACAGCAGAGGACAACAGGAGGGAAAAGAGCCAGGGCTGGGGGTGGGGAGGCTTCAGCTGCAGTGGGGACCTGCTGTGTGAAAAATAAACTGTCAAAATAAGTAAGAAGAGTGTTTGAGAAGAAAACACAAAGTTTAATTTGGAGACTTGCAAAGAGATTTGTGCTTGTGGAAACTCTTTGTGCCCCTGAGGCTGGAAGGCAGTACCAGGACTGGAGAGCTGCTAGTGGGAGGACCTTCTGCAAAGCATGCTCCTCTGGCCACCCCCCATTGCTGGGATGTTTAGAAAACCCATTGTCATCTGCTAATATTTATTTAAATCTGGTGATGATCCAGTTCACATGTGTGTTTACCAGGCCTGTGGCTCACGCTGTGACCTGCTCTGCTCTCAGATGTTGTTGTGCCTCTGCTGCCAGCCGCCACACATGAAAACAAGCCATGGGCAGACTGGGAACCTACTCAAGGCTATTTAGAAGAAAGGAAATAAATTCAGTGTCCAAGGATCCATGTTTATAGATTAAATTGCTCAAAGCATTTTAACAGATGGGATGCTTTAAAGTTTCCGTGCAGGCCTCGTTATGTGGATGAATGTGGTGTGGTGGCTGCAGGCGCAAGCTCAGCTCAGCACTGGCTGGAGTCAGCAGCAAAGGCACAGTGCAAAGGGACACGAGAGTGTGCCCGATGTGAGCAGTCATGCCCTTTGCTGAGCATGGGTCTGGCCCCTCGGTGTGAGCCTCAGACCCTCGGCCAGGCAGGAGCCCCACAGCTCCACAGAGGGAAGTCAGTTTTAATACCGTGTTTGAGAATGTCCTGCACAGGTGATGCCGTTTTAAAGACAGCACTTCTTCCTGACAGCATTAGAGTATCTCAGAAATGACAGTGCTTGAAATGACTGGACAGGGTTCTGTGTCAGCTGAGTTCATGTGTGAGTGCTGGCTCAGTTCTGGGCTCAGGAATCTCCTGAGCATCATGGGGACAGGCAGGTTTTGGACACAGCGTGATGGTGGTGCAAACCCCCTGCCCCTTTTCCCAGAAGACAAGGTGTGGCACCAGGGGTACTGCTCCAGGGTTCCTGTGCTGGATGCACCGGGATGTGTGGCAGCCACTGTCACCTTGTCCTGATCTGGCTTAGGGGTGGGAAGTTGCAGGCAAGGGGGCAGTTGTGCCCTGGCTCCTTTCGGACAGCCTGTACTGGCTGTTGCTGAGATGGAAACTTCCTTTGTGGGTCAGGAGAAGTGGTTGGCTCCTCTCTTACCTGTGCTTGCTCTTGGCTTTATGGATGTGTTGTGAAATATGACTGCTTGGTGAAATTTAACTAATGACAAACACATGCTTGCATTGCAAAATGATAGTTTCTCCTCCCCAGAAATATTTGCATATGGCAGGAGCTCAGTAAACTCTCTGTTTCCTTACAAGAGCTTTCTGAAACAGCAATAAAGCTCTTTTGCAGCCATAAGAGAGATACCGAGGCTATTTTTTTCCCCCCATGAAAGCTGCCAAGCTCCTTTGTGAGAGCCCTGACCTTGGCCTTCGGACCATGTGCCAGGTCTGGCATCGCTGCCTGCTGTCACCATGGCCCAGTTGTGTCTGCCCCGGTGCGCTATCACCCTGCTTTGGGCTCTGCAGCCCAAAGAGTGACACTTGCCATATATTGTGCCAACTGCAGAGCCCCCCACAGCACACTCGGGGCTTGTTTTGGGTCAACCTCAGCACTCCTGTGGCTCAGCAGGGTGTGCAGCCAGCGGGGACCCACGGGGTACACACTTCCACCTGGGGGACAGGTGGGGAGCCAGCTGCTGAGCCGCCCTGCTGTCCCTCCCGTGCCCTGCTTGGGGATGGGGGCTGGGACCGTGGGCCAGCTGGCACCTGGGCTCTACCCGGGGCTCTGCCAGCCCCACGTCCTTGCAGCCTCCTCAGGCACCTGGTTGGCTCATTGCGGCCTTATTTATTACCTGCGTGTTTTGAGAGCTCCCTGGAAATGTCTCTTGGAAACTGGAAAATGGATTGTTAAGGCAACCACTAGCACAGCTCACTCTAGTTACCTACATTTTAAATTGTGTCTTTCTTGTAATTCTCTCTCTACAAACAAAAAAGAAAAGGCAAATTGGCACAATTTTTAAACCAAGGGTGTTCCTGGGCAGATCTTCCAGCTCTGGGCAGTGGCTGTTGGCGGGGAAGGTGCGGGAGGCAGCTGGGAATCGTGTCAGTGCTGCAGGGCCCGTGGCTGAGCTGCTCCCTGCCTGCCAAAACACCATCTCCTGCCCCGACAGGGCTGCCCACACCCCAGAGGCAGGAGCCTTACCCAGGGAGGAGCCTGTCCCACGGCCAAGAATCACCTGCCGTGTCTGCCAGTGCCCTCCAGTCTCCATCCATCAGCAGCAGTGGGGCGAGGGGGCTGCGCACAGAGGGGTGTGCGGGGAGAGCCCGAGGGGCTCGGGGAGCCCTTCCCAACCCCGTCCCTGGCATGGGGCACACTTGATACACAGCTGCTGGATGTTGTATCTGTACTCACACGACTCTTCCCGTGCAGAAACAGCTCTTTAAAAGCTATTTCAGAAGCTACTGAATTTTGAACCTGCTTTGCAGTTTTAGATAATTAATCCTCAAAAAACCCAGGGTCCTCTGGGGGTCCTGTGTCTGTCGTCAGGACAGTGGCTGTGGGAAGCCCTGCTGCTCATGGCACACATGGTGCTGAGCATGGGGAAGAGAGTGTGGAAGCCTTGTGGAAACAGGGAAATGAGCGCTGTCAGATTTCTGACTGCACAGAGGGGAGAAAAGAGGTGTTGGGTCATTAGCAGAAAGGTCTGGTTCTTTGGGAATCTAAAACATGCTGGGGAAATAAGACATTTTTAGCCAAGCTGTTCTATATGCTGCTGGTATTCCTCAGCAGGGTCTGCTCTCCAGCAGTGTGTGCCAGGGCTCTGTGGCACAGGGTAACAGCGTGGGAGAGTGCGGGGGTGCCCTGGGATGGAGTGGTGGGATCATGCCAGGAGGACAGGCAGCACGCCAGGGAGGCTGAGACAGAGAGACATTGATTGCATCAGGATTAGACTGTGGCGGGCACAATGCAGCCAACTGTGTCTTCATTTAATCAGTAGTTCAAGAAAAGCCTTGGGAATGGAGAAGGTTGGGGAAGGATGGTTGAGCAGCATCTACAGATGGGTTACTGATTACTGCTGCTAATGAAACGAGAAATCACTCAAAAGGTTTCTGCCTTAAGAACTGAGGATGAATTTGCTGCCCCAGTTAGTGACCTGCAGCTGAGGTGGGATGTGCACAGCTCCCAGGTGAGGGAGAGGAGGCAGTGGCACTGCGGGGCGTCAGACAGGCAGCGAGGTCAGAGCAAGGTGACCCTGCAGTCTGAGATCACCAGTAGCTGTCCCATGTTGTGCTTTACTCCCAAGGTATGAGGGTCTCGGAAATGAGCCGTCCAGAGCTTGGAAAAGAGCTGTCCTTTGGCAAAGAGCCCTGCCCACTCTGACGGGCAAACTACAGTGGTGTTCTGGAGATAGCCTGGTCTTGGATTGGAGTTGAGCATCCCAGCTCATATAAAAGCCATTTAAAACCTCTCTCTCCTCAGTTTAATTTGTGTCTGTTGGGAAGCAAAACAGTAGGGAATGGATAATCTAGACTAACGAATCAGCTCTTATTATCAGAATTAAAATATCTGAGCAAAAATCTGTTTCAGTTGGGTTTGGGTTTACTGTGGGCCCAAGTGGGGCTTTTCTGGGTATAAAGGTTTTTTTCCAGGAAGTCCCACCTCTGTTACATTCACTGTTGATGTAACCTGATTTCTCAGAGTTCACCTGAAAGCAACAAACAGTGCCAGAAACCAAAAGGGATCTCATTTTTACTCAAAAGTTGCAGTGACCTGCAGACTGTTAGAAGCTAATTGCCTCATCCAGTGGTTGGAGAAAAAGCATGTTTTAGCAAAGAGCTCAATGTGCTATTTCTCCCCAAACTGCCTGGGCATGCTGGTTCCTGATTTGGATATGCCCCTGTCCTCCTGCCATGCCCTCTGGAAAAGCAGCTTCTCCATGGATCTGATCAAACAGATCAGATCAGGATGGGGACAGGGAGGTGGCAGGATGCTACTGGCTGAGGGCAGAGGATCTGGGTGTGCAGGTGGGGGAAGTGCTAGGGCTACGTGTTTGGCGAGTGGGATGGGCTCTTGAGACATCTCAGCTCAGTGGTTAACATGGCATTAGGCCGTTGGCAGCACAGTGCTCTGCCTTGTTTAGTGTATGAGCTTCATTACGGAAGTCAAAATTCCATGAGCACTGCACCAGCCAGTCTCAGTGGCCTTCTCTCTAGGCTGTGCTGTCACTGTGTCTGTACTTTGTCACACATTGTCACACACTGCACCCAAGGGCAGTGTCAGGAGGAGCACCCAGCACAGTCTCTGCACAGTCAGGCCCAGCTTTGTCTCAGACCTCGCTCACCTGCCTGTGGCTCAGGGTTCAGCTTGTCCATCACTGCAGTTTGGGGTTTGCCATGAGGGTTCTAAGTGCCATTGTGATGTTGCCTGTAGTTTGTCCTGACCACATTTGCTGACCCTTCCCTGGTTCTCTCTCTGTTTTATGCTCCAGGTTGGAGACTGGCCGTGAGCATGTCCTGCCCATTGACTATTACTTCCCTCCTCAGAAGACCTGCCTGATCTGTGGAGATGAAGCATCTGGGTGCCATTATGGAGCCCTCACATGTGGGAGCTGCAAAGTCTTCTTCAAACGAGCGGCTGAAGGTAACGGAGAGTTTGTCAAACAGTGACATTGAGCAACTTGATCTAGTGGAAAGTGTCCCTTCTCCTAGCAGGGATGTGGAACAAGATAGTCTTTAATGTCCTTTCCAACTCAATCCCTTCCGTGATTCCATGATTATCTTAGTGACCTGGTGAGTCCCTGGAGCAGTCAGTTCCTGCTTCTCCTCTTGACTCTCCAGAGTGCTTGAAGCTGCCATCAGCCTGCCTGAGATCTCAGACCCACAACTCCAAATCTGAGGGAAGCTTTTACTCCTGCATCCCTTTCAGAGGGTTGCTTTTGTCAATGCTGGCAAAACAGCACAACCCTCTCTCCATGAAGAGCCGTGTTCTGGCTTTGGGGTCCATGATCCTCCTCCCCAGCCCTTCAGAGAGCAGCTTCTCCTTCATGCCCTGCTCTGTAGTGCCAGCCTCTCTGGAGATAAGGGTGAGCCCAGATGTTTCCTTTCAACAGTGAGGTCTTCTCATTGTCTTTCCATGGGAATGAGCATGCAGAAGGACCTCGCTGGTTTCTACCTGCAGTTCAGACTTGTGGTTCCTTGGCAGCAGTGAGAGTCTCTGTTGTGGAAGATTAACTGTCCAGCAATGTAACATGCCTGTAATTACTCATTGGGCTTGTTTTCAGGAGTGATGAACCAGCACAAGCCATCATTCTTCCTTGGTGCTAGCACAATTTGCACGGTGCGTGCTGGTGTCACCAGCCATGGTGTCCCTGGGAGAGGGAGGCCCCACGGTCTTGGGCTAGTGGCAGTGATGGGGACAGAGCTTCAGTCTCGCTGTGACCTTCCCCTGTGCCCATCCTCTCTCCTCTGTGAGCAGAGGTCCCACACTGGGGGTACTCACCTGCTGTTGTCAGGGTGCTGCTTTTAGATCAATTGTCATTATCCCTCCTGATTTTGGAGTCACATTTCCCTCATTCCTGTGTGCCAGGAGCCAGCTTGCCAATGCTAGTTCATGGAATAATGGGAGCTGTGCCACAGGGAACATCAGTGTCCTGTTGCCAGAAAGGGCAGTCAAATAATAGTTAATAAATTTGTCATCTTTCTCTCAAGTAAATTATTTACAGATGTGTCTCTGCTGAACACCACTCTGTGTCAGGCCAAGTGGGTTGGCTTATGCAGCCAGAGTAAATAACAGATGCTTGTTTAAGTCAGCAAGTTATTGTTGATTTATAGTAAGTGGAGTCTTGGCTCTCAATCAGATAAACTGCCACCAGAACGCCCGTGTCTGCGGGTTGGTGTTGGAGCTGCGGTTCCCCAGCACCGGGGTGGGCTCTGTCCTCTGGGTGACACAGGCTGGAGGTGCCCACAGGGCAGGGCCAGTCTGGGCTGCTCACACTGCTCCCCAGGCATGTGCCATGGGGTTGTTCCCTCCCCTGATTGTGTTGTATCATTGAATGGTATTTATGCCTCTTCCTGGTTTGTCAGCCTTGCAGTGTGACAGAGGGTTAGGAGTGTTTGGTCATGTTGGGATTGGGCAATAGCTCTTTGCCTTTCCCGTGGAGCCATGTGTGTGAGCCAGGAGGGGCAGGGGCACCTGCCAGAGTGTGAACTTTCATCCTATGTTGCCCTGAGGTACATGGGTAGCCTTTCTTTCGCGGGAGAGACAATAAATCAGGCTCCTTTATAGGTACTGAATGCAGCCAGATCTCTCCTTCTCAAAGCTGAGAAGCAGTATTCAAAGCTGATATTTCAGTGCATTCTCATGGTTTGAAGTCCATAAAGTGGGTCTCTGAAAACCATAGGTCACCCTTGAAGCCTTTACAACAGCAGATCAGAACGTTTCCCTGTGAAAAAAGCAACCTGTTAACTTCCTAGTGCTGGTGTCAAGCTGCAGCTGCTGATGGAGAGAGCAGCAGGGGGCTGGGACTGGAGCAGCACAAACAGCACCTCGGAGGGGAGAGAAATTGCTGGGCACATCGTTTCTCTTTTATTATATCCTCCTAAAATAATACTGAACTTATCTGTCAGGGATTCAGGGCTGGCCAGCTGGGCTGCTGCTCCTCTGCTGCTCACAAAGGAGGGCTCCTCCTCCTCCTCGTTTTGTGAACAAAAAGGCTTATCCACCTCAGCACAGATACTGTTTTTCTTGACAAAAGTAGGCAGGTGTAGGTAAGGCAACGCTCCTTACCTATGGTTAGGCTGGCTGGGGTAGGTTGAAGACATCAGAGTTCAGTCCTCATGATACCACCCTTGTCCCTGACACAAAAAGGTGCTTCAAACAAAACAGCTTCTGTCTCAGTGAGCAGCCCAGGGGTTCCTGTCCCCATCCTGTCCATGCCCCTGCATCCATCCCTGGAGAGCTGCAGACCTTCCTCATCCCTCTGAGGTTGCTGAGATCTGTTGGCCACCTGGGCCAGCCCAGAGCTGCCTCTGCACAGCATTCCTGGCAGTGCAGAACTGGGATGCCTTGGGGTGTGTTCCTGATGTGGCTGCCTTTAAATAGCAGAGAGCTAAATGAAAAAAATAGCACAGTATTTGGCAATTCTCCTAGCAGACACCCAGCCAGGCTGCTGTGCAGGCTACTCTGATTGCCTCTGTCACTTTACATATGGATTAGTGGTTTGTGTCCCAACCTGCTGAGGATTAGCCTTGCACCAGAGAGATGTCACCAGACCAGCTCAACAGTACCTTGCCAGATTTCAAGATGACACCAAGTTAAAGTGAACATTTTGCAAAGTCTCTTGCCATGTTTTGAAACACTTTCTCCTCCTTGCTGGGCTGATATGACCTGCAAACGAGTTGTCTCTGCAGAAGATTTGGTGGTGCTGCAGCACCAAGATGCTCCTGCTTCAGTGGTGGGTTTCTTACAACTGTTTGGGTGTTATTTGCCTTAAAATCCATGGGAAGAGCAGAAAGTAGGATGACCAGAGCTGGGGAAGCTCTGGATACTTTCCCTACGCTCTCTGTAGCCATCTGGTAAATACAGGGAACTATTCAAAGAACAACCTTGCAAAGGTAGTTCATCAGCAGTGGCTTAGTGCTGTCTCCCAGGAGCCTCGTGGCTGAGCTCTCTTGGGTTATTAATGGGGGCATCACGTGGGAAGTGGTGCTAGCACCAAACCCACAGGCTCAGCTCTGGATTAGCCCTGCTGGTGACAGCCTGAGGACCAGAGGCTTCCCAGGAGACTGCTGGAGCCTCTATGGTAACATGAGACCCTGGGGAATTCGTTTTCACAGAAAGCTTGGTCTTATCCCCCAGCTCTTAGAATTTGGTTTATGCCCTGAAATATGAGGATCTCTCTCTTCCAAAAGGCATTTACTGGGTTTTATATCTCTCTTCCAAAAGGCATTTACTGGGTTTTCACATCTACAGTCATAAATCTTGCTCCAGATGTTTGCACAGATTACTGTCTGAAAGGGAAAGTTATTCTGGGCAAAACAGCTCGTGTGGCAACAGGCTGCTAGATAATTCCTGCAGGCTGTTAGTTAGATAATTCCTTTGGATTGAGCAATTCCCCTCCATAAATCATTATTTTTGGTCTAGGCTGGAGAGCGGCTGTTCCCCTTGGCTCCGGGTGTGCAATGCAGTCCCAGGGGATGGGTGGGGGGCCTCGGAGGTGGCGCAGGAATTGTCCTGCCTGGGGTGAGGTGGCACAGGAGGGGCCTGGGGTGGCTGGGCTGTTCCTGCCGGGGACGTGGGGCAGTGGCACAGCGGTGTGTTCATGGCTGGGGGGCTGCCCTGGACTGCAAGGGCATCTGAGGAACAGATGCTCTCCTGGTGAGCAAACAGGGCTCAGGCAACAGGTGCAGGCCCAGGCAACAGGTTCCTGCCCCAAAGCGCCTCCATGAACCAGGGTGCTGCCCTGGCCGCCTCAGCAGTGTCATTGTACAGTGACGGCGAGGAGAGTTGTTTCCTGCAGCTCACACACAGCCTGTGCTGCGTTGAGCCCATGTCGAGGCATAGCCATCTGCAGGCTCCTCGGTTTGTGCCCCGGGCACTGGGGCACCCACTGGGCACAGCTGCTCCCTCTCCATGTCCCTCCCCAGCAGTGCCAGGGCTGGTGGGTGCTGCTGAGGAGCTGATGGGGAACACCACAGCTACCTCACCGAGCAAGGCTTGGATCCCCCTCCCGAATCTCGTCCGTCCCTCTGCTCCCCTCCCATGGGTGCCTGGCGGGACAGAGCGGGTGTGGGACAACCCAGGGGTTGCATCCAGCATCAGGCACTGTCATGGGGCAGGAGCCAAGTCTCATGCCAGCTCTCCATCCCCCAGAAAGTAGGGTGTCCATTCCTGATTGATGTGAGCATATGAAGAGGTTGAGGGGAGGGAATGTGGCCCCAGTGCTTGGTGCCCCTGGCACAAAAATAACTCCAGGTAATCCAGTTTCAGCTGAAGTTATTTATTACTTATCCTCCTCAATGTACTGCGGAAAGAGAGGGTGGTGCTTGTGCTCCTTGGGATTTAGTGTGATTAAGGCTTTCCTGAGTGTCCTTCACACAGGAAGGGAGCTGGGCAGAGCGTGAGAAGACCTGCTCTGAGTACAGTGCTAAAAGGATTTAGAGGGTACTGGCAGGTAATGCCGTGATGGCTGAGGCTCAGGGGTGGGTGATGATCGGCTCTGAAGGAGATGGTTCTGACCAGGTTGATTGCAGGGTGTGTGTTCAGCCCGTGGGTGCTGTGAGAGGGCAGGCTGGGTGCTGAGCCCCGTGGGGACTTTGCTGTGTCCCTTCAAAGGGGGGCTGTTGGGGTGACAGCAGCCGGCTGGTCCTGCCAGCACCATGGGCAGGCAGGAGCAGAGGGAGCCAGGAGAGCACCAGGGAAGCCACAGGCAGGGTCAGCGAGGGCAGCAGTGCTGTAGGTGTGCGAGGGAGGTTGGGATTCTTAAATCTGTGCACCAAAGTTGGTGCATCTCTTGCCAAAATTTGTGCATTAAGGTGTTGAATTCAGCCTCATCCTCTTAATAGATTTCTGATGACTCCAAAGGACTATTTCTATAGGAATGCAAAAAGCAAACCCTTGTAGGATAATAATAAAGGCCACAGGTTGGTTTCCCACATGCCCATCAGTCTGTGAGCTGCACCTCTCTATTGTGGGCTGAGCCCTGTTTAGTTTGGAATGATCTGAAGAATGTCAGATAAATCCTGACCCAGTAAATATGTTTGTACTTTACAAGGAAACAAGTGATGAGTCAGGAAGAAAAGTTCATTTGTGGCTTGTCTAGCAGATGGGGCAGTGAACAAAAGAGCTGTGGTCTGGAGCTGCATGGTCTGCTCTGGGTGAGTGGAGGGCGAATCTGACGTGTGGGGTAGTCTGACAGCAGGTAACTTCTGAATTTTCTGCAAGCCCCTAAAAGCTGTGGCTGTGTGAGGTTTCCCTTGCAGGGAGTCATTGCTCCCAGTTCCCTCCTGGGTCCTGGCTGGCTGTGGGTGCAGCCCAGGGGATGGGGTGGCATTGGACCCACCTGTGGAGCAGCAGCTCCCAATCCCCATGTTGGTAACTTGCAGCCAATAACCCAACTGGTATTAATGGGTGGCACAAAAAATAATTCAGTCCCAAAAAGGCTTGTACAGAGTCATAATTGTAAAGGGAGTCTAGGGACTGTGTTCAACCGACTGCAGGTCAGTGTCAGGGCAGGAGATCAAACTGTGGGTTTTGGTGTTGTGGGAGAAAACCACCAGAAGTCAGGAAATAGTTGGATGACATTTAAAAAATGAGAACCCAACTCTCCCTATTTCAGTACTTTTAAATTGCTCTTTATTGTCTGCCTCTGCTGTGCTGCACTGTGCAGCGTGCCTGGGTTTTCAGGCTCCAGGGACTTCTCTCCTTGGAGCTCTTGGTCTAAAAGCCTCTGCTGTGAATGGGCAAAGGGCAGCACTGCAGCGGGCAGAGGTGCTGGAGTGTGGTGGAACAGCACTGACCCAGCTGTATTTGGGGGGCCAGTGCTCAGGCAACGCATGCACGTTTGGCCATGAACCACTCCTGCAGCAGCAGAGGCAGAACTGTGCTGTGTCCCCAAAAGATACCAATTTTCAACCTAAGTTTTCTTCTGGAGAATGCACTGGGAAACCAGCACTGATAGGGTCTCCTTCTTCTCCTTCTCCTCCTTCTCTATCTCCTCCTTCTCTATCTCCTCCTCCTTCTCCTCTTCCTCCTCTCATCTCTTCATGCCATTGTCCCTGGTGACACCAAGAAAGCCCAAGCCCTTTTCTTCCATCAGTACCCAGCATCAGTGTTCCATGTTTCTGGTGTTTTAGGGAAGCAGAAGTACCTCTGTGCCAGCCGGAATGACTGCACCATCGACAAGTTCCGAAGGAAAAACTGCCCGTCCTGCCGCCTGCGGAAGTGCTACGAGGCTGGGATGACACTTGGAGGTATGGTTGGGATCCCCTCCCAGGTCCCTACACATCACTTGGTGCATGAGCAGTCTGGAAATGGCTGGAAAATGAGGCTGATGGAGCGTGATGAGCTTCAGGAAACATTTGCAGGATTCTAATACCAGAACTGTGAATTTCGCTAATTTCTGTTTGCATTTCCTGAAATTCTTTTCTCTGATTTCCAACGTTGTTAACCTGAAAAAATGTAAACAGCCAGGTGAGCTGATTCTGTCTCACAGAGCCTCAGAGCAGAGCACTCCCCTCTTTCAATGGGATTTTTGCCAGGCAGAAAGGGACAATTTCTTGGTGAAATTACAGCCCTGGTGTTTTTCTTTGCTGGATGGAACCTGTGCCTGTGTCCCTGGTGAAGGTCCTTGTTGCAGTTTGTCTCTGTTCCCAAACCTGTAGCCCTGTCAAAACCTGACAGACTGGCTGTATCCAAAATCTGAGTTTTTCTGCTCAAAATCTGGAAACTACAGTGTAGATCACTGGGTGGCTTCACACTGAGTTCATTTGATGAAATCCTTCCCTGTGAGCATGGTGAGGCCCTGGCACAGGGTGCCCAGAGAAGCTGTGTCTCCCCCATCCCTGGGAGTGTCCAAGGCCAGGTTGGACGGGGCTTGGAGCACCCTGGTCTAGTGGAAGGTGTCCCTGCCCATGGCAGGGGGGTGGAATGAGAAGAGCTTTATGGTCTTTTCCCATCCAAACCATCCTGTGATTCTGTGATGTGAGAGTGAGAACGAAAATACCCTGGAAAAAAGGGCTGAGGGACCTGCCCCTGCTGGGAACCCCCTGGACTGAGGTGGGTTCTGGGGGTGGGAAGAGGAGCCCTGGCAGTGCTGGGCACAGCTTGGGTGGGCAGGGGGAGCCCGGGTTGGTTTTATGTGCCAGGGTTTTGGATTAAAACCTGACCCCCTTGCTGGGATGGGGTGAATTTCCTGAAGCTGCTGGGCTGCCACAATGCTGTCTTGAAGGACTTGTTACTGAAGTGGTTCTGATTTGTGGCTCACCAATGAGCAGAGGGTTTAGTTTTGTTTCTCCCCAAAGGTCCCAAAAAGCAATGCCGTCCTACCCCCCATTTTTTAGCTTATTTTTAAGTGCTTTTTTCTGGTGAAGTTTCCTTAAGTAGGAGAAGACATCCATCAATGTAACCTTCTCCAGGACACACTGACAAAGTTAACGCTAATACGAATACCACCCCCTCCCTTCTTTTTCCTTCAGCTCTTTCGGTCACCCTGACCTGTTCTGCCTGGTCTGTTTTACATTTGGTTTGGATGTTGGTGTAAAGGCAATTGTTACAAACAAGCAGGCTTGTGATTGCCCACAGTAACTTCTCCCGCGGTGAAGGCAGAACATTTGAAATCACTCCCAAGCTCCAACAAGTTGTTTTTAACCACTGGTTAATTACAGTCACTGGTAGGGTACAGCCCGGCAGCCCTGTGGTTCTCACGGGGGAGGAGGAGGAGGAGGAGGAGGAAGAGGTGACACACTAAATGCCTTCTGCTGGTTCTACTCTGGCACAGGATGACAACATGTTGAAGCACTTCATTATTACTTGAGATCACTGTGACCTGCAAACTGGAATCCATTAAACAGCATCTTCTCTCTTGATTGACAGTGTAGAGAGGGAAAGGAAAAAAAAAAAGGGACAAACCAGTGATAATGCCGTTTTTGTGTGCTTGGTTCTGCCGGTGTGCTGGCTGTGCCTACCAACCCACCACACCTGTGCCTGCTGCCAGGGCAGGTGCTGCAGGGATCCTGCCAGCCCCCTGCTCGGGGAGCATGTGAGGTGCTGTTCTCGTGGGGACCCCCAAGTGCCTGTGCCTGCAGTCAGAGCTGGCAGCTGCCTGTGCTGTAGGGCATCAAGGCACCTCCAGCCTGGCCACTGTGCCCCTGTAGGTCCTGGCTTGGAGCAAAACCTCCCAGACACATGAAATTCCTTTCATTTTGTTGCCGGTAGGGCTGGAAATCTCATGAAGAAACAGCAGAAAGCTTGTGAAAGCCCTGGCTTGAGGCATAGCTGTGTTTAGTCCTAGTTCGGGTCCAGCTGCTGGAGGCAGAGCATGGCTCACATCTCACAGACACGGTGGGTATTGATGTGAGCCATTCCAGCCAGGGGGAGTCTGACACGAGTTTTGCAGAGCCATTGCAATAGTTAATTATGATCAGTGTTATGTTGAACATACCTTTTTTTCATCATCTGTCCTTAATTTCCAGCAATTGGATCTTTATTGCAGCTTTGTTTGCTCAGTTGAAAAACCTACTGTTATTGAATTTCTCTCCCTGCAGTGGGTATTTGTTGGATGTGACTCAGTAACCCTTTTGCCTCCTACACAGCCACCCAGGTGACATTCCTTATCTCCTTGCTCCAAGGTGTTGTGAAATCTTTAGTGTTCTCATGGCTACTGCAGTTTGCCAACATCTGTCAGCACTTACCTGCAGACCTCAGTCTGTCTGCTCAGTGGTCAGTCCTTCGTGTTCATCCCTATTTTCCCATCCATGAATTGCTATACAGACTGGTTGAGAGACATGGTTAATTATGGTTTTGGGTTGAATATAGACATTGACTAGGAGAGAGCCGTGAGCCATCCTCATAAGTAACAAATCTGTCTGATGCTCAACACTTACGATTGCCTTTGAGGTGCATTGCTGTGGGGTTTGCAATCATTCAGCAATACCATCTGATTTTATGTCCTTTGAGTTCTTTTCATTCACATGGGCCTGATTGACTCAGATCTCTTAAACGTGTCTGCTGCACCAATAATGTTGTAATTATTGACTAAATTATTGTGGCAGATAAGATTGATAGCTTGACAGGTTCAGGTTTTGACAAGCCACATGTTGAAGTTCATAAAGACTTCAAAGAACAGGATATAAGTCAAGTCCTGTTCAGCTCCTCTGTGTCCTGCCTGCAGCTGTGCTTGACCTGTGCTGCCAGGGACGGGATCTCTCTATTAGTCACAGTGCAAAAGCAGTTGCTTTCAGGTCCCCAGAACTTGCTCAAGTCCTGGCACTCATTAAAAATTGGTTCTGGAGCCCAGAGTGCTCCTTCCTCAGGGCTTCAGAAACGCCTGCCAGGAGAGTGAAGGTGATTAAAATGTGCGTCACTTCAGCAGTTGTTCCAAGTGTGCTCCTTGGGAGTTCTTGCACTGATGAATATTTTATTTTGGCACCATGTAATTGTGTCCTTGAAACCTTTTTCCAAATCCATCTGGTACTTCCCCAGTGAGCCTCAAGCCAGCTCGTGCTGGTGCTGCTGGGGGCAGTGCTGTGCTGCAGCTGCACCCTGAGGCTCCCAGGTGCTGCTGTCCCCTGTCCCTGGTGACAGCCGAGTGGGAACAGCCCCTGTTATTGGGCACACGTGCTACGTTTCCTCACACTTTGATTTGAAGAAGTGCAGTGTAGAGTTCTGCCCAGTTTAGCTCATCCTAGGAAAAAACATTACAGATATCTTTAATTCCTATTTTTCTATTTCTGTTTTTGTTCCCAGTACCTGCTGAGTGGGACCACCATCACAAAGGGATTTGACACCGGTGCTGAGTATAAGCCACTCTTTGCCTCTGAAACTTTTTTCCACCTGGTAACATCTGTATTTCAGTGACCTGTGGGACAGCTGCTCCTGGAATGCACAAACCCAAACAGCACAGTTATCACCGACTAGCACAGAGGGGTCTGGTTTGTGGCTGCAGCCTCAGAGCCAGCACAGTTGGTCCTTGCTCTCTTCTTACTTCACTCAGGATTTTTTAATACTAGATAATTAAATCCTAAGGAAAAAAAATCCACCTTTAAACCAAACCACGTGTTTTATACATGTAGATTTGGCTCCATTGACACACAGGACCCAGGGCACTGGTTATTTCTAAAGCCAGAGGATTATCCTGTCCTGGCACAGCTGCCCAGTGCAGTGGTGGAGTCCTGATCCCTGGAGGGACTTAACAGCCATGTGGATGTGGCACTTGGGGACATAGGTTACTGGTGGCCTGGGCAATGCTGTGACTCCAGGAGGGGTGGGAGACAGGGCCCTACCATGCAAGCAGGCAATGACCAGAGGCTGATATGATGCACTGCAGCCCTGTTTTCCTCTTGTATTCCTTTATTTTTATTACTCATTTCTCCTCCCTTTTTACAGAGCAGCCTGCCTTCACTGTCCATATGCAGCAGATCATCCAGAGTACAGTGCTTAAATATCAACGTCTGGAGTTAATTTACAGAGCTGCACTTTGACTTGACATTTTTATGTCTCGCTGCTTATTTTTCTAATTACAGCTGAAAGGAAATTCAAGATAAGTATCATGTAATGAAGGAGCCAACCCCCCCCCCCCGAGGACAACTGGTTTGATGTTGTATTCCCTGCTTGAAGGAAGCCATGGGCTTTTGTTCTCTAATTAGTGAGGGTTTGGAGTCAGTGAGGGGTGGCAGTAGCAGCCCAGCTGTGCTGAGCACTGTCACACAGGTATTAGTGAGGGGAACATCGACTCTCCAAGAGCTCTGACATCACCTCTGGATCACTAGTGTGCATTGCAGACAGACCAGCAGCTGTGGTTAAGAGCCAGCTGTGTGGGAGAAACACTTTGTCATGGTGAGATGGGCACAGTCGCTGGGCTCGTGAAGCAGAGTGAGGCCACCTCTGCTCAGATCTGCTCCCCCTCATTTCCAGGCCCTGGAACTGCCTGCTGGCTTCTGAAATGTGTTTTCCATAATATAAGTGCAATGTTTGGAAGAGCCTGGATGCAGGGCAGCAGCTATTGCAAGGAGAAGGCTTTTATCGCAGTTGTATCCCACTTCCACTTTGGACTGGGATGGAACAATCCCACTTGGGTATCCAAGTGCAATGACTTTTGTCCCCTGGAATCTGACCATGTGCTTGGTGTAACTTCTTGTGCTGCTCCCCTTTTTAATTGCATGTAAGCAGTTGTTTGAATCAGTCACCTCTTCTCACTCTTCACGGGATCCTCTTCTCTATTTCTTAGTGGGAATTAAGAGACCAGTCGTGGCTGAGGATGTAAATGATACTGGTTCTTTTCCATGTCAGATTAACAGGGAAATGGATTTCCTCACACAGTGTGTATTCCACTCGTCCTTAGGTGAGGGCTGCAGTGCTCCTTGAGCAGCATCCACTGAAGGAGGAAGTGTTTCTGGTCATAACTTTTCCTTTCCTTGCAAGTATAAGTGGAGCCAAGAAGCCTCAACCTTTCTTTTCTTTTTTTTTTTTTTTTAGGTAATTTTTAAGTCTCACACTAAACCATGTCCTTCCCACAGCCCGCAAGCTGAAGAAGCTGGGTAACCTGAAGACACAGGATGACATGGAGGCAGGCAGCTCATCCAGCCCCACGGAGGAGCAAGCTCCCAAGCTGGTGATGACACGCATCAATGGCTATGAGTGCCAGCCCATCTTCCTCAATGTCCTGGAGGCCATCGAGCCTGGCGTGGTGTGTGCTGGCCATGACAACAGCCAGCCAGACTCCTTCTCCAACCTGCTGACCAGCCTGAACGAGCTCGGGGAGCGACAGCTGGTCTACGTGGTCAAATGGGCAAAGGCCCTGCCAGGTGAGAAGGAAAGCAAATCCTCTCCCTTCCCAGTCCCAAGTCCCCATCTGCATTGCTGGAAGCAGGTGCAAAGGGGGTGGTCTGCAGCCCATGTCCCACGTCACACAGCTCCTGGGGAAGTGTCTCCATGGCACAGTGAGTGTCCCCTCTGTGGGAAGCAGCCTACAGCAGTGTGGGGCTTGTCTGGGGGGCTGGTGAGGGGAGAGGGGACTGAGGGGTGACAGAGTATGTCGGAACTTGGGCTTTGGGTTCCCATAGCCCCCGGCCCGTGGTACTGTGTGGGCACGGGGCACTTCCTCCATGGGGGTGCTGCTGCTGCTGCTTGGGGCTTGAAGTCCTGCTTTCCTCCCCCTCTCCCACTTCCAGGTTGTGTCTGCCAGCCTGGCACAATTCCCCTCTAGACAAGTATTAGCCCTGCCCCAGGAGGCACTTGAAGTGGTGAAAAGGGTAAATTCCACCAGCTAATTAACTGGCATATGGCAAAAGAGCAATGCAGGATATCAAAGGGCTCTTCCCTGTCAGTTGGGTTGCCTGTGTAATAGCCTGGTAGGATATATTTATGATTCCTTCAGAGTGGTGCTACAGGCTGGGAAGTTTCCGGATACCAGTCAGCAGGTGCAGTAAATGGAGCATCCCAGTGACAGATGTGTTTATTGAGCCAGGTCTGCATGGAGTCACTGGTTGGTGACACACTGCCCGTTCCATGTTGTAGTCCTGCAACTGAGTGAGTGGGATTGCAGAGGGCTGAAGTCACTCTGGGCACAGCAAGATCTAGTTCACCTCCAAGCATCCCTGAGGCTGGGGTGCAGGGCTGGTTTCTGCTGCCTTCACCATCCCAGCCCCACTTCCCAGGGAACACTGCAGAAAAGAGGAAGCCCATTCCTCTTGTGCAGGGCGATATGGCCAAAGGAGACCGAGGCACAGTAAGTTCGTCACTCTGTGTCAGACCCTGGTGATGAACTGTGGTCAGGTGTCTGATGTTCCCAGGAGTTTAGCCGCCCCCTGGACTGGCGGTGCCAAGGGAATGTTGGTCTGGATACCCTTAAGTGCAAAGGAGCCCATTCTGTTTCTGATATTCCTAAGTCACTTGGCTTGTTAAGCCCAGGACAAATTGTGGTTTCTCTTTGGCTTATGTACATCAGACACAGAGGCAGCACCAAAGTCAGCTGGAGTCCAGGGCTGAGGCTGTAGCACTGCAGTAGTGCTGATGGAAAGGAAGAGTGCTTTGGAAAATGTTTTCCATCATAACCACCCCCTTAGGAAAGGGATTTTTCTTTCCTGAACTGCACCTGATGTCCGACCCCTCGGTGTGCAGTGGTTCTGGCTGCTGCTCCACTGCCCTCCAGAGCCAGCACCCGCTGTGCCAGGGCAACATCTGGGCAAGATTCATTCCCCTGCTTGTTTGTCTTTGAGAGCTCCCCAAGCCACGGGGAGCCTTGCCTCAATGGATTGTAGTTTTACACAGGAACTGTTAAATTGCTTTAATATTTGATTGAAAAAATGAGTGATTGTTTTGAAACTCAATTAAATTTGCCTACTTACAAGTATCTGGATAAAAAGGAATGTTGGAGGTGATGTAAGCATGCCTGGGATTTAACTCTGAACTGCCATCTGGGAATACTGATTTGAATTTAGTTGCTATTTTTGTTTCTCTTGCAATGCAGCCGAGGTTTCTGTGCTTGTTTCCAGTCATTAGGTCCATGCAGTGTCTATTGGACAAAAATAAGAGCATCTGTAGCCATGGGGTGAGGGCTCAGAGTTTCCTGCTGGCTCTGAGCATCCCAGTAAAATCCAGCTACTTAAATTCATTGAAGCCCTAATGGGGTTTGCTTCCCTCCTTGTGTCCAAAGTCCCCTTTCGCCCCCTCCAGGGGTGGGTTTGTGCTTGACTGATTCCCAGTCAGGGTCGGCGCCTGGGGCTGCTGGCCCTGCAGCTGTGTCACTGTTGGCTTGTCCATGGCCCAGGACATGCTGAGCTTGGGCTGTAAACTGACCACCTTCTCCCAAAAGGAGCACTGCAGGAGAGCTGGAGTCTGCATGGAAACAGCCCCTGCAGCAGCAGGAACCCAACATTATCTGTGACATTCCTCCCTCTATTAGGATTTCGCAACCTGCATGTGGATGACCAGATGTCAATAATCCAGTACTCTTGGATGGGCCTTATGGTGTTTGCTATGGGGTGGAGATCCTTCACCAACGTCAATTCCAGGATGCTTTACTTTGCTCCAGACCTGGTCTTCAATGAGTAAGTGCGAATCAACATCAGCCTAATGCTGGGCTTTGAGTCAGGCCAGGTGACAAACTATGCATCTTGCACTCTGACCTGCCCAGCCCTGCGTGGCAGGTCCTTCTCCCTGCTCTGGCCACCTGTGGTGACCTCCAGGAGCATGGAGGGCACTGTGATGCCTCTCTTGGTCCTTCTCCCTGCTCCCCCAGCCTTGCCGTGGGCTGAGTCCTGCTGGGGCAGGAGGAGCTGGTGTGGGATGAAAAGCTGCTCCATGTGGACCTGTCTTTCTGCTGAGGGGTTTGAATTCCAGTTTCCAGCTCTGTTGGGCAGCTGGAGTGAGCAGAAACAGAGATAATGTATATTTTAAGGTCCTGATGGGCTCTCCCTGATGCACTGTCACCTTAGAGCTGTGGAGGTTTTCCTGACACCGAGATAGAAGAGCCTGAATCCAATAACTACACACAGCACTAGGCAAACCCACACCTGCCTGGGAGCTCCAGCTTGGTCTCAGATCCCTTGTGGATAGACATGTTCAGGGAATCATTGCAGTTGCTCCTCAGATGAACCCTGCAAGTCTCTGGTTCCATCCATTTCCAAAGAGGGTTGCATGCAGGCATTTTGGAAAATGTTCCTGTCGTGCATGCAGCATTCTTGGGACAGAGCTTGGGTCCTTGGCAGCGGGGATGTGCCAGGCAAGGGGAATTGCTGGGTTGAGGAGCATGTCCTCCCCCTTCACACAGGTGCACTTTGGTCTCAGTGCCATCCTTACCCATCTTGCCCTTCCAGGTACCGCATGCACAAATCCAGGATGTACAGCCAGTGCGTCAGGATGCGGCACCTCTCCCAGGAGTTTGGGTGGCTTCAGATCACGCCCCAGGAGTTCCTCTGTATGAAGGCTCTCCTCTTCTTCAGTATTAGTGAGTACCCACACCCTTTCCTCCACAGAGCTCCAGTACCTGCCACTGTGTTGCCCATGAGGTGTTGGATGCTTTCCCTGTGCCTGGTCTCTCACCTCCCGGGGGGCAGCTGGGAAGTTCCTTCCTCCTGCTCTCCTGTTCCCCACTCTCTGGGCTGCTCTCACTGTTTCCTTCCCATCCCACCCAGTTCCAGTGGATGGCCTGAAGAACCAGAAGCTCTTTGATGAGCTCCGCATGAATTACATTAAGGAACTTGACCGTATCATCGCCTGCAAGAGGAAGAATCCCACCTCCTGCTCCCGGCGGTTTTACCAGCTCACCAAGGTCCTGGACTCTGTGCACCCGGTAAGAGAGACAGGGAAATGTCCATCTATACACATAAGAAACAATATAAGAAAGAAACTTTATAGTGAGAATGATCATTCCCTGGAATAACCTCCCCAGGGTCAGGGTAGCCCCATCATGGGAGGAGTTCAGATGCAGTTGAACAGGTTGCTGGGTAGTCTCATCCAGGCTTCCTTTCCCAGGGAAGGTGGGAGCTCTGCTCCATATCTTCCCAGAGAAAACACTGCCCAGGGACTCATTTAACCAGCTCTCTTCCTTCCCCAGATTGCCAAGGACCTGCATCAGTTTACATTTGACCTGTTAATCAAGGCACACATGGTGAGCGTGGACTACCCAGAAATGATGGCTGAGATCATCTCTGTGCAGGTTCCCAAGATCCTGTCTGGAAAAGTCAAGCCTATCTACTTCCACGCACAGTGATCTTCCGTAGGGACCCCCGAGCTGCCTCCCCTGTTCCAGCCATCTCCTGCCTGTTATTTCTGCACTACTGTCCCACAGTGCCTTGGGGAATCCCTCCGTGGCAGCGGCCGAGGGGACAGGCAGTGACAGACCTGCTGGAATTCCTGAGATTTCCTGAGGTACCTCTGAACTGAACCCCTGGCCTTGGCCTCTTCCCGGCTCCAGCTGCTTGTGGTGCTGGACAGGGATTGGCACAGGGCAGCAGCACCACGTCTGCTCTCTGTTTGTCACGGTGACCCCAGCAGCCCAGGGCCGCAGGAGAGTGGGAGGAGTGCCAGTGGTTGGTGGGTTTGGGGTGTTTTCTATAAACAGAACATGACACAAAGCATGCTGGAGCATCATGTTTGGATGTTGGTGACATTACTGGCCTCCTTCAGGATGTTTTCTTTGCGTTACGGTGCCGGGAAGCAGATGAGTTCGAACATTGCAGCAGAGAAGCAGAGCAGGGCTGGGGGGCGAGGTGAATTTGTGGCCAGGGGGGTCACAGACCCTGGAGCTGCCACGGTATGTGCTCCAGCCAGCTCAGCCCCAGGACCTGCCTGCACCACCGAGACGTGAGCGATGGAGCGGACAGGCTGCAGCGAAAGGGATGCCAAAAAGGATGAACTTGGAAACCCCCCAATGGCAGCTGGCTCCTGGTTTCCACCTGGGATGTTTTTGCTATGGCCTGTCCAGCTGGGTCTCGGTGTGCCCCACAGACTCCCTGGTGCTCAGCAGTCAACGCTCCCATCCTCGCCAGCTGCTGCTCCCCAACAAAGCCAAACCCACGTCCAAAAGTGCCTGATGCCCTTAGACCTCCCACCCAGCTCCCCTGGACACCTGCAGGCCCCTGCCCAGCCCCACGCCTGCTCTGCTCCTTCTGCATCTCCACCGACCCGGGTTTCCAGGTGTGCTCCTTCCCTGTGTTTGTCTGAACTCCTTTTCGTGATGCCAGCAGACGAGTGCAGTGGAGCCAAACGTGGGACCGGGATCTGTGGGACTTGTGGGTCCACAGGACTCCTCCATGAATCCCATCCATGGGGAAGTGCTTGTGGGAACTGGCTGGTTCTGCCACGGTGCTTTGGGGGACAGGAAAGGAAGAACCAACCCTCATGTACTCGCTGTCCCATGTACGTGGTTCCACACACACCATCCCACACACACCAGCCCCCACACACTGTCACATGCCACCCCACATTCATCCCCTGTCCCCAGCGCACACAGAGTGGCCCAAACAGCATTTCCTGTGGTATTCCAGCTCCCGCTTCCTGCACACCCCAAGCCCACCAAAACCTCCTGCTCAGCCCTGGCAGTGACCAAGGCATATACAGGCTTGTGCTAGGATCACATATCCCTTGTGGGTTGTGACACCAACACAGACATCTACAAGGGATCCTCGTGCCACCATAGACAAACAGCAAACCATGTGCCCACCTAAGGCACTGAGCCCACCTGGAGCCCTGAGCCCACTCATAGCCCTGATCCCTCCCGCAGACCTGTGCCCACCGATGTCTTCTTACCTGGATCTCTGTGCCCACCCAAAGCCCTATGCTCACCTGGATCCCTGTGCCCACCGGTATCCCTGATCCCACCTGGATCCCTGTGACTACCTGGATCCCTGTGCCCATCCGTAGCCCTGTGCCCAGCTCTCCCAGACAATGCCCTTGTGCAGCTGCTCCTTTGCAGACTTGAAGTAAAACAAACAATTTTCCTGATACTTTCCAACCTTTGATGGGGTTTTCATTAAGGGAAGGGGTAGAGGAAAAAGCCCTGTTGAAGGGAAGGATTTTTCTTCAGGTGTCTGCAATGGATTTCCTTCCCCTGCTAGTTAAAGCTCTGATCCCACTTCTGAAATCCCCTTATGTAGGTGGCAGCAGAATCCACAGGTGAACTTCCTGGCAGTCAGCGAGATGCTGCTCTTGGAGGCTCCCCCAGGCCAGAGGACTGCCAGCGATCTCAGTGCTGGTATGAGCTACAGATATTTGCAAATGAACTCGTAAAAAAGTCCTGGTCATTCATCCCTGTCTTCTGGAACATTCCCTGGCCCTTTGCAGAAGAGCTCACTGAGCAGATGAAGAGTGATGCCCAATCCCTGTCCTCAGCTCAGGATGGCTCTGAGGAATTGGAGCAGTGTCTTGGGAGAGCTTTGTGCTTAGCACAAGCTCATGTCAGTGAAGGTTTTGTGGTTAATGAGTGTGGAGGTGTCCTGCTGGGAGATCGGATAGAAACTAAACCTAACAGGGATTTGCCCACGATGCTTTGTTGGTGGAAGCACCATGAGAATGAAAAGCAGTGGTGGGGAGCAGGAGGATGATACTGCCCCATGTGTGTCACCTGCCCTGCGTGTGTAACTGTGTGCACAGTCACTCTGGCTGGCCAGTGCTGAGCCCAGCAGGACCTCATGGGCAGCACCCCCAGCCCAGGGCAGAGGGGCAGTTGGGGGCACTCTTTGTCTCTTCAGCCTCACAGTGAACTTCTGCAACTTCTTCATTCAAAAGTTAGGTTCTTATAATATGGTTACCAGGAGATGTGGGAGCCAGAACCTGCAGAACCTGTGTGTATTTGCTGGGGAAATGAACACTCTTTCCACCTGGATTTTCACAGGCTGCTGCAGGAAATGGGGAAGAAGAGGCTTAAGAAATACCAAAGTCCAGCTCCTGCCATGTATCTTTGTACTTTGTGTTTTCTTCTGTGTTTTCTTGTCTACTTTTGCTTTAATAAAGCAAAGAGAATTTCACTGTGTTCACAGTCCCATAGAAGCTGTCCCTGAGACTCCTCTCCGGATGTCTGAGCCCTGGAGCAGGGACCCCCTTGGTGTCGCAGCCAGGAACCAACTCCATCTATGTTCCCCTGTGGATTCTCTGGCTCTGCTCTGGCTCATCTCAGCAGTGGGGAGGCTTTGGGGCCAGTTCAGACCATCAGGTCCTGCCCAAAGCAGCAGATGGAGGACAAGGAACACACACTTGGCATCTCCCTGGGAGCAGCGTTGGTATGTGGATGGGCACAATTCCACGAAAGAGGGTGCAGAGTAAGGGATGCTGCCTTTAGTGAAGGTGGGAGAGACTCTTCCTCAGTCCTGTGTCATGCCAGAAGGTTGATCAGGTGGTGCAGTGCTAGATCAGGCAGTGGAATGGCATGTGGCATTCCCGAGGCAGGGGTCCTGACAGGCTCCTGCTGGCACCCACTGGCTCAGCAGGGAGCTCAGCTCAGCAGGAGTGAGAGCTGGGACAGTGACTCTCCACTCAGAGAGGCTGTGGATGAGTCTGGAGAACCAGCAGCATCCATGTGTTGTTGCCATAATGTTCAAGTGGGTCTTTGTGCTCAGCTCAGGGAATGGGGCCCTCAGCTATGGGCATCAGGCTCAGCAAGGGAGGTAAACCTGGGGCAGGACTCTCCTTATGCTACCACTCTTGGCTCTGAGCCCTGCAGAGCTGTGGGATCATCTCCATGGTCTGCAGGGATGCTGAGGGGTACCGGAGGTGTCACCTGTGCCCAGGTAGCTGGAGAGGTGCTGCCCTTGCAGTCACCTCCCATCACAGACCGATGCCACGGTCCCCACGGTGTCCCTCCTCCTGGTGAGCTTTTGCCTTGGAAGTTTCAATAACGTAATATATGCTAAAGATATCTGTATCTATGTAAAATAAAGGCATGGCCCATTTTCTGTCGCTAAAGATATCTATTTAGTGCGATGCTCTGAGAGAGAGTCCTCTCTGGCTGCACACTGAGGCAGTGAATGCTCTGCAGATGAGTCAGAATGTACCAATTTAATGGAAACTTCTAATTTAATTATTTTTCTGGCTGGGTGCTGCCCAGTTTGCAAAGGTCCTCCCTTTTGTGGCATGCACAGAGCACACACTGGAATAGGCTGTCAGTATTGGCTCCTCCAGCTTTCCTGTGGCTGCTTGTGTTTAGGCAGGGATGGTGTTTTGAGCTTCGGGGAACAACAGTGTCCTTTGTTTCTGTCCTTTTTGCACAAAATGTCCTTGCACGTTTGGGCAGAATCCTGGGATTACAGAGAGGTGTCTGTGTTCTACCTGTTTCCAGACCTGGGGCTGGCTGTAGGCACAGTGGGTGGCTTGGGGCAGGCAGGGTGCCCATCTGGGCAGCACAGAGGGCTCCAGCTCATTCCCTGCAGCAACAGAGGGACCCTGTGCTTGTGACTCACAGAGTAAATCTCTGCACCCACTTAAACCCCCAGCAAGTGTATAAATGCTGCTCTCTGTGCTGGATGTTTGGTATTCTGTGGAAATTTTTTGCTGTTTCTCTTTGCTAGCATGTCTCTGTAATAATAAGAGTTCTCAATTTGATATGTTTTATTTTCTTTTTAATAAGCCAAAAAGCTCATTGCTGGTGCCTTTTTGCCTGAGGCCCCCTCCCAGCCTACAAATGTGTTTCTGGGAGGAACAAAGGGCAGTGTCTGCAATGGCTCCTTCCACCAGAGCTGAGGGAAGGTGGGAAGCCAGTGTCTCAGGATTGCCAGAATGAAAAGAACCAGCAGCCTTGGAATGGCAGAGAGACTTTGGGTTATGATGCTGGTTCTTTCCTGGGGCGTGGCTCCAACACGAGGGCTGAGCATAACACTGGGGACATCCTGGCCCCGTCTCAGTGGGACTGTGATCCTCAAGTGCAGCACGTGCAGTCTGATCCAGCCCCATTTGGAATCGCAGTGCTTTGCCCTGATTACAGGACCTGAGGGTGAATTCTTCTAGAAAAGGATGAAAAGACATTCTTGGATTGCTGCTACAGCTCTTTGGGTTTTTCAATTGGAACTGAATGCATTGGATAAAGAAAATAGAGCCGCACAGTGTTGCAGTGCTGTGGGGGCTGGAGCACGGTGACAGATGACACGGTGAGCACAGGATGCCCAGGGGACACCTGAGACTCAAATCCCTCTACAGGACTGAAGGACATATATTTGTGTAACCAAAGAGAGGAGCCTGCCTGGCACTCAGGTAAAGACAAACCAATGACACTGCACTCGGGGTAAATGAAAATTCTCCTTTTTGGCTCTGTCAGCCATGCCTGGGTCCTGTGTGAGCCCTTGGCTGTGCCACGGCGTGGCCCCTCATGCTTGGTGTTCAGCTCTTTTTGTAACCTGAAAATCTGCTGTTGTTCTGAGTCCAATAAATGCAGAAACTGGTTTGCTGGAGCTCTGCCCTCCGCCTGCGTTTGGCTTTTGTGTTGTTTTTGTGCCTGAAATTGCTGTGGGTGTGATGGCTGTCAGTGAGTGAAGGCGCCAGGGATCAGTGGGTCATTTGCCAGTTGTTGAGGCTGTACATTGGGTCATTGTAGGCTTTTTTCACAGTCAGATTTTGCTATTAATTACATGTCTGCACTGGTAATTCAGTTACACATCAATTGACTAATCCTTTCATATATTCCTCTTTGGATCTTTTAAATTGAATTTAATTTGATGAATGTATTTCTCAAAACAAGAAGCTAATAAAGGCCAGTGTCCTCCTCCTCCTTTTGTTGTTGTTTTTGGTAACTTTATGAGCAATTGTAAATCCATTCTGCTGGAACGTCTTTATAAAATTGACCTGTTCTCTCCAAGTAATAAAGAAGACGCTTATCAGCCGCTTGTTAATTCAAGGCACAGATGTGAATCCTGCCCAGGGCCAAGATTGGATTAAGTGAGACAAAGCAAAGAGCTTAGAAAAAAACCAAACCTCATCAGGCCACAGATAACTGGCAATGCCTGGTGTGTAAATGCACTGTAGCAAACCACACACTGTGCCCTGTGAGCTGAAGCACAGAGTGCCAAGAGCACAAAAGCCTTGGTGTCAGGGTTAGTCATACACAGGGAATGTGGTCCCATCCCTCACTCTGAGTCACAGGGAAAACTAATGTGTTATTTTCAAAATTTACCCTTAGTGTACACTGGAAAGGCCATTGTCATGCAGGGCTGTGGTGGTATCTTGGGTACCTGCTGGCATGGCAGCTCCAGTGTCACCTGCCAAATGGTCACTTGGCCACCAGTGTCCACAGGGACATTCAGGAGCCACTGGTCCAGTGCGTTGTGGAGTGATGGTCCCAGTCCCTCATGGCTACACATCTCCTGGGCTTACACTGGCCTCAGTCTCTGGCAGCCCTGGACTCATAGGGCTTGACCAGTGTCTGTGGGAGGACAGAGAGGGAACCAATCTGAGGGCTGCCAGGGTTGGGGTTGCCGAAGGGCAAATCCACCTCACTCACCTCCTTGTGCCCTGTTAGGTTCCAGCTGTTTCTGCTGTACATCCTGCATCCCACACCATGCATCCCATACCCCGCACCCTGCATCCCACACCATGCATCCTGCATCCCGCATCCCACACCATGCATCCTCCATCCTGCATCTTGCACCCTGAATCGTGCATTCTCCATTCTGCATCCCGCATTCTGCATCCCACATTGCCCCTCTCCCCACCTGGTCACCAGGACTGCAGGTCACAGTGAAGCTGCTGCCCCCCTGACCATTCCGAACCATGGGAGTCGCAGGCCACTGCTGGCACTGAGGCTGGGCCACGTGCTGGAGAGTTCCAGACCTGCCCCTGGAGATGCCTCTGCTCCTCGGCAGAAAGGCACCAGGCTCTGTGGAGGAAGTTCAATTACCAAGAAGAAGAAAACTGAAAATGTGGAAACATCATGAAAGCCCCAGAATGGCCCCATGCTTTAAGGTCATTTGCTTATCTTTGTCCTCAGAGCACCCAGTGGGAAATTTTTAGAACAGAGAAAAATTCCATTTCCTAAAATGATGACGAATTGTGTCAAACAGCCCTTTCGGCAGCGGTTCCCCTCCCCAGGGGCTTGTGAGCGCCAGCACTGTGACCCCACTGAGCTGGCAGCCGGCCCCGTGTGCCTTCCCAGGTGTCAGGGCTGTGCCTGCGCTCCCAGAACGAGCTGGTGGCAGGCACAGACCTCGGTGGGGTCACGCTGACTCGAGTGCCCTGACATGAGAGACGTTGGCCAGCACTGGGGTTTGCTCCTTACCCAAAATTGCTGCTGCCTCCTCCCACCGGTGGTGGGCAGGCGCCAAGGGGAAGATGAGCAGGGTCTGGCCTGCCCCGTGTCCTGTCCCCGCTGGAACAGAGTGACCACAGTGGCATGGTGTGGTGGCATGGTGTGGTGGCACAGTGCCGGGGACAGCCTTCGGGGCCGAGGCACCAAAGGAAGCCAGGGTGTGCAGCACACAGAGCGAGGGAGGACAGAGCTGTGGGAGGATGGAGCTTCTGTGGCTTTGCTTCTGAGCCTACACAAGAATGGCCACATTTTATACAGGATTTCAAGAATCTTCAGAACTTCTGCCTTGCAGGAGCCCTCAAAAGCTCTCACAGAGTCTATTAAAACACTGTGAAAACACAGAAAATGAAAAATATCACAGCTTTTACTCGTTCAAAGCATCTCCTGACTGTTTAAACCAATCATAGGATTTTTTGGTGGCCTGACCTGATTTACAGCTGTGTACAGGACAAGAAACCTACTGAGGGCTGCCAGGAACACACCCAGTGCAGGGAGCTGCTCCCAACACAGAGCATCCAGATGGATAATTGTGCAGTGGGGTGGGCCAGGGAGAACTACAGAGCTGAAAACTATGGCTCTGATCCTGCAAGGAGTCCCATGTGGGCGGATTCCGGCGCCTTCATGGGTCTCTGTGCAGCACATAAATTTCAGATGTCAGTGTTCCACTAAGTACATTTCAATTCTAAATTTATCACACAGATGTGTCTGCTGCAGTGTCTTTGGCCTCTCCAAATTCTTCCTCTGAGAAGAACTCTCTGAGGCCCAGGCTCAACCTTTGGAACTGCTGTTTTGTTATCTTCTATCTGTATAAAAACCTACACTGCTGGAAAATCATTTTCTTGCTCAGATTAAATCCAAATGTTTTCTGTAAGAAAGCAAACCAGGCAACTGTGGGTTGGGAGATGAGGATTACTTGGGGCAATGCCCTGGTGCTTGTTCCAGTTTGTGATCCCTTAATATAAGAGCTAATGGCAAAATAAAAGAGTTTAGTACCCCAAATGCCGCTGTTTTGAAGGCATCCAGCCCTGGAAAAGTTACACCTCCAGAAGAAAACTTCTCAGAGAAATAAGGAGACAGAAAAAACAAGCAGAAAAACCTGAAGCTGCTGCTCCAGGTGAACCACATCTGTGCCTGCCCCAGGAACGCTCTGGCCACTCAAGCCCAGAGCCAGGGCATGGGACACCCCTCCGAGGCAGCAAACCCGGCCTCGTGCTGCCCACCAGAGCCCTCGGGCGAGGGCTGGGCTGGTACAAAACAACTGCAGCAGGATCGGAGAACGCTCCCCTCCTCCAACTGGGGACCCTCATGGCTATGGGGGCAGCTCAGCTGCCCATGCCCCCAGGAACACCCTCCTGCTCTGGCACCCTCCTGCGTGGTCACCTCATCAGGCTCCTCCAGAAATCCAGGCTCCGAAGCTAGCTGCAAGATTCCCATTTCGCACAGAGAAAGCTGTTCTCTCCTGAGAGGGCTTGCTGGTGAAGAAAAGCAAGGGGCCTAGAAAGCAAACACTGGTGCACAATGTCAGAGTCAAGAGGGGTGGGAAAACAGACGTGAGGAGAGGAAAAAGATAGATGAAAAGAACCTAGTGCTGGTCATTGCAAACCCAGAGTCTCAGTGACCCACAGTACAGGACAGTGTCCTGGCACTGTGACAGCATGAGAATATTCACACTCTGCAGGACAGCTTCAGAAAACACAGAAACACGTGTTTGGGGATTGCAAACAAAGTGGGGCTGTGGCAGAGCCCAGGGCGCTCCCAGTCCCACACACAGAGCCCTGGGCAGCTTCCCTGGGCTATGGGGCCAGGACCCTACACGCAACCTGCCCACAGCGGGGGCAGCAGCAGGGGCAGAACTCTGGCACTGGAAAAAGAGGAACAAAACACACTGGGATGGTTGTGTTTGACTTCATGGAAACTTTATAAACACTTGCAGTAACCTATGCTTGTACACACAAAAACAGCTCCAGGGCTGATGCCAGAGAACTGCTGCACTGCATGGGGCAATCCCTAGTCCAGCTGTGGCTTCTGGGGCACCGGCAGCAGCACCTGTGCCCAGAGCAGCAGGGACTGGGCCCCAGTTCCCCTCACCCCAAACCCCCACTGCTCCATTGCTGGTCCCATGTTCAGAGGAAAAATCAACACAGACACACAGGTGACAAAGGACTTTAAAAGAACACCATTAAATATGTCTGCAAGAAGCTGCTTCCCCCTCACTGTTCACGCTGTCAGACTGAAACCCAACTGCCCTCAGATTCCCCCTGTCTCTGGAGCCCCTCTCTGTCCAGGGTGTCTGCGCTGGGCAGTGGGTCTAGGTAGGAGGGGGATGTGACAACCACTGCTCCTGAAGGATGGGTACTGAGGTTGTTCCTTCAGAGCCACTGGTGGCAGCAGAACCCCAGGAGCTTTCTGAACTGACAGGCTTGAGGGGTCCCCAAAGTGCAGCCTCGAGCAGGGAAGGCAGTTGGGAAATGCCAGCCTTGTGTGTGGGAGCCACCAGCCCGACACCCCTGTGACAGTCACCTCAGGAGGGGCTGAGGCCGCCACAGGGCCACGGGCTGCTGGTGCTGCAGGCAGGTGGCCCTGCTGCTGGGCTGCTCAGAGCAGCTCCCTCTGACCTCAGCTCCATCCTACTTGCTCCAAGACATCTGTCTTGGAACCGCTAGCAAGGGGCTGCAGCAAAATGGGCCCAGCACAGCCCAAGGCGCTGCTGGTGCCTGTGGCACAGCCACAGCCACCACAGTACAGGACCGGTTCGGTTTTAAAGCCTCTTCAATGTACCAGATCCAAAGGAGGGAGCAGCTGGGGCACTGCTGAAGCCAAGGGAGCAGGAGCACCATGGACATGCGATGTGTGTGCACCAGCAATTCAGCAATAACAGACATGAAGATCACACATGAGGCAAAGTGCAGGAGACGGGAAGGACGGCGGCAGCATCCCACCGGCAAACCTGCGCCGGGCAGGACACAGCGTGCTCGAGGGATGGAGCACCCGGGAAAGCAGCTGCTGGAATGTTTAGCCACTCTTTTGGAATGCTCCCAGCACCTAAGGAAAATCATTCAAAATGGGGAAGTTGCCTTTGGGCTGGCAGAGGAAGCAGGGAAGCTGCTCACTGCTGTTTATGGCCCCAGAGCTGGGCCCCAGCGGCAGTGGGAGCTGCAGACAAGCCTCTACTGCTACCGGGGTGCACGGGGTGGTGCTGGCCAGGGACGGCTCCTGGGTCAACAGGCATCGTCCACAGGACCACTGCTGAGGGACAGACCAGGCATCTCAGACTGAAAATCAATAAACAAGCAAACAAGAAACTGGGCAGCTCTTACAAAAATGGTGGGTTTGACCCACGTTCAGAGTTTTGGATCCTTAGCACCTCTGTGCTGGCCCACCGGAATCACTCCAGAACAGAGACTTCTTGGTGGGTCCGTGGGAAGCAGATCTGGTGGGAGTGTAGCTCACACAGGAGAAGGAGGAGGAGCACCTGCTGCCCCCTTCCCCTAGCTGCAGCCTCGGAGGCTGCAGACCTGAAGGTGCTGCCTGAGAGCTGACTCCAGGCAGGGCTGCAGCCTTGGTCAGGCCAAGTGCCTGGCCAGCCATGTCTGCTGGCACAGTCTTCCAGGACAGGGACATGCTGATGCCTGGGAGGAGATGAGGAAATGTTCCACAGAGCTGAGCACAGTGTTTTCCCTGTCCCTGCTCAGCCTGCTCAGCACGGGCAGCATTCCCAGGCACGGCTGCCCCATACACTGCGACCACAGCACTGCTCACCAAGAGAGGGACATGAGCACAGAGGAAGGGGCTTCTCAGGGCAAGGGGGGCCAACCCCAACTGCAGCTGCTCTGCTCTTGCTCCCAAGCACGGGAACTCAACCCCTGCACTGTCCAAGGTCACCCTTGTCAAGGTGTGTTTCCCAAAAGTGAGCAGGTAAGTGGTGGCTCTGCTGTCCCTTCCACAGCTGATCAGTGTCCCCCAGCCCTGCCCACGCTGCCACCACCTGTGGGGGAACACACGGGCACCACCACAGCCTGTGGGGAGGAGAGGTGGGAGGGCTGGGAGCAGTTCAACACAGACACGTGGGCAGGGTCTGCTCTCCATCGTGATCTCCCTCTTCTAATTTCTTGAGTCACTTGTGGCTCGGAAATCATCGTCCAGTAAGAAGACTGCTCTCCAGGGCACTGGGGTTGGCAAGGCTCAGCTGTGACTCCTGGGTCACAAACACAGAAAGTCTCCTGGGTCCAGCTGGGCCAAAGTGCTTACAAAGCCTGGAAGAAGAAAACAAGCTCTATAATCTGCAGCAGTACAAATCCATCAGTGATGGCACAACCACTGGACTCCCACCACTCCATAAATGGTGAATTTGTGTTACATGTATGTTTCTAGTTTATTGATTTGTTGTCATAACTACATACCTTTAGCCTCAGCTCTCATCACCTGGGATCCTGCCTTGTGGTGAAGAAGAACTGGATAAAAGGAAATAAAAGAAAAAAAAAGAAGAAATGAATGCAAGGAGAAAGCTTTGACTCAGCTCCCCAAGCTGCTCGAGGCTGGGTAAGGGGCAGGGAGGGGTGTGTTTTGCAATGGAACAAATGATCTCCCTGGCAGCACTGGCAGCAGCAGTTATCAGACATACCCACAAACCTGCTTGCTCTTGGGCAGAGGTTGGTGACCTTTCAGAGTGGGAAGCTGGAACTTATTTGGGCAGATGTTAACTCAAATGGCACCTGCTGGCACTGAGAGCCAAGGGTTTCAGTGCCCACACTGTCTGCCCATCACCCCCCACCTTCCTGCCCACACACTCCCCGTGTTGGACCAACCACACACTCTGAGCAGCTGCTGAAACCTAACCAGCCCTCCTCACCTTGCCCATGATCTGATCTCCCCACAAAGCCCAAGTACAATGGGCACTACGCCATATAGATCCACACACATGGCAAAAGGGAGCCCTAGGATGTGTGTCACTTGGCAGCTTTAATTTATCAAGTCTGTATCTGGATTCACATTTTATATTTTGTGCTCTTTGCTTAGTTTCAGCATTTTAGCTGAGCCCCATCTGCTGCCCACAAGTATGATACAAGCCAGGCTGGGGCTGGGCTGGGGCTTAGGGTGGCTGTGCTGGCTCTGCCTCAGAGGGAACACCCTGTGCTGCAGGGCTGCTGCTCTCCACATGCCACCTTCCCCATGCCAGCCTTACCTGCCGGTTCTTCGGGAAGCTGTCTCGAAGAACTTGGTCCTAGAGGCCACCCTGCAAAGAGAGCAGGAGAGGTCACTCCAGTGATCTGATCATTTGCTAATTAGATCTGCTCTGTGCCGGGGAAAAGAGCCACATCACTGGCAGAACTGCAGAGATCCCCTTCAAAGGACAGCTCTTATGCCAAGGCACAGCTGGGCTCCTTCTGCCACCCGCTCTGCACCTTCCACCCTCACAGCACCTGCCAGTGCTTTGGCTGGACTGCTTACAAAACTGTGGAACCATTTGGGTTGGGAAAGACCTCCAAGATCATCAAGTCCAACCTTTGACCAAACACCATCATGCCAACTAAATCATTGCACCAAGTGCCACTCCAGTCATTATTTCCATGCTCTTGCCTGTAGTCCCATGTGCTGGGTTATAAACCCACATCCATGCCCTTCATGCCCTCTCCTTCAGTGTTTATGTGCTCACACCTGTGCTTACAGAAAGAGTTCTCTCCCAGGTGGCTCAGGAGAGCCAAGGCCTGGCCCTGGGGCATGGAGCTGACACTTGTGGCACTGTTTTTTCTTTTAATTCCCACTGCATTAATTCTGTCTCTCTAAAATCTGAAAGAAATCTGAGGGTGAAGCTGAAATCCAACCAGTTTCCTTAAGTAGATCCAAGCTGGATCTTGTCCTGTCCCTGGATGTGTCTCATTTGAGGGGTTTGCTGGGACCAGGCGGGGAGGCCATGCCCTCTGCTCAGCTTTCCAAGTGACACTGGAACATGCACCACTGGTGCCGAGGGGACGTTCATGGGCTTCAGCTACTGCATGTCCCTGCTACTGGAAACCAACTGGGAATTTCTCTTCCTACTACTCTTCCAAAATTCCTGGCAGGTGACACCAACTCCTACTCCGGCTGCCCAGGCTGACCTTGTCCCCGCTCACACTTCCCAAGCCCCCAGTAGCCCCTGCTGGCACTGCAGCCGCCACAGGCTGCTGGCTTACACAGATGAGGGCATTTCCTCTGCTGTCCCTGCTATCAGATCTGGCCTCTGCTCCAGCTTTGAAGGGACAGGAGTTCTGCACGGTGGATCCGGAGGTCTCATGGGAGGACGCATTATCACAGGCTTATCACCATGGGAACGTGGCTTAGGGACACCGTCACAGTCGCCTGCAGGGGTGGAGATCACAAACACCGAGCGAGATGCTTTGGCAGAGGCCAGACTTTTATAAAGGGGAACTGAACAGGTCAGTGGGGTTAGTTCTGTCTGTCTACCCCAACACGCTCTCACTGACAGCGGCCAATCACCAGAAGGGAGGGACAGAGCCCAGAGGAAGGCAGCTCCAGATTTGGTTCCCTGCCCCAGCACAGCCTCCCAGGCACTGGGAACAGAGCTGGTGCTGCACCTGTGAGGACAAACTCGGTGTTGTTGCTGACTGTGAAGCTGATACTGCCTGGGAACAACAAGTGCTCTTAACTAAACCCCGGGCAATGGTGCTTTGCAAAAGGGAGAAGAATAGCACAAACTGGTGATCCCGGTGGCCACCCCTTCAAGCTTTTATGCCAGACAGTTGCACTACTTGTCCTCTCCTCAGCAGTTTTCCTTCCCCAGAATCCATCCCACCCCAGGCTTCCCCGGGAGCAGGGCACTCCTGCCCGGGCCCCTGGTGCACACTCACCCTCTCTGCCGCCAGCCCCGGGCCGGGGTGCCGGTCTCCTGGCCTGCAGCGTGGCGGTCCTCAGGGCAGGGCTGGTCACCACCCCGTTGGCCGCCTTGCCAGCCGGCTTAGCCCCTCCATCCTGCAGCCTGGCCACCAGCTTGCCCACGTCGGGCTCAGGGCGCAGCTGGGGCCGGCCCTCGGCAGGAGGACGCCCCAGCTCCTCAGGCCCGGGCCGGGGCGCGGGCAGGCGGCTGCGGTGCAGGGGCCTGGGGGCCTCCACGCCACCGCCATTGGGGGTCTGGCTGAGCCGCTCTGATGTGGAGACAAGGGGACAAAGAGCTCTGGGATTAGTTTTGTACCACGCTTCCCGTCTCGCCAAAACCCCTTTGTCTCACCCCTCTCGCTGTGCTGCAGACTCAGGAGCAGGAGCTCTGCTATGAACCTGCCTGCTCCCTGCAGCCTGCTCCCTGCTAACACTTTTGCTCCCAGCTCAGTGAAGCATTCGAATGCAAGGTCAGCCCCAACTGCACAAGCAGAGTGCTAAAGAGCAACATGAATCAATCATATTTTTTCAGTGTCAGAAAGTGCATTTGGAGTACACTTTATAGTACACTTTAGGCCTAAAACATTGTCAAAGCTCTGAAAACTGTAATGAAGAAAGAGACTTGCCATTTCCTTGGGAATGATGGGATAAAAGCACAGCTTGCAGTGACAATTAGAGCAAATTCGGTGTAGAAACATGATTTTAAACTGATGTGCCCTTCAACATCATGATATGGACATTTCCTTACAGTCAGCTGGATTTAACAGCAGAGTTGAATTTGGTCTAGAAAATACTATCACTGGGTCCTGAAAAAGTGCTTCTTGCTTCTTGCTCTGAATGTGGAACCCGCAGTGGCTGAGCCAGCCTTGCAGACCCACCTGGCTCCCATCCCACCAACTCCCCATGCAGTTCCCTTTGCACCTTTGCCTCTGAAGTCAAAAAACCTCTCCTCTGCACCTCTCCTGTGCAAGAACCAGCCTTAGTTTAGCTAATGGAGAACGTAGAAGGTAGCAGAACAACCCAAATCCCACAGAATCTGACTTGTGATATGATGCAGCCCACGTATGTTTTTTGCTTTCCTTTCTCTCTGAACAGCCCTCACTGCCTGCCATGTCCAGGGCCAAGGAAGTGCAGCCCTGCTACTCTTTCCTCCATTGCTTCTGGAAAGGTCTTACAGAAAGCAGGAGGGGTGAGAGGCAGGTAAGGCATCAGAGAACAGCTGGACTGACCTCCACTTTCCTCCACAGAAGCACCAAAGAAGACAGGTCTTTCCCTCAGGGGACGTTTGGAGATGGTGATGGGTTTGTGCCGCCGGGCAGCCACTCTGGGTGGGGGCACCGGTGGGGCCGCGGTGTCCTCTGGGGGGCCAGAGTAGATCTGTAAAGGGAGACGTGCAGGTGACACAACATGAAGGGGCCGCTGCCTCACCTCCCACCGGTGCCCCTGGCCAGCACAGAGGGGGATGGTGGACACCACCAGCACCGTCCCCACCACCAACGCTGTCCCTATCACCAACACCATCCCCAATGCGACACCGTTCCCACCATGACAATGTCCCCACCACAACACCATCCCTGTGGCTCAAAAACAGCAAGATCACAAACCCAGACAATCTGTAGAAGGAAATTCTGGAGCAGATCAGAGAGGCTTTGAAGCTTTGGAGCTGACAGCTCCTGGAGAACATCAAAATTCCCACTGGTGAGGTGATACAATTCCTGAAACACCCAAATAAACTTGGCATTGTTTCAGATCTAATGCTAAAACCCTTCAGCTCTCAGCTTACAATGAAATGTGTGGCACCAGGAAATTACCTGGGATGAAATACTGGCATAAAAACAATGCTGCTGAGGAGTTTTATCTCCTTTTCTCACTGGTCATGTGGCACCTATTTGCTTGGGTTTAACTAAGAGGTTGTTATTTATGTCAGGGCTTTTTTTAAGAGCTGAAAAAGAATTCCATTTGAATAGCTGAAACACTGTGCTAAGGCCCAAAGCAGCTGTTCTTCTGTTCTTCCCAGGGATGTTAATTGAAGTTGTATCAGGCTTTAAAGCCTGAGTTACCATGGAGGGGTAGCCTGAGCTGCCAAGCTCAGAGGCTGCGCTGTCTGTCCTGGGAGTTGTGGACCTGGTCCCTTGCTGGCTCCAGCACAGAGGATGAGAGCTGTGCCAGCCCCATCAGCACGCTGGGCCACCACAGCTTTGGACCACACTTTGATATGGAAAAACAACTTTATTGTGTCATGCAGAAAAATCTTATCATGAAGAAATGTAACATTTTGCTTTGATTAAGTGCCCCATTTTGGTAATTCAAACCAAAAGTGTACTCCTTCTTCTCCAAGCCAAAGAGCAGGACTGGGACACCAAGATGGAAGATGGGAGAGGAAAGCATGTCCCTAGTTTAACCTCCTTGGTCCCAACCAGCAGAGGCAGAGGCTGGGCTCCCCACACCCCAAAGCTGGGCTGCTCTGTGCCCAGCCTGGGCTGGCTCAGGATAATCTGTGTGTTGGAATCCGGGTTTTGCTCCTGACAGCCTGCCCATCCCTGCACAAGAAGAGGAAGAGCAACACAGAATCACAGAATGGTTCAGGCCAGAAGGGACCACAGTGGGTCATCTGGTCCATCCTCCCCACTCAAGCAGGTTCTTCTAGAGCAAGTAGCACAGTATTGCTTCCAGGCGGTTCTGGAACATCGTCGGTGAGGGACACTCCACACCCTCTCTGGCAAAAAAAGCCCAAAACCACTCAGGGTTGGGTAGCACAGAGTGTTTGCTGGCTCAGTGCCCACAGGGCTCTGCCTGGGACAGGGGCAGGACATGTTCCTCCCTCCAGAACACAAGGTCTGGAGTGCTCTCCCTGCTCTGGATTTAGAGGGACTTGCTCCAACATAGCAACTCATGAGTTAAAAGCAGCAGCTTGTGTATTATTAAAACAGCAAAGTATTGCCTGAAGGAGGGCAATTTTTTTAAAATATAAACTTCATTCCTATATCCTGACCAGAATCCAATCCTGGTTTTTAAAGAAGTGTGAAGTTTCCCATGGATGCTTATACAGGTACCAAAGAATGCTGTTTTCACAAGATGTTTTCAACACCTGAAACCCAAGCTAAACTCAAAATAAACAACTCTGTTTAAGATATGAGTGTAGCCTCTGCTTTGCTTCTAAATGAAAATCCAAGTTAAACACCCTGAAGGTAGGAGGATATTGACAGACTCTCACCCTAAGGAGGTTTGTATAGGAAAAAAGATGGTTCCAAAACAATCAACCTATTTAATTTAACCATGATACTGAAACACAAGCTGTGAAATAGTAATATGATCCACAAAGACTTCATAGTTGCTTTGTCCTTGGAGTTTTCACATTGCACCATATAACCCACATCCCCTTCTCCTCCAGACTCATCTGAGCTGTATGCTCATGAGTGAGCTGAAGACACTCTCAACTCCAACACTGAACTTACAAGCTCAGTCTAATAAATGTGACTCACTTAACCTTATCACCAGAGAAATTAAAAGCAAGCAAAGGGACATGTGGCTTAATCAAAGGTGCCATCCTAGTTCTCGGAGGTGGCAAGGTAATTGTGTGGTGACTCAGCCTGTACTGCGGGCTGTACCTCAGCTCTGGAGTGAGCCAGGTAAGATGCCAGACACAAACTAGTTCCTGTTTTTCTGCGGGAACTTATTAAAAACCTTCACAGAGACCTACAAAGGAACTGCCTTGTGTTTCCATGGGCTTCTGGTGTGGATACTCAGAAGTGTCTCTGAGCTCTTTCATGCCATTTATCTGATTACAATCCTTGGCACTACAGCCAACTCCCAGCCCCACATCTGGTCCCACCTCCACATCTGGTTCCCACCTGGCTGCTCTGGCTCCACATCTCCTGTTGCAAGAACCTTGCTGTTACAGCTTCAGCCATCTCTTCCTTTCCCAAAGGGAGCTTTGCCCCTGCCCCTATGCAGCCCTATTGCTGGGAGCTGCCTCAGGTCCCTCACAGCAAACAGCATCCCTGAACAGATGGTTCCACACCTTCCCTGCTCCTAAGGCATGAGAGAATTTTGGACACTGTGTATGCTGCTATGAAAAGCTGAAGGACCAAACCCACTCCTTGGAACCTGGGGCTGCTACCAGGGAAGCAATCTGCACCTGGATTGGGATCTGCTGCTTGGGATTCAAACACTGCTCAAGCTTTAAATATTAGCACACAGCTCTTGCCATGCTCCAGCCACCCAAACACTCCGGAGCCAGTATCAGATACTGCTGGGAGCAAAGTGTAAGCAGAGAGATAGCAGCATATTCTGCTCTCCAAAGACAGAACTTCACACGACAAAGCTGTTGTCTGCACATGGATCTCCAGCACCACCCCAGCAGCCGGACCTTGGCGGGGCACATGGACCATGCTCAGGCTGAAACAGCCAGCACAGATCCCTGGAAGGCAGATGGCACTGGAGCCTCTCCAGGGTTCACTGTCCTGTGCAGAGCATGGCCCAACACCACGGGCCGGGGACACCAGATGCAGCCTCCTCCAACCATTCCACCCCAGGCAGCAGCTTCCCAGACTCCCCACACTCCAAACTCCCCACTCTCCAGGAAGCAGCTCTCCCCAGACTTCCCACACCATCCTTACACCTGGATCTGAACAGATCACATCCACAGCTGAATTACTTTCATCAGTCATACAATATACTTGTCTGCTCTGGGTTTCTTGCCCTGATTTAACAGTTGTATAGTGTGTCATCTTGGACTGTGCTCATTAAAACCACTTCTGCTCTGGCCCAGCTCCTGTCAAGCAAAGGAAAGTGCAAGGCCCTGTAATGTCCAGCCATACAATAGGGGTTTTTCAATAAAGATTCCCCTTATTTAAAAAGAAAAAGCAAAAATGCCCAGAGTCGGTGTTTGCTTTGGGACCAGCCAAAGGCAAGGGTGAGGAACACACCTGCTGTTCTTTGTTTCCTCCTGAAGCCTTTCAGAGCAGTGTGTTATATAAACCCAGCCCGAGGAGACTCCAGGAGCCAGAGTGCTGCCACGTTACCACAGCAACAGTTTGCAGGAGCAGCTGGACCAGCTCCGGGGTGGGAGGGCTGCCCCGTACCTTCCCAAAGTGCTCGATCAGGATCTCGACCACAATGTTTTGGAACTTGATGTTCATCATTGCTGCCACGGTGTCCTCCTGTGCTCGCATGAGGGTGGGCCCAAAGATCACCCCCATGTTGGACGGTGACATCAGGTTCTCCCGGCTGTGCTCACAGACACTGCAGAGAGAAAGAGAAGGAGGAATAGGGTTTGGTTTGGTTTGTTTTTTTCCAAACAGATCTTATTATAAACAATAAAAAACCAGGATACAGTAATAATCAGGCATTCAATTTTCTTCATTGTGTTTCAGGAGAACTTGTTTCCCAGCAGATACAAACACAGTTCTAGCTCTGACATGCATGTTTGGCTCAGACAGCTGCTGGGGAGAGCAACATGCTGACAGAATATTTATTGGATCCCTTCCCACTCTCAGTTCCTCTTTAACTCTGCCATCAAAAGTCATCTGCATAACACATACACAAAAGGACTCAACAAAGGAATCATATAAATCCTATATCCTATTTATCCAGAACTGACTTCTGGCTTTAATTTTCCTTCTCTCTAAAGAAAGAGGAATGAAGGTAGAGAGCACACTTTGGTGGTTTCCAATAAATCTCTGCACAGCATCTGCTCTCTGAGAGACCACAGTTCCACAGGGCAGAGCTCTGCCTGCCCAGCAGTCCCGCAGCTCTGGAGGGGGAGGATGGAGTACGTGAGGCAGCCCTACGTGTTGACTGCAATACAAACCGTGTAGGTGGGCACTGCCTCAGCCAGAACTGGACCTGAGGAGAGACTGATCCTGTCTGACGTGATGAACTCTGGTTTTGCCCTGTAGCTCTAGACTTAGAGGGTTTTGTCAGCACGACTGGGAGAGTGAACAGAATTTCAGAGTAAACACTTCAAGGAATAAACTTTGTCACCGCAAGCACAGCACCAGCCTCACGGGGCTGCACACCAGGCACTTGGCTTGGCCTCACACACAGAAAAGTTCCTAAAGCCAGACACACAGGCGGCTGAAAGGCTGGAACTGACATGAAAGCAGGGTGCCCCAAGCAGCCCTCCTCATCCCAAAGAGGGATCATGGCAGTGGGGCATGGCACCCCTCTTCAGGTGTCAGAATGATAGCACCACGGCAACCCTGCTTATGGAAACAGTCCAGGTTTGAAAACAGCTGCTCCAAAGCAATCCCTGGCATCACAAACCATTGCCCCTGCCCACTGGGCCTTTGTATTTGGAGTGACAACGAGGCAGAAAAACCCCCATTCCCAGTGCTATGTTGGTTCCATGGTCAGGCTTTCAGTGGCTCACAGGTGGAACACGTGGCAGCAGCACTGCCCAGTGCCACCAAGCACCCACTGCCACACGCCTGTGCCAGAGCCTGGCTCAGGTCTTCCTGCTGCTCCAAGGGCTCAGGACACTGATCCACACAGCTGGAGATAAAACCAAAGTTCCATGTTCAGGCCATGGGCACAGGTCCCACAGCCATTCCTGACCCCAGACCTAATGTTTCTGTTATCTGGAGCGACAGGTGACATTTACAGCCCTGCTCTCAAGAGGGCATTTTAATTTTAAAATAATTTTCTGCTCCGTGCATGTCAGAGCAGGGTGGAAGGGACAATCAGAAAGAGAAGCATCACTTCATGCAGAGGGCAGCAAGGATATTCACCTCCTTTGTGGAGTCCCTGTGGAAATTCCCAAGGGGACTGTGGTGGATATAATTTTGCAAACCTAACTCCCAAAAGTGGCTTATTCTGCTGATTCCATTATTCCCCTTTATTTGGTTTTAGAGGAAAACATCTGCTTACTTGACGAGGTGCTGGATGAGGAGCTCTAACATCTCTCTGTTCTTGTCAGGCAGTTTATAGACCAGTGCATGGATGGCTCCCAACCTGTAATCCAGGTTCTCAGACTCTGGAAAGCAGTAACACAGAGATGAGTTTGTGCCCACCACTTTCAAAGTAAATACACCAGGGAAAGATAAAGCCAAAGGAAACCCGTGGGAGCTATTCTCTGAGCTGTTCTTGTGGGAGCAAGAGGGAGCAGAGGGAACTGAGACCTCACAGCAACAGGGTGAACACTGTGAGAAACCACATGAAGTGGAAAGAGGAAGAAATGGAGCTTGAAAGGGAGCTCAGAGCCTAGAAGAGGTTGGCCATGGGCAGGTCCTCCCCTTCACACCCTCACCTCGCACACCTGGGAGCACACAGCCTTCTCTGAGTGTCTTATCAGCCCAGAGAGCTCTAACATTTAACAACACCTAAAATACCCTACAGGGAAAAAAACTGAGTTCCTGACCCAAAGAGGTCACCCTCAGAAGCATAAATAATCCAGAAACAATACAATACTCAGTGTAAGAAGAATGGTTTGGGATCTGGGGGGCTGGGAAGCTCAATAGTGCAAGTTTCTGAGGGAGGGCAGGGAAGGAATCAGAGTCCTGCTCAGACATCATGGACTTAACCCGTTCTGACACTAGTAAAACCTGGGCGTTATTGAGCACCAGCAGCAGGTGGTGGAACACTTTCCTTTCCAAGAAAGAATGAGTGTTATTAATTCTCCAAACAGCCACATGGGGGAGAGGTGGGTGCTCTCCCATCCACCCCTTGACTTCCAGGAGGCACAGGGGGTGAGGGATGCTCTAATGCCACACATTTCTGAATGCCAGCACTCCCATGCTGAGGGCGATGAGCAGCTTCCTGCATCCCTCTGTCTCCCTGACAGCACACTGGCTCCCAACACGGTCTGAGAATGGAGCTGACTGTCACAGCTTCTCTGCAACGGCCATGAGGAGGGGACAGCCGAGGGTGGGCTGGCTCAGCACGTGAGGCCCTGGCAATACACCTGTGCTTCTTGGCTGACTTCTGTTATTCCTGGCTGTGGCTCAATCCCAAGAGCTGCAGCAGAGAAATTCTACAGTCTTTCATGTACTGGTAGACACTTTGGATTCAACATCCCAGGAGAAGTTCCATGACTGAAAGGGAGCACCTACTTATCTACGTGGCAACGCCACATCCCATTCCCTCATGAGTTTTTAAATAAATATATCAATACTATGGGGCAACAATTCTTGTGGGACTGTTGTGCTGCTCTCAGGTGAATGACATCCCCTGGCTCTCCAGACCCTCCAAGAACATGAAACCCTGTTAAAGGGAAGGGCACTGAAGTAGCAAAGGAAAGAAGGAAAAAACACTTCCCCTGCACAGGTATGCCCTTGGAAAGGAGCGTCAATGCTCTTTGTACAGGGGAAGCAGCTGGACACTATGGAGTTGGGCTGGCAGAACTCTGCCAAGTCATTTTGATGGACCCTGTCTGGGGAGGGCAGGGCCAGGAACCATCAGTGGGGCAGCTGTGGCACTTACTGGCAGCCAGGACCAGCTCTTTGTGGAGCTTGTATGTCATGACGGGTTCAGACAGGTTCCTGCAACAACCAGAAAGAAAACTGAGTTCTGCAGGGCAGCAAAACCCACTTGTGACCAATCTTGGACCAATGGGAAACCAGCTCATCCATCAGTGCCACCACAGTGGCATCTCCCCCCTCAGGCATACTTCTCAGGTATCACTGAAACAGCTCTCCCAATGGCATGGGGGGGTTCTGCAACACCCATATTTATCAAAATCCATTCCTCTTCCCCAAGCCTTGGTGACTTTGCCCTTTCCAACAGCCAGAAGTGAACACCTGGCAGATTACTCCACTTTTCACCTGAATTAGCCCCAGACTCTTTTGCTCCCTCAGGGCAGGGGTGACTTGCAGTGCTACCTGAGATAGAACTTCAGTGAGCTGGTAATGGTCTTGATATCCCAATCCCCACTCTGAAGATCCACATCCCCGGGGCATTTTGGATCTGGAGGAAGAACAAAATGGCTTTAAAATAAGGTTCATTTAGAGGTTGTTTATAAATACTCTGCTCTCAGGGTGGGGGGGGAGGGGAGGGGGTCCCCTCGAGACACACAAAGCCACAGCAGCACACAAACAGAGCTTCTGATTCCCACGGCTGGGAAAAGCAGAACAACAGCACCAGTGAGTGTCAGGACTTTGGAGAGGTTGGGGAGCAGCGCTAATGAGGGACAAATGGGGAAGCAGAAGGTAAAATTTAAGCAGTACTGAAATGTCAGTGAGGGCATATTCTCTATAGTTTGTTTTTTACCAAGACGGGCAGAAACAACACATTTCAACAGGCCCAAAACAAGCTTTCTGATATCCATAGTAATCTGGGTGTCAGCTCCAATCCCTCCTTTGCTCCTCTGATGGCTGTTCTGGAAGCATTCCCTCTCACTGCATGGAGAGGAAGGAGCTCAGGGGAGGCCCAGCAATATGGAAGTAGAGTTTTCTCCTGCCCACCCTCACTGAACAACCACATCATGTCTGTGGTGCCATGAAGTGAAGCCTGTAGTTGTAGGATGGGGGCAGCTGGTCTAAAAAAATAAATTGCTGGATTTATTTTAAAAAATAAATAGGACTAGAGAAAAAAAAATCTAACTCCTTAGAGAAGTTTAGGTTGAAATCCTGCTGCAGTAGTTATTTCTGTGGTGTTGGACTTTTCATCGTGCATTTGTACCCAGTGGGGTGGCAAGTGGTTATCCAGGCCATGCCGATAAACAAAACAAAAAGCCACTCACTGGTGTGGTTTGGAGGAGAAAACCACAGAGCTGCTCACAGGGAGGGTGAGAAACAAGCAGCAATAAAACTTGAGGCTCAGCAATGAGCCACAGATGAGCAGAGCCGGGCAGTTGCCCCAGGCCATGACTCCATGAGAATCGGACACAGCCAGATGCCAGTACAAACCAGTGTTTTAATAAACAACATCCAGAGTAGAAGCAGTAAGAAACAACAGCCAAAGGCTCTGAATGCTGCATTATCAGCTGCCTGAGCTGGGGTGAGCCCGAGGCTCACTCGAGGGGCTCACAGGTGACCACGGGGTCAGGGCATGATGGCCTCAGCCTGGAAGCACCTCTCCTGGCACGGAGCAGTGCTGCTGAGCCCCACAACCTGCCGAGGGAGTCTCCTATAAAGACTGCCCCCAGTTGCCATGCTTGTATGACAGATCCAAGCCACAGGAAGGCTCACGACAGGAATGCATCCATTGACTTCTTAAAGTGTACACTGACTCTGTAACATACACACTGCACACTGCAAGGTGTCCCCATCCTTCCAGGGAAAAACCTTACACCAGGATGGAGGCCTCCTTGCCACTTCCCCAGATCAGTTCACTGCATTATCCCAGTTCCAGCTTCCTGTGATATCCCAATCCAGCTCACTGTGATATAGGAATGAAGGGGAAAAAGCCCAGGAAAGAAAGAGAAGGTTTGTCTCAGAGGGGTCGCAGGCACCAGACCCACAATGGACATTTCTCACTGTGGTACCCAATCCTCTCTGTCCCTCCCAAACAATTCAAAACTGGGACAGTGTAATTGCACGGAGTAATTCTTACCAAAAAAGGCATTCAGCAACTTCTGCACCTGGATATTGCTGCCAACAGTCCGGTACACGCCCTCTGTAGTGATTCCTAAGAGGAGAAGAAAGCCAGGACAGTCACTCAAGGTCTTCCTGCTGGTTGGAAGTCCAAAAGCCCCATCTAGTGGAACTGCTCTCCTGGCTGCCGGGCTCTGTCCCACAGCCCGGGCTCTGTGGGCAGGGGCTGTGCTCGCCCCTGGCAGTGGTGGACACCAGCACCACTGGGACCACATCAAGGCTACCCAGTGCGTGGGATGCATCAGCCCAAACATGCCATTTCTGAGGGTGCTGCTTTAACATGAATTTGCTCAAACCCTGAGAGAAGACAAACACATTGAAGTAGATTCTTAAAACACTGGCCAGTGCTGGGATAGGCAGAGTGACTGTCTTTCAAGGCTCTGTGAGCAGGGTCTTTGTCACCCCGCTGCTCTCCACTTCCACGAGCCTTGGCTGTCACAGTCCCAGAGTTTCTGGAGATGAACCCAGGCATCATTCCCTGCAGCAGCCTGGGCACCCTGCAGTTCTAAGGGATTCCTCTCTTTCCTCCAGCCCACTCCGGCGAAGTTCACTGGATATTCACTGGTGCAGGCTGGGCGACACGGGAGAGCCCAGAGGATGAGCTGCCATCCTTCTGCCTGCTTCCATCCTGCTGCTCAACAGACTGGGGTTGAACAACCCTGGACCCTCCTCAGCTCCACCTGGCCCCTGGCACAGGCTGTCAGAGCTGTTCTCCTGCTGACCAACAGTGCAAATGCTGAGTCAGAACTGAGAAAACCAGGGGTGAAAACAGCATAAAGGTGGAAGTTGAATCCCAACCGAATTTGGTACAATGACATTTCAGACCACAGGATCTCTGCTCCTGAAGTACATTCATTCTTCAGCTAACAGCCAAAGTCCCGTGTCCGTGACTAACAAACACTGTACTGCAGGAACTACCAGGTGACTTGAGCCCACAGGAAGCAGGGCCAGGCTGGTGGCACCTCCCGACGCCAGGGCCAGCTCCTCACCTTTTGTCTCCACTGCGTTGATGCATTTCCGAACAAACTTGAAGCCGACCTCGTTCAGCTCCACTGTTTTGGACAAGGAAGCTGTGTTAGCTGCCTGAGCACCCCTGGGACACCTCCAGCTCCAGCCCCAGTCCCTCTTGGCACCCCAAGCCACAGTGCCCCAGCTCACAGATGTGTTCACACCTGAACCCACATCCTGTATATCCCTCCAGGAAAACAGAGGTGTACACATCCTGACAAGCAGTTATTAGTTCCATATGTTCTCCCATTTTTCCTTGAATTCAAGTTGCAGCACTGCTCCTTATCCCCTGTCTTTAATGATAGCAGTGTAAATCAGGTCCCACCACGTGTGAATATGTGAATCGTGTCTGATAAGGACGTGATTAATCACTTCCAGAGCAAAATCTGCAGTTGAAGCTCTTTCCCATCATGCAATCATGTATTTTCTGCTTATCTACACCAATAGAATTAAAAAGCAAAAGCAAGTCAGCTTGATGTGCTGAGGAAAGCAGAGCACAGAGCTTGTTCCCACCAATTACCAGCTCTGGGCCTGTCTCACACACAGGTGGGAAATTCCTCTCTAACATATTTCAACATCTGTGATCACACTGCTATTCTGGCTAATGGAGTTCTCGGACAACACTACCAGACACATGGTGGGATTCTTGGGGTGTCCCGTGCAGGGCCAGGAATTGGACTCAATGATCCTGATGGGTTCCTTCCAACTCACCATGTTCTATGATTCCATGATTTTTCCAGGCTATATGGGAGGACTATCCAACTTACAATGTGAAATACCTTTCTGTTCAGAGCAAAAATGTATACCGAATTTCTCCTAATGATCATGCCACTGTTGGTTGGGAATTTTTGGGGCTATTTGGGAGAAGCGGTAGTGTTGGATGTGTTGCTTATTATTTTAACTTAAAAAACATTTTTCTGGAAAAAACGGCCACAGGACATATCTGGACCAACTCCAGTCCCAGCACAGGCTGTGCTAGGGAATCCTATGAGATCCCTTCATTTCCAGCAGTTTGTTTGTACCAATTCTTTCTGCTTCGAGCAAAAGCAACACCAAACTCAGATGTTTCTTAGCCCTTCCAAAGGAATTAGCACAGACCCACTTGGTGCTTGATACCGAGGGCTATGATACCACTAGCGTTCTTACCAGCTCTGAGTTATTAAAATAGAGACTGTTTGTTTAGTGAAAACCTGAGTCACACTTCTCCCAGTGCGCAGTGTGAACACGGCCACACAGCAGGTTTGTGCTCATGCCTCTGTGCTCATCAGAGCCAGCTAATTACAGTGCTGATAAAGTGAGCTCTGAGAAAGAATGCAGCTTTCACCCAGATAACAAAGCCCTGGAGGGTTCCAGGGTTCTCAGGGTACACCTCATTACTGTGAGAGGGGACATTGCACATGGTGGTTGGTAGGAGCTCCTGGGACCTGAATGCCACCTCTATTGCCCTATTACAAGCTTTGCTAATGGACATAGCCTCAGAATCTCTCATTGATCTTTTCCTTTCCCACTGTTACACTGGGGTTTGAAGGTGCAAACTGAACCCCATATCCCACTACTCCTGGCTAAATAAAAACTGCTAATTGCATCAATAACCTCTACTGTCTCAATCCATTCTTATCTGGGTGCAGTGCCATACACTGTGATGCAAGAACAGAAGTGACACTGCCACCATGGAGTGGGGACACAGCTACTTGGCAGGAATTGAGAATGAGAGTGTGTGCAAGGATAACCCTACCCAGCTTCTGGACAGCTCCAGGAGCCCAGATAACATAAAAGAAGCGACTCACTTTCTTCCTGCTTAGTGATGGGACTGTGGTAGATCTGAAAAAGGGAGAGAGAATGGGGGAGGGAGAAACAAAAACATCATCAGCATGATTTGGTATTTCTTTCTGAAAGAAAATGCAGCACCTGATAAATCACCCATAGATTACCCAGAGCCAATCACAGCCAAAAAGACAATGTCCCATAGAAATGTCATTTTACAAACAAGCAAGATCCCATTATCTGGACAAAAAGAAGTTTCTGCTGCCTCCCTGCATTTCCTTGGGGCACCCATTGCTAGGGGTATTCTCTGTTCTGTAGGCAAACTGCAGGGCTCTGAACTTTGCTCAGACTTGAAGGAAGGAAATCCCAGTAGGCATGGAAAGGTGGGAGAACATGGGTGCAGGGTGGCTCAAAGGCTGCTCAGAGCAGGGACAGACAAAACATCACCTCTGGCAGGTAGGGAGGAGCACAAATTGGAGTGCCCCAGCCTCAGAACAGCCAGCCCTCAGGCAGGTTGGTGCAGCCAGGGAACGTCCTGACATTGAAAGGGGAAACCCAAAATTCCCAGTGGGAGCTGCACTGAGGGAACAGCACAGAGCCCATGGCCATGACCTAATCCCGAGTTCCCAGCAGGTAGCAGCAGGGCAGGAGGGGCAGAGAACAGGGGCCATGTCCCCTGCGTGTCCCCCGCACCCACCAGCAGAGGACACTGCTCGACAGCACATTTCAGCTGGGAATATCTCTGGGAACACTCACTGGCTCTTTCCCGTCCATCGCCTCCATCCACAGCCTTCGGTTGGCTTCCGAGAGTGCCTGCAGCGTGATGGTCCCAGACCTGCACAGAATTCCCCCAGGGACAGGCAGGGAAAGGAAGAAAAGTTCTTTTTAATAGACACCGAAGAGGGATTTGCTGCAGGCCCGCGGGGTTTGGGGCCACCTGAATGTGAAGCCTCTCACCTTTCATTAGTTTCAATGTCAAAACAAAACCTTTTGTCTATGGAGTCAGTCTTTCTCCTAACACAGGATTTCAGGGTCAGGTCCAAGGTGCCCTGGGAAAGAACACAAAGGTGATAGGACAGAAACACAGGAGATTTTGGGTTCCTCAGCCCACTGCAGCTCCAGCCCAGCATGGCACTGCCCACACATGTCATGACAGTGTGATGGCAGTACCGGGAGCACAGGTGGCCCTTCCACCACCAATACAGTGATCAGAGGCTCTGTGCTCCAGGCTTCCTTTCCTTGGCCACAGACCATTCTGGACTTCACAGCACTACCCACCCACTGTGCCTCTGCAGCACCTCAAAGCTGGTCCAGCAAACGTGGCGAGGCAGTCCCTGGTGTCTGAGGACAGGACTACACTCCCCTGGGATCTGACAGCTAGGGCCTGATTTTTATAGGGGCTGATCATCAGTACCAATTACCCACAACATCGATGGTCCAAATGGCTTTACACAAACATCATGTGGCAAAGGGACATTTCCTGACCCCACCTAGAGGAGGTGTGCTCTGGGGAGGCAGCGCTGTGGGCTCAGTCCTGGCTCTGGGTGTTCACGTCCCTGTGCTCCACAGCACAGTCAATTCATACTGTGATTGTGAAGTTCTGTGGCCAGCTGTGATCCACTGGTGTGCATTACCAGGCTGTCAGAGAAGGGAAAGGCACTAATTTACAAGTTTCCAAGCCCTTACCTACAATAATTGGCCTTGTTAGACACACTTATGGCATAGGTGACAACAAAACTCTCCAAAGCCCAGGCCTCTGCCAAGGACTTGCAAAACATCCATTTTATTTTCCTGCTGCAGTGTGCAGACTGCTGCCAAGAACAGCCCATGAGCTCATGCACTGGAGCACACACCGGGCTGGGAAGGCCCCGGGGACCCACTCCATGGCAGAGGAGGGTGGGGGACTCAGCTGGAGGCACTGGCTGTGCTCCATCCTCCCACCCCTCCCCGGTCACGAGGAAGGATTGAGGGAACTCCCAGACTCTGAACTCTTTGTGAAAAGCAGCAGCTCCCTAAATCCCTGCCTTAGTGCAGTTTGGAGCTGCACTGCTGCCCTCCCCTCCACTCCCAACACGTCCCAGTCCCACAGAACCAGTGCTGAGAGCACAAAACCAAACCACAAACCAGTGTTGTGAGCACATGCAGAGGCAGGGAAATGCTGTGTTTCGAAGCAGTAACTCCTGTAGTAACTTGAGTCCTTCAAGCACTTCAGTGGCTGCCAGAGGGCTTGTGCAGCCCAGGCTGCAGTTCACGGCCCACGTGGATGGGGAAGGATCAACATCAGTTGGTCTAGAGAGGCACAAGCTTCACCCCAGACCGAACTTGTGGGTCAGCACTCTCCAGTACAGCTCATGTCACATGGACCCACCTCCCTCTGCCAAACCCTGCAGGGCCTCAGCTGCCAGGGACAGTGGGGTGAGACCTCTCCTCACGGACATGCCACCAAACCACCCTGTGTGGACAAGGCAGGGAGGGGACAGACCCCAGCCCTCTGCTCCATGGCCAGGAACCCATCCACAGCTGCTGCCTCAGGCCCAGCCTGCAGCTGGTGTGGCTGGAACAGGGCACTGCCGGGCACTGCTCCAATGGCGGGGCTAGCTGCTGCTCCCTGGATGTGGCACCTGCACGGCTGTCATGGAAAGGGATGCCATGGGCAAGTGGAAGGTGAGACCCGATGGCTGGGCCATTGTTTGCAGACATCCAACTCACTTGCTTAGCTCCAGGTTTCTGGTCTATGGGTGTCATCCGTAAGGTTTTTGCCTCTTTTTCATACTGGCAGTAATACTTCACCCAGGAGATGCCCAGCGCCCCTGCAGAACACACAAGAGACTGTAGTCAGGGAGAGGGCTGTAGCTGGGCACAGCTGGCAAGGCATGGTGGTGCTTTCCACATGTCCTCCCTCCTCTGTGGATGGACACTGACAGCCCTGTGGGGACAACTCCCTCACCAGTGTCTCCATGGGCAATAGCCAGGAACAGCAGGACAAGCAGGAAGAGCAGGAGAAGAAGAGGAGGAGAAGAGGAGCAGAGAGGAGAGGAAGAGCAGGAGGAGGAGGAGGAGAAGGAGGGGAGGGGAGGAGGAGCAGGAGAAGAGTGCAGAGCAGCCGCTGGCTCCAGCACCCTCCCAACGTGCTGCTGGTGAAAGGGTGTTTGTGGGACTCTGGACACACGCCAGGCTGGTTTGGCCAAGCCCAGCCAAGATCTCCACTGGCAGGATTCCATGTGTCCTGAATGCTTGTTTCACACACACCACTACTTTCTCATGTTGGTGAAAACTCATTAATAAAGAAAACAGTAGCTTTAAATACTCTGAATTTCCTATTTCTATCACACTGGATTTATTGTCACTTTTCTCTGTTGCCTTACCTGAACCCCTTTATAGAAAATACTTCAACTAGTACTTTTTCTGTAATTTCCTTTTAAGTTGCAGTTGTCAAGAGAAACAAATCTTTTTACTCAATTTATAGGGAAACATAAACAGAGGCAGGAAATAAACACTGACATGCAGGAACACAGAATCACAGAATCAACCAGGTTGGAAAAGACCTCTGAGATCATCAAGTCCAACCTTTGATTCAACCATCATGCTTAGTAGACCATGCCACATCCAGTCTCACCTTAAAAACCTTCAGGGACAATGAATCAACCACCTCCCAGGGCAGTCCATTCCAACTCCTGATTACTCTCTCTGTAAAAAATTTCTTCCTAATATCCAACCTAAACCTGCCCTGGGACAGCTTAAAACTGTGCCCTCTTGTTCTACTGCTGGTTGCCTGGGAGAAGAGACCAACCCCCCCCCGGCTACAACCTCCTTTCAGGTAGTTGTAGAGAGTGAGAAGGTTTCCCCTGAGCCTCCTCTTCTCCAGGATAAACAACC
>JAWWTY010000138.1:6068501-6360438 GCA_035222235.1 Margarornis squamiger | reverse complement strand
ACATGATGGCACATGTTCAGCTTCCTGTCAGTCAGAACCCCCAGGTCCCTTCCTGCCTGGCCCCTCTCCAGCCACTCGGTCCCCAGCCTGTAGCGCTCCGTGGGGTTGTTATGGCCAAAGTGCAGGACCCGGCATTTGGCCTTGTAGAACCTCATCCCATTGAAATCAGCTCATCTCTCCAACCTGTCCAGCTCCCTTTGCAGAGCCCTCCTGTCTTTAAGCAGATTGACATTCCCCCTCAACTTGATGTCATCTGCAAACTTGCTTATGGTGGACTCAATCCCCTCATCTAAATCATGAATAAAGATATTAAACAGAACTGGGCCCAACACTGACCCGTGGGGAACACCACTAGTGCCTTCATGCCAACTGGATGCAGCACTGTTCACCAGCACTCTCTGGGCCCAGCCACCCAGCCAGTCCCTAACCCAACAGAGAGTACACTTGTCCAAGCTGTGGGCTGCCACGGGGTCTAAAATTACTGTGTCTGTTTTTTAGTAAAAGCAGGATAAACAGACATAAAAGTACACGTATAAATAAATTTGTATATATAATTAAGAATGAACTGCTCACAAAGCTTTCTGTAGCCTCAGAGGCCACATTTCTGCCCAGACTTGTGTCCTCTGAGCATTCCTGCTGCATGGCAACGGAGAGCTGCAGCCAGGGTTTGGAAAAGGCTGAATTTAAGTTGATTCTGCTTATATTCAAGTTTTGCTCTCAGCAGCTTAACTCAGCACCAGTTCCCACCTCAGCTGTGCTTGCTCACCTGCCTGCAGAGGCTGTGAGAGACAGGCTGGGAAGGACACCAGATTTGTTCAGATAAAACACAGCCCAGGCACAGTCTGCCAGAGCTCCGAGCTCTGGAGTCACAGACCCCATCTCCTCAGAGCGCAGGGCTTGTGTGACCCGAAGAAAGCTCTGTGCCACCACTGACAAAGCTGCCAGCTGGAGCTGCCAGTGCTTCCCCAGGCAATGTACGCGGTGGCACCTTGGGCACCTCAGGCACTGGCAGGAGGTGATACCCCATGGTCTGGCAGTGGTGAAACCCTGGACACCCCGTGCCCTGGCAGTGGTGAGAGCCAGTGAAGCAGGACTGTCCTGGGCTTGGAAGCTGAGTGCATCCCACAGTGGAGCTACGTCAGGGCAGCCCAGGCCTGCACACTCCCTAATGCATCCAGGCACATCCCAAAGCCATTACATTTCTCCTGAGTGTAGAGGTAGCCCTCAATAGTCGGCTGCCCAGGGAGCTTGCAGGTTAGGGGCGCTTCCTTCATCCTCTTCTTCAGGTCTTCCAGCTCCTCCCGTGTGCTGGAAAAGTGATTCCTTGTCTGGTGAGAGAAAACAAATAGAACCTCATTGGAATGTGAGCAAAGAGTGCGCTGCAGGTATTCCCAGATAAAGCTGATGTGCTCTGGCAAAAATGAATTGGTCCCCAAGATACAAAACATGGAAGCCACTCCACAAATCCACATGGAAACTCTGGGTATGAGAAGCACTGGGCAATTAGAGATGAGTGAAGAGACAAGGTTTTATACACAGTGCATGGAGATGTTGCTGGAGGCAGAGCTGGGAGGCCACTTGTTCCCTCAATAAAAGAACCTCAGCACATTTCAGGGCTGGATGGAGCAGAGGCAGCACCTGTTCAGGTGACAGGTGTTCCTTCCCAAAGGTGTTGATTCCTCAAAGGATCATGCTACACTGCTTGGCAGGAGAGTCCACTCAATACAAGGTACAAAATTCAGGCATTTTGATGGAACACCACTTGGACCAATTAAAGAGCCAGCTAGGAATGCAGGCCAGCCAGGAAAGACTGAGGACAAAGGAAACAGGACCTGAATATTTTACCCCTTGAGCAGACTTGGCCAGCAGAGGAGCTTACCAAAGCAGGTAGTAATCCTGTAGTAAGCCAGTACCATCAAGATCAGGGTTAGAGGCTTTTTCAGAGTACAATTTCAATCTCATTAAACTGGAAGAAAATGTCAGTTTTGTTTATACACCAGGTTAAATGATGCAACTGCAATAGCCCCTACCAGACAGAGAAAACACACTCACAGAACTGCGGACTCTCCTGTGCAGGAGGGGGGAAAATGCACATGAGGTGGGAAGGAAATAACTGTATCTGCAATGGAAACACGGACAGGCTGCTGGGCTGAAAAGGCCTTGCCATCAGAGGCATGCAAATCCAAAGGAGAACAGAAGTCACATGGAAAAGTCCTCCAGCTAGACAGGGACTCACGTTCTGCAGGCTGAGCTGGAGCTGCTGCTTATAGGGGAGGAAATCCTGTGTCAGCTCCACTGTTAGGTTGTTGTAAGTGAAGAGGCTGTGGAGAAATGCCAGCACCTGCAATGAGGGAAAGGGTAGACTGCATTTCTGTATTTCTAATTGGAGGAAGGATGGACAGACATCTGAGTTTCAGAAATTACAATTATTTTTTCCTTACAACTTCGGAGTGATGCCAGCCTTGGCATGACTTATCCACCACAGTGTCCCTAAGGACCAGGCTACCACCCATGCATCTGTCTGAATGAAACACACCCAGAATGAAAGACCCTGCGGGAAGACCAGAGCAGATCTGGAGAGTGCTCATCCAGAAGATCCACACAATCCCACACTCCACCACACCTGGCACCTGGGTAGAGCCACCACCCAGGTCCCTGTACTCAGCCATGGGCTGGGATCACTGCAGGCCAGGCCGTGACAGGTGAGGGGAGCAGGTAACACATCAGCACATCTGAGCATCAACCAACGAGGCTGAGAAAAAAGGAAGCTCGTACCGGCTCCACAATACTGAATTTCTTGCTTTCTTGTACTTCCTGGATCTGGTACACATACTCGAGGGAGGATTCGAAGAAATTGTGTCTCTCTTTGTCCACCTGAAGGTCAGCCTGGAAGAAGGAGGGAGAGGTGGAAAAAGAAAGTACATAAGATGTAGTTTTACAGTATTTGACTCGCTTTTGTCTTTCAGCCCACAGATACTTTTGTCCTCACTAAAAACAGCCTGCCAGGTGTCCAGTCCAGGTTTGAACTGGGACATTGGATATTCTTCTCAGTCTGGCTCCCTTTCATTCATGGATCCAGAAACTCATGCCACTCTGCAAGGACAAGGCTTTCCCAAGGCTTATTTCAGCACAAGCCCCTTCTCCACCCACAGCCCTGGGAGGACAAGACCACTGTCACCATGGTCTTGCCTGACTCCATCTGCGAAATGGAACCAGCAATTCCAGAGCTGCAGCAGGGCAGGACCACGGGACACACCTTCTCTACCTGCCCCTACAGCCACCCAAAAGCACGAGCAGTGAGGCAACGGCAGGCCAACAAAAGGAATAATAACTGGTTATTTCAGACAGAGCAGTTCCCCAGCTGTGCCAGTGCCCCTGGTCGCTCCCCTACAACATGAAGGTAACAACAAGGTGACAATGCATAAAGCCACTACCAGCATTCAACAGATTTGGGAGAACTATAAGCTTGATTTCCCTGGTCTCACACAGAGAATCCAGGCTTTGGGTACATTTAACTGATTATCACTTTCAACAGGTTACTGGAAGAAATAATTTCCCCACCACCACCACCTATTTTTAAGATCTAGAGCAGCTGGTGGTGTTGCTTCTGGATCCAACTCTGCAGGAAATTCCACACACACCTCCTGTAACTGGGATTCCTTCTTTTTGGAAGACAAATGCAAGTGGCGATCCAACATAGAGTAAAACTTCTCACCATCCTTCTCAAACTTTTTCTTTCTTTCCTGTAGATGCAAGAGGTGAAGCAGAACCAGTTACTGGCATTTTACAGACAAGAACACACATCAACACCAAGATTCTTTGTGCAATTCTGTATTTCCATGGACAAATTCTGGTCAACCCAGTTAGAACAGAAGGCCACTTTCCATTCACTCTGCTTTCACAGCCCATTGCCTGCTCTGAATGCAGTTATACCTCAGGACCCAGCTCTGGCAACACTCTGTGGCACAAGTATTTTGTCATGTCAGCATCATAGCAAAATCCCCCTAGTGAGGTGATGTTCCCCCTGTCAATCTCTTCAAAGTCCAGTAAACTTGAGATGTACTCACACATCAAAACCCTGTTCACCATCTGCTGATGTGCTCAGTTCAGAAAGAACTGGGCAAACACTGCAACGTCAGACACGTCAAGGTCAAGGAAAGATTTGTTAGAGTTTGGCAATTTTCTGTTCTGAAGCTTTTACCGTGTCTTTCTGAAGAGCAGCAAAAGCAAAGCAGAAGCCTGTAAGGACAACATGTGGGCGGGAAGTTCTCATCTCCCTGCCAGCAGTGGTGCAAAGAGAGCACAAATGAACAAGAGCAACCAGAGACACTGGAGAAGGAAGCCCGAAGAGCAGGCAGGGAGCAGCAGGGCTGAGGACCAGGCTGTCAGCTCCTGCCTTGCACTGACTGGGAAACTACAGAGGACTCAGAAATCAAGATACAACCATGTGTAGAGCCCAGATTGACAAATACCCACATCAGATGGTAACTGAGAGATTAGGGATTGCTGGAAGGCAACTAAATTGCTAAAATCAGGAAATTCCAGCCTGGCAGCAGCCTCAGTGCCAGATCCAAGCAGCTGAGCCCTGGTGTGTACATACTGCAGGGTACATATAGAATGTCCAGATCCTCTGTCTGGCTTTGGAAAGCTCAAGAAAGTGAAAAGCAGAATTAGGAAATCACAGCTTCCTGGGAATTAATGGTATCTTTCAACACCTACCTCCTGAAAGTCCTAAAATCCTGTTCTCTTGCCCCCACTCAGAAATCCATGGATATGCAAATATACACCAGTGCCACTAGAGATCCGAGCAGACAGACTCAGCCAGACTGGTTGGTACTAGGGATCTTCCTCAGGAATTCAGTAGTGACTGTGCAGTTTGCAGCTTCCCCTGCCATGAAGTTTTGTTTCTCCATTCCACTAGCACAGACTAGTGCTAACCCTTCTGTCTGTCAGGATGTCCTATGTGGCAGAATGCCTGGGGGCTCCCAAAACCTATACCTGGGCTCAACAGAATTGGCTCCCATTACCAGCAACAAGTATTCCTGCCAGGTGTCTTTCTGGGAAAAGGAATTTTCTCCTCACAGGAGTAATGACATGGCTGTTGTGAAAGCCACAATTACCATGAGGAAACGCAGAGACATCAATTTGACTGCTTCTGCTTATATGTAGCTGTCTGGAGAAGGGCATGCTTAACACAGAAAACTTTTTCACCCCAGTAATTACACCTCCTGCCCTGCAGCTCCTGGAATTACCAGACCTCCGAAGGGAAGTGCATCCTCTGGAATCACCCCCTGCAATATCGGGTACTGTGACTCTGTGTTGGGAACTTCATGCCTCAGAATAGAGAGATCCACAACAAATCTAGAGTAGCAGAGAGTTCTCCAAGGGTGAATCCTAATTTAAGCAGTGCTGCAGCTGCGGGGGCGAGGCCAGGAAGGACTGTCAAAACAAACCACCACCCTCGTGACTAACCCTGATCAGCAAACTCAAATCTAGCACACTGAAAGCGTTTGTGGAGCAGCAGTTCCTCTGTCTGTAGGGTCACACTCCTGGGCTGCCTGGGCCACTAATGCCCTGCCTAACACAGCCAAGAACTTGGCCAGTACTATTTCCACAACAAGGAGTCTCCAAACCCCAAGGCCAGGGAAGTGCAGGGAAGGTCTGGGGCAGGCTGTGGGGCTGCCGTCACACCACTCCTGAGGCCACCTTCTCGTGTCTCAGAGGAGGTGGCTATGCCAGCACCAAGTCCTGAAATCCCTCGGCTATGGAAAGCTGGCTTCAAACCCAGCACTGAGCTCTTTCCAGGGATTGAAGGGATTTGGAATGGTGTTCAAGACAGACACCATGTGAGAAAGGAGCACAGCACAGCACAGAGTTTTGGGCCACTAAGAGAGAGCTTGCCAATCATTCCTATTCTGGCTAATTAACATATAACTGAACAGCAGAAGGATGACCTACAAATCCCTCTGATTGCCAAGCCAAGGCTTCAGCAGCTCATTGGCTGCTGAAAAGAGTGAGCCAAGACAAAAAACACAAAAAAACCACCCAGACTGAAGCACAATCTGAAAACATGAGCATGAATTAGTTCCTCATGAATATTCAGCAAAGGGCAGCACCATCTTCTCATTACGATTTGCCAAGTCCAAGAGCCACCCTACTTTCATTTATTGCTGACCAGAAGCAAACAAGTGGATCCCACATGAGTGCAGGCAGGAGGGTACTCTGTGAAAGTTCCATGCTCAGAGCTTCAGCAGATGCTGCTATAAACAGGAATGTGCAGGAGCCCTCGGGAAAGCACTGCCTGGTATGGCAGGTGATCCAGCTCCGGTGATGCCAGAACCCCTTGGCACCCATCAGGGCCAGCTGACCGGGGGGGAAAGGGTCAAAAGGACTTGCCAAAACTCTCCCTTAACCATTAGTTGCTAATTAGGATCCTGTGAAATTCCCATCCTAGGAGAGGTGGAGTGAGAGGCAAGCATAAGGCCACTTCTCTCCTTTGCCTTCTGGAAGCCCCCACCTCCACACACACCTGGGGGGTTCAGGTGGAGGGGTTCAGTGGGTGCAGGATCATCGTAACTCATTTTTATGAGGCATCAGCAGTTTATACAAGAAAAGATAATTTCTAAAAAGTCAATTGAGGGATGTAGAAATAGCATTTTCATCAAACCACACTCATTTTATCCCCGTGTTTTTCCCTCTCCCACTAGTTTCTCTCAAATGCTCCTTAGGCCTTGCTCCTGCAGAGATGAAAGCAAGTAGAAGTTACTGCCCTCTTTTTCTTTTAAAATTATAATTGGTGAAATTAATAACAAAATTAACGAAGTCCTTTTAGGAATACATTATCTCCTATGGAAGAATTTTTGACAAACACTGCAGCTATTCAGACATCCCCAAGCACAGTGAACATTCCTCTTGCCCTTACAGTGCATCCAAACTAGTTTTTCTCTTCTGACTTTTTGGTTTGCTTTGTGTTTCTGCTTTTGTGTTTCAGTTTTCTTTTTTTTTAAAAAAAAAGCTGTCTCCTTCCAAGTTGGAATTGGAATGAAACTTTTCCTATTCAAATCCTCCTCAACTCAGTGAGTGCAGCCAGGCTCTTCCCAAAGTACCCCAGCCCTACAGTGTGGAGCTGAGCCCCAGGGCTGTGGAGAAGGAGGGACAGGCCCCTCTGTGTGTGCTGGCTCCTTTCCACGCTCACTCCCTGCCATAAACACCCTCCAGCTCCTCGGCTTTCGAGCAGATGGAGGTGCCAGGGCTGGGAAACGGGTCAGCTCAGGGGGTCCTGGATCTTCCCTTTTATCTGTGACATTTGCACACACATACATCAATCAGCAAGTCCCGGGGAGAGCAGTGATCCCATGGGGCTGTGGCACGGAAGGTGGTTGGAGGGGGTCCCAGTGACAGCCTGGGGGCTGCCCTGTGCGGGAGCACAGTCTCTGCCCAAGGAGATTCCATTCATCCTAGGAAAATGGGTGAATGCAGACTCAGATGTGCTGGTCAGACCAACTGGCTGCGCTCCAGCCAGAGGCATCACAAAGTCCCAATTCAAGGGCTCTTCCTATCTGGCTCCAGCAGTTCACACAGGGAACAGAAAACATCTCACAGAAGGTGATGCTGCCAAAATACGGAAATGAAGCAGAGGGCATAAATTCCCTGTGTCATGTCTCCAGCCTGGCCCTCTCAGCCACAGCCTGGCCCTGGCCTCTGCCCCTGGTGTGGAACAGGAAGGACCCATGCGGTGATGCCAGTGAGGGACCTGTGCTGACAGAGCCCCACTATGAGGAGCCTTGTCTGTATTTCACACCTTTTCTGCAGGATGGGGATGACCCAGAGGAGCTCTGAGGCTGGCAGATGAAGGAAGGCTCTGTGCCTGAAGTGATGCCTGAGAGTGCAGCCCATGGCCTTTGGGCCAGTGGAGCAGCACAGGCTCCTGTCAGGGAATCACTGGAGATGAGGGCAAGGGGCTGGAGTGGCTGAGGCTCGTTCCCAAACTCACAGCCCCTCCATGCCGTGGGGCAGCGCTGGGAACAGCGGTACCTCCCTGTGCATCCCTGTCGGCAGGGGCACACCTGGATCAGGGCGGGTGCGAGGAGCTACCCCGCCAGCTCCTGCATGGAGCACTGGGGTTGAACCGGGGCACAACCCGCTCTGCTCCTTGTATTCCTCACAAGAAACAGAACTCAAAGCCAAACCACAAAGACCTCTGAGCTACCTATAACAACTCCCTGCCCTCAGCCACTTCTCCAGCTGCTCTGGGCAGTGTCCTGCCACCTCCACCACCTGATGCCTCCACCTGGAGGGCCCTGTATGCTGGCAGGGACCGAGGAAGGGATGCAGGCGGCCAGAGGAATCCATGTCAGTGCTCAGGTCCCCCCGGCTGCCGGGGTACAGCACCAACCCTGACAGGCACAGCCACTCTGGAGTGGGGCACAGGGTACATGGCCCATGGGTGGAGGCAGCTCGGCTCTTGGGCCACAGGGCTGTGGACAAAGTGATCCTTGCACACCATGAGGGCTCCCTGGGAAGGAAATAGTCTGAGGGATACAAGACCAAGGGCTGTGGCTGTGGCTCCTCAGAGGATTCCACACACCCAGCCATGCAGGGAATGGTGAAGGGCAGGAGGGTGATCAAGTATCTCTTCTCAAACCCTGTATTTATTAAACGTCAAAGCCTCCAGATGGGCTGGGCTGAATCCAAGCCTCAAGTGTTCTCCAAAACATCTCCATTTCGGAGCTGGGTCAGAGCCAGCCCCATTTCAAGCTGCTGCCGAGTAATGTGGAACCTGGATTTCTTGATAGCAAACAGGGGAAAAATGATCTTTTCTGCTCCATATGTGCAGACTTTGCTTTTTATAGTTTGTTTCTTTAAAAGTTTGGTCCAACTGAAAGACTCATTAGATGCTTTATGTAAATATTTCATAACAAATGCCCTATGAATATAATCAGGTTCTGCCTGCTGGCCTCTGCTGCTCTCTCCCCTTCTTTTCCTCCCTCCCTCCCTCTCTCCCTCCCTCTCCCTCTACCACACACTTCTCTGCAGGAAGTATTTTATTCTCGATAGCACTGAATGAATAAATGGGAGAGAAAAGAAAGCATCAAGGAGGCTCTCCTGATAGAAACAAGCACTCCTTGCTCAGGATGAAGAGAGTTTGGGAATCAGGCCAGGAGAGAACCCAAAAAATTCAGAAAAGGTTGAGGAGCCTCTTATGATTGAAAAATCAGACTAAAAGTCACAGCACGAACCCTCGTGCCAGCAGCTGAAAGCCAGCATTGAACAGGGAGTTTCTGAGAGCCTGAAGTCAGAACGTAGTACAGCAACTGTCTGCTTGTTCACAAGAGTAGAAAAATCTGAATTTAGACACAGTAACAGAAAACAAATCTGTTTACATTGAAAAGAAAATACAAACAACCCTTACCTTGGTGAATCCTATCTGCTCCTTCCGGAAGTTTTCCAGAGGTTTGATCAGCAAATCACTTGCATTCTGCACCTACAGAGCAAAGAAAAAACACTTTAATTGTAGAACATGGATCAGTTTTCTCCTAAAGAGAGGTTGAACAGGGCTAGAAGCCAAGAACTCTCAGATTTTAATGTCTTTAACTGCATACTTCTCTGCCTGTAGGGGAAGTTACTTAACCCATCTGTGCCTGCTCTTCCCCATCAGTAACACACAGCAATCCCCAACTACAGCACAGAAGGCTTCAGGGACATCCTGTGGATGATGCTGGGTGTTCCCCATCCTGATCTAGCAACACTGCTCTCAAAAAATGATGGAATGATGGATTCCCTTCTCCTGAGATCCAGCCAGGTCCAGCTAGGGAAAAGGGAAAGCTTACCCATGTCTCTTCCATTCCTGTCTCATGTCTGAGAGATGCTTTCCTGGGACATGCTCTGCACTCCCTTTCCATGTATCCACAGGAAAGCTCACCCATTTCTATCACTGGCTCCAGCTCCCCTCTGGCACTGGGACCGACTTGCCATCTCTTCCCATCCTCACTTCTGTGTCAGGCTCTGTTCCAGGACCAGAGAAGGGAGAGGGGAAGAGAATGGGACAGGACACCACACTGCCACAGCTCTTCAGGGAATTTAAAGCTGATGAACATGGTGAGAGTGTGAAACCCCCTGAGGGGGCCGCTGTAAACAGCTGGGCAAAAAAACCCCAACTTTGCAAAGTTGGACAGTATCTGTGATCCCTGAAACAAACCCTTCCACTGGCCCCCCACTGCCAAAGAGCCACTGTAACTAGTAATAAAGAAGTATCTCATGCTTTCCTGGTTTCCTGCCATTCCCTGACTGCCCATAGAACCCCTGGCACTGCTGCCCCTGCGGCACCAGCCCAGACTGGCATAAGCTCCCACAGCTGCATGAGGCAAAGGAACACAGAGCCAAGCAGCACATTCCTGGCATTCTGTAGGCTCTTCACCGAGCCTAACCTTCATGTTTTTCCTGGAATTAGGAGTGAGATGGGAAGCCAGCACTTGCTCTGGAGGAGCTCTGGAGAGGCAGAGGGCAAACAGCAGCGGGAGGTTGATGGCAGTGCCTTGCCCTGCACAAACTGGGCTGGCATGGCCAGGGTATCAGTGTTACAGGGGCATTGCCTGCCTGCACCAAGCAAAACCAGAGCAAAAACACATCTTTTTCTTTAACACCTGGTTTCAGCACAGAACCAGCTGGTGAGAAGCTCAGACACACCTGGCCCTGCAGAGTCAGCTTGCTGCAGCCGCTGGGCCAGGTGTTCTGGGACTGCCTGCATGCCAGAAAGGTTTGGGACACTGCCTGGAACCACCTCAGTGCTCCCCACACAGTGCCTCCCCTGTACTCAGGGCACCGTGGACCAGACCTGGTACAAAGCATACCATTTCCAGTGCTCCCAGCTTCCCTCCAGTGGGAAGCCTCACACCAAGGCACATAGCGCTATGGCCACTGTTTGGCATTTAACCATGGCAGAAATGACAGAGCCCAGTTTTGACCACCTTACCATCATGGACCTCTCCAGCTCTACCTCATGCAGCAGCTCCGCGAACTCCTTAAAGGATTCAGCTGTAAGACAAGCAGAGGCTGGTCAGTGGAGCTGGGACATGGCACCAGAGTGTGGGACACAAGCTGGGACACCCCTGGCTGCACCCCCAGCATGGCTGGCTAAAGCCTTGCCAAAAAACATAGAAGAGGTGGCCCCTTCTGGCAGAAATTGGATGAGGCAAAGCCACATGCAAACTGGCAACGAGAGGTATTTATTTATGAACTGGAGATGAGGGTCTCCTGCCCAGAGAAATGAGGGAGAGACGGCCTTGGGAAGGGAAGGGGATGTTAATTAGCTTTCATTAGGAAAGGTGGCAGGGAGCGGGCAAAGAGGGGGAAGTGGCAGTCAGTGTCCCCAGGGCCAGCAGCAGGACAGGCTCTGCCATACAGGGGGCTGTGGGCAGGACAAGACTGCTTGTCCCACCTGGGCAGCCACTGGCAGCACTGGGATGGGCCTGGCACCTCTGGCCCAGGAAGAGTTGTAAGTGCTCCCTAGGACAAGTGTGTAAAATGAAAATGGCCTGGAATGACAAAGGTCACGTTCAGTGACAGGAAGCACAAAGTTCGCGTGCAGGAGGAAAGGCAGCAGGTGTAGAAAAAAGTCTTAGACACTGACACTACTCCCCAAAATGTTAAAAGTGAAACAAAAAGATCTCATTGATTAGCAGTTGTAGTCCAACTACAATAAAAACAGCAAGAAAACTTTCCTTTAACAATCTGAAACAAGACTAATTTAGCCTGGGAAAAAGAAAACTAGGTTGGGGTCACTGACTTTCTCTACGCCAGGAGGGGACACACAGCCTCTGTCCCTGCACAATGAAGGAGAATTTGGGAAGGGGATGACTTTGTCCCAGGGACAAAGCTGATTCTGAGCTGAGCTCTGCAAACTCTGACTCTCTGGGCTGCAAGGCAAGGCTGTGCCAACATCGGCCCACGCAAGCAGCGTGGCTGTGTGCTGGATGCCTGAGGGAACAACCTGATTGCTCCAGTGCACCTGGGAACTACCTGGAGTTAGCTGGGAAAGCTTCCGACAGTTCCAGCCTGCTCAGCGCAGTGTGGGATGGGTCTGGCGGGTCCCACACTCACCCTTGGCCTGGAATGTACAGCACAGTATGGCTCTGTCAAACCCCCAGAGCTCTATGCCTGCAGTTCACACCCTTCCTCCCTGTGGCTGGGCTGCGCAGGCAGCACACGAGGGAGCACGTCGGGCGTACGGCGAGGCATGGACAGGAATAGCTCATTCCACAGCTCAAGGGAGAGCGTGCTCCTGGGCTCTCTGTGCAAGCTGAGGGCCCTGTCCCCTCATCCACAAGCAGCACCTTCAAAGAGGTACCTGTACTGCTAAAATCCAGCACAAGAGGAATCACTCTGCAGCTGCTGAGACAGACACAAAAGGGAACAACTACAGCCTCGTGACACGGGCTCTCAGCTGCAACAGCCCTTCTTGATGAGTCAGGAACTTCTGAGCTCTCCTCCAGCAAGGGCTCCAGCAATGCAGTGGCTGATGGCTCATCACACTCACCCCCAGGGCCACACACGGCTGTCCCTGTGGCTCCCCAGGACAATGGGAAACCTGGAGTGCATGGACATCAGTGGCCTAAGCCAGGAAAGGAATTATCACAGGGAGAAAGAGAATCCAGCCCTGAACTTACAGGGAATACATCAGTACCTAAAACATTCCCTAGCTGTTTTTTCCCCTTTCCTCTAAGGGAGAGCCCAGGAACATGTTTCCTGGCTGCAGTCACAGAGCAGCCCACTGAGTTTGTCCCTGCACCACACACACAATGCTCAGACACTGCTGCCAGCCCAGCAGTGCCCGGGAGCACTGGGATGGATCTGTGCTACTGGCCTGGGTCAGCACTTGCCAGCCCCTGCAGCACAGCCACCACCTGCCCAGCCACACCTGGCAACCGACACCTGGGAATGCCAGAGTGACTCAGCTGGGCAGCCAGAAGTATGTCAGGAACATACTTACAGCCAGAGAATTCCAGGTTGCCATGCCTGGGAGGGAGGTAGGAACACGCCATCCCATTTCACTGCTCCCTTCATCTATGAAGAAGCTGCTGGTTTGGGTCCTGCGTGGTGACAGTGGAGGGACCGCAGGAGGGAACATGGGAAGGACAGTGGAGGGACTGCAGAGGGGACCACAGGGTGGGCCACAGCCTCGGGGTAATGTGGGTGTGTCTGTAACCACTAACATCCCCGGGGGAAAGTGCTGCTCATGACAGATGACACCAAAGACACCATCAACCCAGTGTTCTGACTGCCACCTCCAGTGCCCCCACTGCACCCAGCCAGGTGCCTGGCTGCTCTGTGCCCACACAGTGAGAGCAGCATGCCTTTAGCTGTATTTATTTACAACCCAAACACATTCTCGGCAACTCGTAAGAAGTGCCTGTGAGTGTTTTGCTTCATTCCCATATCCTGCACATCAAATGAGCTCTGTGCTCCCACGCAGATCCCTGGCAGCCTTGCAGGAGATGGAAGCTGCTACAGAGACATCAACGCTCTGCTGCTGTGTCAGGAGTAAGGGAGCCTCAGCCCCAGCAGGCACAGCAGGGCCTGGGTGGGAGGAGGAACACAGCCCAGGTTTCTTCATGGGGAAATCAGGGACCTCTTCTTGAAAAACCAAAACAAATACTCTCCAGCAAAACTGAAGGGAAATGTGCTCCTTTCACACAAAGGGTTTTATATCTGCTGTGATCTCTTCTTGCTCTCCCCCACCCACGATCCCTCCATTCATCCTCTGCCATTTCCAGCAGTCTTGCTCAGCAGAGCTTTGTCCCTTCCAGCTAAGAGGAGGGACACTCATTTCCTTGGGTGGCTGTTTGCTTCAGACCTCTCTGCTCCCAGGAGGGGCATTTACATGGCAGTGTTCTCCCCTCCCTGACTTGGATGTGTTTGGAAACTCAGCACCTCTGCTGCCGTTAGATATGGAGGCTGACTCATTTCCAGCATGTTTCACCTAGAGACTTTCCATAAAGGAAACCAGCCTTGGAGGGGCAGGCTGCAATCTACTTCGTGGCTTTAAATACAACAGTCCAAGGAACAGGCTCCACTTCCTTCCCCTTCCGATGGTGGCCAAGAGACCTGACATCAGCAGTGTCCCACTGCAGCTGCTCTTCAACCACCGCCTGACAAAAGCTGGTTTTCTTTTCTCTTTTCCCCTCTGTGCAGCCCCCAGGAGCAGCACAGCAAACACCCGGTGCCCCACCTGGTGAATGCCCTGTGCCCCCCACAGGCAGCCCCAGCCCCTTAGCCCAGGCAGGTACCCCAAGGGTTTTGTCTCATGGGACAGAGTCAAACCCTCAGGGGCTGGAGGATGCCCTGTAGAACCTCCTGCAGCCTGTCACCCCCTTCAGCACCCACCCCCTAAGCCAAGAGCAGATTGATGCGAAACACACTGGATTTGGGGCATTTGGGTCCTTCAGTTCATCCCCCTGGGGCAGTGGCCACTGTGTGACCCACAGAGCTGTGTCAGGGGAGGGCAGGGATGTAACACGGCTCCAGGATCACTAATCCCAAAACAGATGTGCAGGGAGCAGCAGCCCCACGCTTCTGCCACAGGCTGCCTTGCCCAAGGCACAGACTGGCCATTGTTTTCCATATGAGGCACATCCAGCAATCCTTTTTCCCAGCAGTCTGCAGCCCATTCCCTTTGCAGAGCAATGTGGAACAGTTTGTCCAGCAGACTTAAGGCAACTTTGGGAGCAGCACCCACTGGGCTGCACCGGCAGCGCTGGGAAGTCAGCACCACATTGCCTCCTCTGCAGCACCTGACAGAATGGAGTAGGCCTGGAGCCATGGAAAACCTCCACATATTATCTGCTGAATTGGGAATGTGAAACTCGACCCATGACTGTTCAACTTCATAAAACAGGTTATGGAAGAGCTGCCCGGAGCCCAGCTCCCGAGGCTGCTTAAAAACTATCAGGCAGGCTAATTCCTAGAGAGGGAGACTGTTCCAGTTACTGAAAGTCAGCACCAGAGAGTGGAGAACTCACCAATATTAATCTCATCATCTGTTAGTGTGTCACCGATGAAGTCGAACTGGAAGGACTGCAGAGTCTGGGAGAACTTCTGCACCGCCGAGGAGTACCCTGGAAAAGGACAGAGCAATCAGCTGTGGGCTGTGCAACAGCTCTACAGAGGCTGCAAGTCTTTGAAATGTAGCCTGACTGAAACAAAACCATAGTGAGGTGGTTAGGAAAATCCATAGGAAAATCAGGAATTTCAGTGCTGCATAAAATGCTGCTGAGTTAATAACCCTCAGAGGCTGCAGAGAGCACTGGGTCTGGAGTTTTTTTCTCTCTCTGAAAAAGCTTCTGCAGCATTAATGGATGCACTGCATGGTACCACAACTGTACTGCCATGTACAGGAAGGGATACTGACACACTCCCTTTCAGGAAAACATGCAGGAGATACCCCTAGGGCCCTGCACGCATCAGCACAGCTCCTTGGAGCACAGGGTTAGGGTTAGGTTATCAGACTGCCTGGCCACTGTTCATGGGAATAGTTTTATTATAAGGGAGAAAAATCTGTAGAGTCAGAATATAAATGTGAGAAAAAAGGCAAGACTCAAAATAACTGTCCCTCTTTGAGGTCACAGACACAGACGGGCCCTGAGGGAAGGACAGTGCCACAGGGAGCGGGAGCTTGGCTGGGCTTGCCCGGGCACCTGCTGCTCCCACTGCTGAGGAACTGTCTGGGCTGGAAGTACAGACACTGTGGCCTGGCGGTTGCTGTGGCTCAGTCCAAATTATTTTTGGACCTTCCAGAGAAGTTTCTGGCCCAAAGGATCCTTTGTATTTTTGCATCCTGCGTGCCTGCCTCACAGCCCCAGCTGTGTTGGATGGAGCAGCCCTGGGAAGGGGCAGCAACACTGCAGCAGAGCCCAACCCAGTCACCCACCCAGGGACAGCACTGGTGACACTTCACCCAATCAACCACATCTTCCTGCACCAAGCTACCTGCTCTTTGGGGGCTTAGCCCTTCTTCAACAGCAAATTCCTGAGATACAAAGAGAAGGACACTACACTTTCCTGACCTCAGGGAATAGCATGTAAGCAACAGAACAAAAGCAAAGGAATAATTTTGTAATCTGATTTACATTACTATTTTCCCTAATTTGGGACTCCAGCTATAGGCACAGTCCCAGGCCAGACACCTTTGTGGGGATGCCCAGAGACAGCACTTTCTGAAATTCAGGAAGCTGCAAGTGGCAAAGACATGACAGCACAAATGTTAATGCGCAACCAGCTCCCACCCCTGCTTTGCTGAACCAGAACACCAATTGCTGTATAAAAAACTTTGGTGTAGATGGATGGGTTTTTTTTTAATTTAACATAGAACTTAGTACCACAGTGGCAGTCACAGGGTGTTTTGAAACACTGCTGTGAAGGGGAGAGAAAAACTGGACAACACCAAAACGGATGGTGGGGAAAAGAAACCAAGTGGCCCATGTCAGATGCCGGCAGGTCCCCAGACTCCTCTGTTCCCCTGTCCCTAGGTCAGGACTACCCCAGGCCCCCCAGCCCTCCCCAGGACCCCCAGATAAGGGGAGTGGGAGAACAGCCAGGTCCCCAGCATGGGGAGGAGAGCAGGCTTAGAGCACACAGTCCCTGCTTCCCCCTCAAAAGCCTCGTTCAGCAGCTCCCTCCAATGGGTCAAACCTTTGCTCCTGAATGAGCAGATTCAGGCCTGAATGTTGCTATTTAGCCGCAGCTGCCAGGGGCTGGAGCACGTAAATGGGTGAACTCTCACACAGAACGATGTCATTGACTTGATGGAAAACCTCAGCAAATAATTCCCCTCAGTCCACCAGCACTCACTCAGGCCGGGCCAGAGGCTCATTGAGCTACTGCTCAGGGGGATCTTTGTTCCCCTGCAAACCCTGACGCTGCTGCAGCCTCATCCAGCCCCTCCACTGCCATTATTAGCAGGTGGCCCTCAATCCCTCCCATCAAGCACCCCTCCCAGCCCAGTGCGGGTCCCACCAAAAGCAGCAGCACCCGAGGCAGCTCATCACAGCATCCCTGGCCAGCATCCAGCTGTCTGTCTGTCCGTCTGTCCCCTCCACGTGTGCTGCCCAGGAGAAGGTGACGAGGCACTGGGCAGCTCTGGCTTCATGTCCCTGAGAGCCAGGAGCAAGGCAGCACTTGAAGGTCCCATGCATGGCACATGCTGGGGACAGAGGGTGTCCACATGCCATGTTTCCATGTCAGCCTAAATAAAGCTCAGCCCCTGCAGTGGGGAACGGCCTGGCAAGCTCCTGTCTTCTGGCTTTTACAGAAACAGGGGGAAGGGCCGTGGCAGAGAAGGGTTTGAAAAGCCAAACACAGTACATTTTAACCAGAAAAGAAGAAACAGTACAGGTAATTTAAGTTGCATTTTTCTTTCAAAATGTGTCTGGCCTGAAAGTTTATTTGCCAAATGTCCAGCTGAAGGAAATCCAAGTGCACAAGCTTACATCAGTTTAATAGTGAAAAACACAATGAGTGCCCCATAGTTAGTTCAGAGTCATTTGGCTGCGCTTGGGACAAGGAATTTTTTTCATTCTGGGGAGCCATCCTTATCCTCAGCAGTGGGATGTAGGAAGCTCCAGCTGTGAGTGGTGACTGTGGCACCCCAGAGCTAATGGCAGCTGAAGGCAGGTGGCTGCTAAGGACATCCCTGGGGTTGGCACAGACCTCACCTTAGGAAAACAACTGTGGAAGATGAGAAAAAAAGAGGGCAAAGGAGAGACACAGGGAGAGGGAGAGGAGAGCCAGCACTGCACACGCCTGGTGGGCTCCTGAGGAGCTCTTAATGGAAACCAGGCTCCTCCAGACCAATGTGACTCAGCTCCTACACGTAGGGAGCCTTGGCTGAACACTGGCTCCTGCCAGAGCCCCTGTGTGCTTGCACAGGGACAGCACCACGTGTTGTCACGGTGCTGTCACAGCTCTGGGGTGTTCCCTGGGACATGCCATGGGGCTGGCTGACAGCCGGTCCTGCCGCAGCAGTGCCCGCTGGCTCCGGCCACCGCAGGCACAGAGAACGCTCCCGCCCAGGGCTGTGCCCCTGCAGAGCCCAGCACCAGGGCCGAGGCACAGCATCGCCAGGAGTGCTCAGAGACACTCGGGGGGATACCACCCCTTCCCTCGGTGGCAGCTGAGCAGCGGTGTGGTGATATCAGGGAGGGGCAAGGCAGGGGGGCCAGGCAGAAAGGGATGAGCCATGGCCACAGGAAAGCAGCTTGACCACAGGAAGGGGCCAGCAGGAAGAGATTTGCTCTGTGGAAAACTGGGGCTCCATCCCATGCTGGGAGAGATAAGTCCATATTCTCCCTCATCTTAACAGACACTTGGAAGCATTCTCCCTCCCGACATACTCAGCTGCCAAATGCCCCCACTCTGCACGCCCAAAAGCCTGGAAGGAGGGAGAGGTGGCTGCGGGGCCTGTCCTGCTCCCCGAGCACCAGGACCCGAGGCTGAAGGAATAATGCCGTGCTCCAAGCTGGAATATCCCTGCGAGCAGCATGCCAAGGCTCAGCAACACCAACAGCCCCGAGGACCCTTTCTGCTCGTGGTGCAGCACAGCCCGTTTCCATGGAAATACACCAAAATGAATTCAATCAGGAGTCCTCAAGGCCTCTTCCTCCTTCCAGCCTCAGGATGTGATGCCAACTCTCACCATTTGTGGTCACAATAATTTACTCTTCTAGCAAAAATGAAGATCCATACCTGCACAGAAGTCCCCAGCCAACAGCAGGGCAGGAGGCTGGAACACCAGCACCAGTGTCAGCCTCAGAAACCACACAGAGAACTTGGGGCTGTATTTATGTGTAGATGAACACACCACCAGAGTCAGCAGCTTGGGTAGAATATACCCCACAGCCTGCTCAGCAAGGATCTAGCAGGATTCTCTCTTCAACCTTTTAGAGCAACCACAGGTAACCAAAAACCACAAACAAAAAAGTGCTGCTACTGCTGCAAAAGCCACAGGCCTCTGACAAAGCACAAACACAAATGCAGCCCCAAACCAGACTGTGCTGCTGCTTTTTCCGCCCAATGCTTAGAATTTAAACCAGAAGGAAACCACCACCACAGGATAGAGCTGTGGGGGACACAGGCTCACACTCCCCCTCACACTCCCAAGACAAGAGAACGGCTAGAGAATGGGGCAGGCAGGAGGTGCCACACAAGGGTCTGTGATGCCTGAGGTGTCACAGGTGCACCTCCTTAATTAGCTTTGCTAATTGCAGCCCAGAGGTCACAATCTGTGTGACTGCAATGGTTCCCTGTTCCCAAGAGGGGGAACCATGTCCCTGAGCACACAGAAATAGAAGTGGCAGCGACAACTCTGCAGTGACAGCTATGGGGACCAGCAGGATTTCTGCAGCAGCACAGGAGGGCTGTGCTTGGGCTGCCTCAACACCAGAGGGACACAGCAGGACATTGGATGTGACACAGGTGCAGAGAGCAGCCTGATTTTTACAAATGAACACTTTAAAAACCAACAGAACATCTCCAACTGTGCAGGAGAGCAGGCGCAGAGTGTATACATCACATCAGCCAGGGCCAGGCTGCTAACACCCCTTATCCACACCCAAACAGCCCCTGCTTGTATGACACTGGTTGGCTGTGCAGCAGCTGGTACAACCAGCACCATATCTACTTCTTCCTAGGACACAGCCAGGCAGGAATTGTTGCTCCTCCAGAAGCTCGGGGGCTGAGCAGGTAGGGTATTCAGAAGCCTTCTGGCTAATCCTCATCACATGCTGCTCCTTGACCATCACACTGCAAACTAAAGAGCGAGAAATAAAATAAAAGTGACCCCTGCCCACCTCATCACCATCACCATCATTGGCCGGCAACATTTCCAGAGCAAAGGTAGTCCGGAACTTAACCTGATCCAACCAAGGGATGGGATGTCCCAGCTCATATCAGAAGGTGGGAAGTGACTTTAACTGGTCTCCCAGCTTGGGGAAGAGCAGTCAGCAGAGACTTCCATGGGGGAACAAGCTATTCCCAAGCTTCTGCATCCACCTGACCCACAGACTGCAGTGCCAGGTGCCCTTCCTGGAGCAACTCAGTCACAACTTCAGCAACCCAAGAGGATTCCCGTAAGGAATCACAAAGGAAAACCCAAACCAGGCTTGAGCTGTGGCAATGCAAATAACCAGAGCAGGAGCTCCATCTTTGCATTGTGCTTTCTTCTTCTCCAGCCTGAAAACAGGACTGTTTAACCCAGCCACACACTTTTTCCTCTCAAATAAGCAAACAAAAGACAATAGAAGTTAATTCTGTCCTTAAACAAAAGCATTTTAAGACAAGGACAAGTTTTAGATCTGAACTCTGGAAATTCATTTTTGACAGGGAAATGCTGCATGACCCTGACACAGAGCAGCTGAGGACACACCTACATTTCCTCCCAATGGTCCCTACAGGCCATTTTCTCCTCCCCCATGGAGTGCTGTGCATAGCACATGCACAACATGAGAAATGCCAATTTTCCCCACCATGCAGAGAGAGGGTTGTGATCCCTGCGGGGAAAACAATGTGTTCACTGTTACCAACTCCCACCAAAGAATTCCCCAGCAAGTTGCATCATGAAGGAGATGGAGTCGATCCCTGCTGCCACCCTGCAGATGAGGTTCTGGACTTGGTACCTGACCCACTGCTTCCCAGGGATTCTTTGTCCTTTCAGCAGAGCTTTAGGAGTCAACACACAAAGTGTCTGGCCAAGGAGCTGGAGTTTGCTCTGAGCTGTTGGATTTACACTGTGTGTACTAACTGCATGAAAACCCTAATCTTTGTCCCACCAAAATACCTCAGCTCTGAAAGGCATGAGCTACCCTGGCTGAGCCTAGATGTACCATCAGGATCAAGAGTAACAAACAAGCCCTGACTCACAGAACACTCCCAAATACTCTACAGCTGCTCAAACACAAAAATATGTTGATTTTTTCAAATGAGGAAAAAAAATAACCTTCTAGTTGGCCTTCTAGGTAGTCCCAAATCCACACCACCATCCTACAAGGAATCTAGCCCTCCTGTTGCTGCAGAGGAGAGATGCTCACCATAAGAGAGTTACAGAGCAGCCCAGGACAGGCAGTGCCTGGCATTGACCCAGGGCAAGTCGTCCGCAAGTGCCCCCGAAGGCTCTGTGGGGACTCAGAAATCCTGACACATTGGACAAAGGCCATTTTTCCCACACTGACATGGGTTTTCCACTTGCCAGGAGTAAGTGGCTAGCACGGACTGCTAAAAATAGCTTTCTATATTTAGCTGTGCTTTACAAATCTCTCGCAAAGGAATTTACTGAATGTCTCACACTCTGTCACACATTTACCTCTCCTAATGAGGGCTTCATTGACCGAGTCATTCATAAGCTGCCTCTTCCTTGTCTTCTCCACGGAAAAGAGCAAGGCTGTGCTCCCAGTACATTTTTCAGTACCTCTCCCTACAGAGTGACCTTTTGCTCTGTAAGCTGGTTACCTGCTCTCTGGACCACCACCTCCACTCACACAACCCCCTCCCACTCTCCCTTCACCCAGTTTCTGCTTCCTGTCCTAAACTTCATCTTTTAGTCTCCTAAATACTCCTCCTTGCCCAGGCAGCCTTGTGGGAAATATCCAAACTTGCTCAACAGGCTTATTTTCTTATTTACTCTTTAATTAAAAACTCAAGGACCAACACAGCAATGGTTCACACTTATCATATACTCCTCAGGCCTGTCTTATCTCTCTCATTATCTGATGGAAACCGGCTGTGCCGAACCTGCCACGCTCCAGAAGAGCTGGCAAGGGTTACCAGGTTGCACTGAATCTCAAGGCAGTTAAACATACAGAAGGGCTTTCCTGACTGCCTGGAGCAGGAGACCATGGGCCTCCTCATCAACAGCTTGAAAGCTTTTCCTACCAGCTCCCAAGGCAGAGGCTGTTGGACACCTGCTCCTGCAACAGGGACAGGGATGGCAGTACCAGGGGAGCTGGGATGGCAGTATCAGGTGAGCTGTGGGGATGGCGGTGCCAGGTGAGTTGTGGGGATGGCAGTGCCAGGTGAGCTGTGGGGATGGTGGTGTCAGGTGAGCTGTGGGGATGGCAGTGCCAGGTGAGCTGTGACTGCAGCAACCAGGTGTCACTGTGGGGCTGGAAGCCAAGGCAGCCAGCTGGAAGTAGGGTGAGGCTGGCAGGTGGCTCTGGCTGCTGCACCTATTTATATACCTGTTTACATCAGAGTCCCACACAGGCCACTCACCGCCTTCCTCAGACTGGGGACAGGGTCTAGGGCTGCAGAATAAAGGACAGACTCTTAAAAAAATAAAAATACACAAAGCTGAGCCATGGAAGGCAAATGGACTTTCCCCTCCCTCAGATGGAGCTAGCTGACACAGGGGGCCAGAAGTCCCCCTCCCAGGGGCACTGGGAGAGCCTCTTGCCAAGTGGCTGGTCAGGAAGGACAAGGTTGAGCTGAACAAATCCCTGCAGTGCTCCAAGGCACCCGGAGCTCCCAGCTCTGAGAGCAGCTGAGCACGCTCTTGGCACAGTGCTCTGCTGTGAGCGACAGGAGAGGGTGTGCTCCAAGAGCCGCGGCTCCCCGCTGTACAGGCAGGACGGACACAGGGAAAACAACCACGAAAACAAGAGACTCTTATCCGGGGCAGAGCATGAGCAACCCCCACGGAGACATCTCATGATGTGCAGAGCCCTCACACGCGTCTCCCTGCAGCCCCTGTTCCTAGGCAGGCGAGGGAGTTGGGCTCGCTCGGAGCACGGATGATTTCAGAGTTTCCCTCGATAAGGGCGCAGCAGGGTCCGGGCAGGGGCCCAGCTGAGTCACACTCCACGCCAGGGAGGGATAGCCAGTGGCTTGCAAGCGATCTGGAGCGGTTCAGCACGAGGAGGGATGCGCATCCCTCCTGTCCCAGGCTGGGAGATGGTGCCATTGTGGACATGGCCTGTCCTGCACCAACTGGGACCTTCCAGGAGACCCCTGGGCACTGTCAACCTGACCAGCACTGGGACAGCCTGAGCCCACCCATCCTGCAGAGCACCCTTAGGAAAGCTCTGCCAAGACCTGTTCCACACCTCTGCATCCACAAGGACTTGGGGCTCCAGCTCTGTGCCTCCAACACCGAGGGTTCCCCAATGCTCTGCAAGTCCCCAGTTCAATCTGTGATGGCACAGGAACACATCACACCCCTTGCTCTCCATTTTCCCAGCTACAAGGTTTAGTAAGATTAATAAATTTACTTGTTTTAAAAGTCTCCAGGCTCAGCTCTTCAGTATCAGGCTTGGCTGGGGGGACAGGATAAAGAGGCGAGCGATAACACTGAGAGAGCAATTGAATTCTGGGCTGTACCTATATTTATAAACATTATCTCAGGTTATTCTGCTGCTCTTATCATTACCTATGCAGAGAATTCAGTGACAAGAAAGGACACCGGGCACAGAGGCTGTGTTTGAATGTGCCTGAGATAGGCATAGCCAGCACACCCTGGGATTGCCGCTCCTGACGGAGCAGCTCAGCCAGCAGCCGTGAAGAGGCTGCAAGGCAGAACACAGGCCAATGTGAAAACTCCACCAGCACCAGAAAAAAATCGACAAGTTTCCAAAAGCTTTTACATTCACATGTATCAGAACAAAAGGTCTGTGTGTTTGAAAGATTCATTTAATGCTGAGTAAGAAAAAATAACTACTGCCTGCTGAACTTCTCCAGCAGTTGCACAGCAGCTGCATTTTCGTGTTCAGCACCTGTAAATGGTTGTTTGCCAGAGTTTGCCCTTTTGTTCTATGAACCCACAGTTCTCCGAACCTTTGTACTGCTGCCAAGACCACTCCAAGGAAGGTGCCTGGCCACACACCACAGCACAACAGAGCAGGGCCACTGCTGCCACTCCACGGAGCCAGGCTGGCTCCCAGAAAGACAGAAGCCACCCATGAAAAGCCTGGGAGCGAGTGAAGGACCCCACATCTGTAGTTATCAGTGTGCTACCAACAGCATTAGAAAATAAAATATTCCAACAATTTCTCAAGAAAAAAGCCAGAAAAGCTGAGTCTTCACACAGTGACTCAAGAGGAAACTCTTAGGTCAGCAGCAGTGTTGCTGTGAGCCGTGGGCTGTCACACACACAGAACATGGATAACACCCACATCCTCCCAGGGAAGGAGCCAGGAAAGGCAGCAGAAGATGGATGAAAAGCTCCCTGCAAGCCTCATGTGCAGCACAAGTGTCCTTCAACAAATGAAAACAACTTTTTCTCTTTCCCTGGCTGTACACAAGCAAGTTCTCAGGAAGCATATCAGGATTGGGAAAAGCCATCACAAAATATTGCACTTCGGTTTGTTTTAAACCGGACCAGGGCTGGTCCTGAGCCCACTCACCAGCCCACAAGCTGGCAGGGACACGGTTGGAGTGGTGCTGCCACAGCCATGGCTGCTGAGGGGCTGCTTCAGCCCGTAATCCTGCCCTGGGCTTCCTAGAGCAAACCAAGCCCTGGGCACCCCTTGACATGAAGCCAGTGGCTCCCGGGGAGGAGGCTGGGGACCTCACAACCAGAGCAGGGAGGGGACACAAAGCCTAGCACAGCACAGCTCACACAGGGTCACCACCTCACAGCCCAACTGGCCTCCACCAGCAACGCAAACCCAACAGTGACAACAGGCTGGGCAAGAGAGCTGCTTCAGTGGGAGCAAAACCCAACAAACACATCCTCGAGCCCCCAGAACAAGGAGTGGAATCTGCCTTGCAGCTGGGTCCACCAGATCCTGTGCCTGTGCCTCATCTCTCTTGCCTGCACCAAAGATTTGGCTCTGACAGCTGGGGGAGGGTTGGCTTTTGGGAGGATTTTTGTTCTTTTTTCTGCTATTGTGTTTTATTCTCTGGTTAAAGCATGTCTGGTTTAGATTTGCACTAACTGGGGCCCCAGATCCTGCACTCAGAGCCTGCAGCCCAAGAGCAAGAGCAGTTTCATCGGCTGCAGAGATCCCCCTATATGCACTTGTGCTGAGCACACCCCCAGGGCACAGGTGCTCCCAGGGACAGATGAAGCCCCACTGTGATGGTGTACAGACATAGAGACCTTTCTTTACAAGCTGAGCATCACTTCGGAGCTGCTGCAGGAGACTGGGATTTGAACTCCCACTCCTCTCAAAGGACACCAGCCCACAGAGGGATGAAGGTGATGCAGTTTTTCCCAGTGGAAGGAATCACACACACAGCTGATCCACTCACAGCCTCCCAAGGGCTCTGTATGAGCTGCTCTCAGATGCTCCTACTATCTCCTGTGCCAAAGGATGGTGCAAGCCACAGCCTGAATGCTGCAGCACAGAGACACTCAAGAGCACACAGGCCCCCAAACCCTCAAGAAGACATTTCACTCTCTTACTGCATCTTCCCTTTTGCAGAGGATCTTGCTAAATTGGCACATCCTCAATGTCCTTAACTTATGGAGTGCAATTGGTTTGGGTCTAGGAGGTGTCTAGGTATGCACAAAATCACTCTAGAGCCATTGATTGTTTTTAGGCTGGATATGGGTCTGATGTCTCTTCAGACAGCTAGAGCAGAGAAATCAGGAGATATTTTTCAAAGTTACCAGGTACCCTCACTGAATGAAACCCCCAGTGAGGACAGGGAAGACAAGTAAGGAGCCAACAAGTACAAGGAGAACACATTATTGCTAGAGTGATGTATTTTCCAGCAAGTCATTTTCTCCCTGCTCAAGCCCAGACACAGCTGCTCCAGTGGGATGTGCTCTGGGAGGAAATAGGGAAGGTGTCCCTGTAGCAACAGCTGTCCCCTCCTGGAGTCAGCCCAAAGCAGCTCCTCCCAGTGACCCCAACATGGGTGAAAAAAGGGTCCACAGTCGAACAAGTTCAGTGGGAAAGCACCAGGGAACAGCCCACAGACTTCTGTCTGCGTCTCTTCTCTGCAGTGCTGCCCCCAATGCCCTCCCTTGGCAGGAAACTGATGAGGCAGCAGGGCCGAGACCCCGCTGGACTCAGCCCCACTCCAGGCAGCGCTCGGTCTCTGGCTCCGTCTGCAGCTCCAGGCTGAAGGCTCCTGCTGAGCCGGTGGAATGACAAACACCATCTCCAAACGCAAGGATGGTAGGGTGGCCAAGCCAACAAGATTTCCAACACCTCATTCAGTGGATTGTACCCAGCCAGGGACAGTCTTTGTTCCTACAGTCATGGCTGCTAAACAGGGGCTGCTCCTGCATCCATTCTGTCATGGCTCAGGCACTTACTTCCTGGGGAACAACATCAGGAGAGCATGGATACAACCAGAGAAGAGCCAAGAGGACAGATTAATTTTTAAAAAGCCAGGTCTATCCAGCAGCAGCTGTGTTCCCTGGGCACACAAGCAGTCTCTGCACACCCGCCCGGGCAGTGGCATCAGTGACAATGCTTACACCAGCCTTGTTGGGGCTCAGATTGCCCTGGTCATACCGGGACTGTAATGGCAGCTTCCCATGAAGCAGAGGGCCCTGGGCATCCCCACATGAGGCAAAAGTCCCTGTGCACCCCCATGGCCCAGCTCTGTGCACATCCTCACACATGTGCCAGATGCTGCCTCAGGGCTAAGCTGTCTTTATGGGTCAGGACATTGTTACTGGGGTACCTCGATGCTAAGCTGTGCCCTCCCAGCAGAGCTGATGTTTGCCTGGAGAGCTGCAGCCTCTCCTGGGTGGGACACGCTCTTTCCTCTTCCCCATTTTCCAGAGGAGCTTTAGGGCTGTGCAGACACAGAACTCAGGATCTGGCTGTAACACACTGCAGGAACAGACGCCAGCCGTTGTCCCTACGGCCTTCCCATGAAATAGGACATGGGTTTCTGGAGAACCAGGCAGACAGGCTGCTCCAGGCAGCTTCAATCCCATTACAATAACCTGTTCTGATGCCATGCTGCTTCCCACGCTCCACAGCATTAAACCCTCAGGCATCACATCCAACACAGCATAGAAACCTGTCCCCCCATGCTGGGGGACATGGAGTTCCCTGAGGGGACAAGCCAGTTTCCACACACAGCACTGCAGGGACCTGCAGGAAGGATGTTGATGGTGGGACCTTCCCTGGGTCCCCCATACAATTCCATTCTTGGGGAAAAGCCCACCCAGTCTCTACACATACCTTTATCATGTTATTCTTCAGGATAAAGCACCGCCCAGGAAGACTGGGTACTGACAGGCACATCTCAGGCGCTCTGCAGAGCTTCACACAGGGCAGAAATCAAGGGCAAAACCACATACACAACATTTGCATGGGAACTCAGAGCTCCTCCAGCTTCAAAGCACAATTTTCACCATCACAGTACTCAGATATTAATGAGAAAAGCCTCAACCTGACATTTCTGCAATTCCATTTGATATTTAATTGGGAAAGAACATCAAAGAATAGGGGAAATAGACGGGTTTGCATTACCACACACATGACAAGTTCAGTGAGCAGGAGAGATTAAAAACCCCACAGAAAGAAACTGCTGTAAAGCAACAGTTCTTACAGTCACAACTTCTGGCATCCCTCGTGGCCTTGAGTGTGTGGCCTGAGCGAGATCTCTCTGTCACACCAGTGCTGGCCATGGTGACCTGGGGCTGTGAGCTCTGGGCACAAACAAGCTGCTGCCAGGACTGAATCCCTGGTGCCCACACCAGGCCCAGGCACTGGCCCTGGCCAGTCCGAGGGGATGGACACCTCCCAGTCCTTCTCCTTCCCTGACCAGAGCCAGGCCACAGTGACATCAGCACTGCCAGTGCAACATATGGGACTGCCAGCAACTCTGTACTCCTGGCATGAAAAAGAAGGGATGTAGCCAACTTTACAACAAAAATAACTCCCATTTCTAACTCAAAGTAACTTAATTTCTATCTCTGGCTTTCACGCCCAAGACTGTCACAAATGAACAATATTATTCTCTGCTTTAGTCAGTTTAATTTCTCACTTGGCACAACTTTATACTTTGGGCCCTTATGGTGTCCCATGTATAGTGGGGACAGTACTCAACTGTTGGGGGGTATCAGTCAGCAAGAGAGAATACCTCACTCAAAGGCAGCACTGGTAGGGCTGTAAATGCAGATGGACCCTTCCCAGGACATGGGGGACTGCAGACCCCTGGGAAGGATTCACCCCCTGGATTGTATTTCCTCACCCATCAGTTGGGTGGGGAGTGGAGCCACTTTCTCTTAATCCATGAAAAGTCAAGGGAGGTAAAGCCCCCAAAGCGCCACCTTCATTCTGTAACAGCCCCTGCCTCAGCCCCTGCCCCCCAGCACTGCCTGCACTGCACAGGGAACAGAGGCACACAGCACACCCGGCTCTGCCCCACACGGATCCAACAGGCAGAGCTTCTCGGCATGGATCCCAGGGCAGGCACTGGACAACTGCACCAGGCAGAGCAGCAGCAAGAGGCAGGGAAGCCTTGCTGCCTGGGAAAGCATTTACTCACGGCCCAGCCACAGGTCAGCCTGGGATGGGGATGGGAAGTGCAGCTTTCCATTAGAAACATGCAGGAAGTTGAAGTCAGCAGACTCCTGCAGAGCAGCGGGCTTGGAAGCTGATGAATTTCTGCACCAGACCCAGGTCTCCCCACTGAGGGTCCTCCTGCTCTTGTCTCCCTACCTGGGACCTCAGAGGAGGCAGTTTTGGCTCGATGGCAGGCAGGAGAAATGCTCCTGAGCTGTGCCAATGGATGGAACTCCCTGGCAGGGACAATCCCTGGAGATTTCCATGTCATGGCACACCCCATGGTAAGGGGCAACTCACCTCTCCTGTCCCAGCCAGTGGGTGGGCACCCACAAGCAGGGTGCCCCTGAGCCTTTATGTGTCTCCTGGAGAAAGCACTGGGTGCCTGCACCACATGTGTGGGAATCACTTGGGGAAGGGGATTAAACAACACTTCATCCAGATTTACAGGAATTCTGCTCTGAGAAAGGGCCTGGGTCACTGCAAGCCTTGAGACCGCTGGGCATAAACACCAGGAGACAGGCATGGAGTACAGACCTGGCTGTCCCAAACTGGTGCCCCAGCCAGGTCGCACTGGCAGTGACTCCCTGCCCAGCGCTGCAGCCAGGCAAACTGGGAAATGCATCTGGGCAACAAGCAATTCATTAAACACCACAGCACTCACAAGCCAGACATACACCCTGGATGCTTTCAATACTCTGTGTCTATAATTCTATGCTACTTGAATGACTTGTTTAAAACATTTCCATTTGAGCCCACATACTAATTAGCTACAAATGGGATTATGGCGAATTAATCTATCAGTAAAAGGGCTACACAAAAGTCAAAAGACACCCAAAAATCTCAAACAGAAGTCACCAAAATGGCCCTGACTAGATGCCCAGCTTGTGCTGCTTACAGTGGTGTCCAGTGGGTTTGTTCTTTGTCACCCTCTAGAGACTCTGCTGAACAGCCCCAGTATTTTGGTACCCAGCAGGTCAGCTGAGATGGCCTGACCTGGCTGGACACTGCCAGCAAGAGCCCTGCCAGCAGCCCAGGAACAAACAACAGACATTGAGCTCCTCACACCATGGATGGCCCAAATGCTCCGGCTCACCCAGGGGAACTCAAGGTCCTGACAAACTCCATGGAGAACCACGCTCTCTTTGCCCCTATTGGCAGAAGGAAAACAAAAGGTAGGTTTTAGCAGACCCAGCCTGTCAGTTGATGTGGCTGTGCTTGGGGCAGGACACACACAGCCCAGCAGAGCCCATTTCCCCGGGATGGGGAACTGCAGTTCCTTTCCTTGCATGACTCTGTGCTCACACAGCTCCTGTGGGTGATCCCACAGACTGTGCTGGATGCGGGGCTTTGTTCACAGCCCCACAGCAGCGTCCGCAGCTGCTCACTCAGGGATCCGGTGTCTGCACAAGTCCAAGCAGAATGGGGGATTGATTTGCTTTAAATCTTAGGTTGGAGTTTATTCCTTAATTAATCAGTGAACATACAGACAATCTACACATCCGTAAACTCGCCAGAGGTCTGTGCTCAGGAGAACAAGTCAATTCCTTGGGATAGTTTGGCCAGAGGGCTGACCAAGAGGGTGCCTCACCCATTAACAGGGTATTGGGGCAATTGGGACCACTGGATGGACAAGAGATGGGTTCAGTCAGAACAACCATCATAATCATGGAATCACAGAATGGTTTGGGTGGGAAGGGACCTTAAAGTTCATCTCATTCCAACCCCTGCCATGGGCAGGGACAGCTTCCACTAGACAAGGTTGCTCCATGCCCCATCCAACCCAGCCTTGAACACTTCCAAGGATGGGGCAGCCACAGTTTCTCTGGGCAACCTGTGCCAGGGCCTCACCACCGTCACAGCCAAGAATTCCTTGACAATATCCCATCTAACCCTGCCCTGTCAGTGGGACGCCATTTCCCCTTGTCCTGGCACTCCAGGCCGTTGTTCAAAGTCCCTCTTCATTTTTTTGTAGGCTCCCTTCAGGTACTGGACCCTCTGTCCTCGCTGGATCGATCTCTCTCCCCTGGTGGGACCACCACCACCTCTGCATCCCAGCTGCTGAGGGCACATCCATCCCACCCACTGCCAAGGGACACGGACGAATCATCAGCCATCGCTGTCTGAGCAGGCAGTGGATTCACCAGCTGCCAGCACAGGGGGGTGAGGGCACAGCCAGTGAGTACCCCAAATTCCCACCCACAGCTTCACAAGGACAGGATTCATAGATCTATCTATTTTTTTAAGTTATCTGTTAACACAGGAGGAACATCCCAGGAGCTGACAGGAGCCCAGGCGGGATCAGCCCCAGCACCTCCCCAGCAGCCTACGGGATCAGCTGCACTTTAGAAACAGCACAAACACACCCTACAGCGTTTCAGGCAAGAAATTCAGGGTTTCCTCAGTCCTGGGGGTTCTCTGTGCTCTCTGGGTGTGCTCAGCTTCCTTCTACTTCTCCCCTTCCTCCTTGGCCAGTCTCCCTGGGGTGGGTCTGCTGACCCAGCGAAATCCCTGCACATCCCTGCACACTACAAAGACTGAAACGGGAAATGGTTTTGAGCAAAGTGATGATGAAAAAGGAGAGCATTTTCATTAACAAGCAGGTTTGGTAAAATCTGTCTCGTTTCCATTTTGTTTTTGCCCTGAAGTGAGCAGAGATTTGGGGTTTTGTAGCCCATATTAGGTCTCACAGCCCTGTGACGTTGGCAGTTTCAGTCACACCAGCTTTTGTCTCTGCTGCTTCCAGATGGGCAAACACAGGCTATTCCAGCCATGGCCTTGATAACAAGGAAGCTCTGAATTATTCTGAACAAAAGGGCAGCAGCTAAACCTATTAACACCAACTGAAAGCAACCAGCTGGCGCGAAAACTGTGTGTGACCAATGCGGATTTGTGTCTGCCTTCAGTGCCCCCACCATGGCTGCTCTGCTGGCCTGGGCCGGATTCTAGTGCATTTCTAACAGCAGAGAATCATGGAATCAACTGGACTGGAAAAGACCTTTAAGATCATCGAGTCCAAGAAGACATGCAGGATGACACAGGGAAAGTGTATACGAAGGTGTAGCTACAGCTCTGCCAAGGGAAAACAATTCAAAGCAGTCAGACAGGTCAGAAACGTGTCAAACACGTGGGACGTGGTGGTTCAGGTGACACAACCTGGCCCAGGTGATCTGGTGATCTGTCACCACTTCTGAGCTGGCAACTCCCTCAAAGTCAACACTAAAATCGACATTTCATTGGGAAAAATCCTCATCATGATCTAAACAATGATGAAACACCACCAACAAAGAAGGGATCAGGAGGGCCCTGCTCACCCTCCCAGTGCCCCCAGGGAAGCCGGGGGTGGCGACATGACCCACGGTGGCCCATGGTGACCCACGGTGGCCCATGGTGACCCACGGTGACCCACGATGGCCCATGGTGACCCACCACACTCCGACCACGCTTTGGGGACCCAAAACAGTGGAGCATCTTCTGCAAGGAGGGATTGCTGTGCTTAAGGGCGGCGGGTCCGGCAGGGAATGGGGCAGGGACGGGGACAGGGACAGGGACAGGGACGGGGATGAGGATGGGGACAGGGATGGGGACAGGGACAGGACAGGGACAGGGATGGGGACAGGGATGGGGATGGGGACGGGGATGGGGACAGGAACAGGACAGGGACGGGGACAGGGATGGGGATGGGGACAGGGATGGGGATGGGGACAGGGACAGGGATGGGGACAGGGATGGGAACAGGGATGGGAATGGGGATGGGGACAGGGACAGAGATGGGGACAGGGCAGGGATGGGGACAGGGACAGTGACAGGGCAGGGATGGGGACAGGGACGGGGACACGGTCAGGGACAGGGACGGGGACGGGGCAGGGCCGTGCCGGGCCCGCCGGGCCGCTCACCGCGGATGGCGGCGATGAGCGCGTTGCCGTCCTTGATCACCTCCTTGATGAACTTGTTGGTTCGCTCCAGCTCCTGCTCGTAGCACTTGAGGCGCTCTCGGAAGTCGGGGCTGTCCAGGTAGCAGGCGCTGAACTCCAGCGGGGGGGGCCCCATGGCCCCGGCGGGGCTGGGGGGCTGCGGATGGGCTGGGGATGGGCTGGGATGTGGCTGGGCTGGGGATGTGGCTGGGGATGTGGCTGTCGCTACGGCCACCGACCGGCAGCGGCACCGCCAGCGGCACGGGCAGCGCCGCCGCCCCGCGGGCCCCGCCCCGGCCCGCCCCGCCCGGGGCCGCCGCCGGGGCGTGAGGTCGGGATGCGGCCCCGGGGCACGGCCCGGCCCGGGCACTGCGGCCCGCGCGATCCGGGCCTGTCGCTCCGGTCAGTCCGCTCCGTACGGTCCGGGCCGGTCGCTCCGGTCAGTCCGCTCCGTACGGTCCGGGCCGGTCGCTCCGCACAGTCCGCTCCGTACAATCCGGGCCGCACAGTCCGCTCCGTACAATCCGGGCCGGTCGCTCCGTACAATCCGCTCCGTACAATCCGGGCCGGTCGCTCCGTACAATCCGCTCCGTACAATCCGCTCCGGCGCCGCCCCGCCCCGCGGGCCGGTCTCGGTGCGCCCCCTGCCGGCGGGGCGGGGCCGGGGCCGCCCGCGTTGCCAGGGACTCCCCGGCGGCGGCGGCGCGTGACGCACGGCGCGTAGTGATGACGTAAGAGCGGCCTCCACGTCGCCAGGGCAGCCAAGATGGCGGCGGCGGAGGGGAGCGCGGCGGGGCCGCCTCTGGTGAGCGGGGCGCGGGCTGGGGGGAGTCTGGGCCGCTCCGCCCGCCCCGGGCACGGACAGGCTGTTCGTCACTGTGGGGCGCAGGCGGAGCGGCCGCTGGAGGCCTCGGCGCGCGGCGGCTCGTCGGGGGACCCGGGGCAGGCGCGGGTACTGGACCCGCCGTGCTCCCGGCTCGCCCTCCCCGCCCCAGCTGTGCCCTGCAGCCCGGCGGGGCCTGCTCTGTTTCCTCCACCCGCGGGCACACGGAGCTTTCCCGTGCCGCCGGGCAGGAGCGAATCAGCCTGGGGAGACCTGGTGGCTTCACAGCCCCGGCCGCGGTGTCTGTGCGGCTCCCCGCGGCTCCGCTCTCCATGGCAGTCATTCCGCTCCAAGGGCAGGTGCTTCCTGCGGCTTCACCTCACCTAAAACACAAACAGCTCTTTGCTTTCTGCAGTCACTGCTGCCGAAAGACGGCAGAGAGTGGGTTATGGGAGTGACAGGAGAAACGCTCCTACACATCTATAAGTACTTTTCAACTCACCTCCTTAGGCCGTGAGCTGTCCACATCAGGTAGCAAAAGCTGGGCCCTGCTGGGGATCCTTTTATTAGTTGAACACCTGTGTCCGTCCTGAACCCATGGGAAGTGCAGGTGAGCTGGTTTGTGTTCCTTCCTAAAGGCTGAAATCCGTTCAGTTTCCAGGTCTGGCAGATGTGTCCATATCCCAGGATATCCCAGTGGAAGGGGAGATCACTGTCCCTGTGGGATCTCACTCTCCTGATGAGGATTACTCCACGCTGGACGAGCCTGTCAAGGACACGATTGTGAGTCTGGACCTCTGGCTGGGGTAGAACTTGGGTTTTCTGGACTCTTTGGCAGATACTGTGCAAAACCTGTGTTTTTGCACAGCTCTGCTTGACCTGTACTTCAGTGTAAGTCTGGGGATTGTTTTACAACTCATTATGTAAAACAAAATTCTGGGGTCAAAAAGTGTCTGAATTGTGGCCCCAGAGTTTTTCTGTGATCGTTAAATCATTGCAAGGGCAGAGACTTCAGAGGGAGCTTGAGGGGAAACTCTCCTGAATAATGGGACTTTTTGTTTATTTTCTTTTCCTAGAAGAGCAAATATTGTTCTTATTCTGGTGTTATTAAAGGATATAATATTGTTGTTAAGGAAAAGGACATGATTTTGTAGTTGCTAAAGAATGCAGGAAAAGTAGGCAATGTCTGTTGCAGAGGATGCTACAGAACTTTTTGGTTTGGATCTTCTCCTGATTTACCACCAATGCTCCTTTGCTTCTGTCTCCCTGCTTTAGCTAGGAACTGTAATTTTTGTGAAGAGAGAAATCCAGGTGCTTTGTGTTTGTTTCAGATGAGGGACCTGAAGGCTGTTGGGAAGAAGTTTGTCCATGTGATGTACCCCCGGAAGAGCAGCGCACTCCTCAGGGACTGTACGTGCTGGGGGAGGGACACAGGGCAGCAGGACAGGGATCAGGGGTGCTGGACACCCTGCTCTGACCAGCACCTGTGACAGTCAGGGTGTGACTGGGACTCTGGGGCAGGGAGACGTGGGCCAGGATGGGTAGCACGGGGAGCTTTAGCAGCTGCTGGGTTTTGAATGAATTTTATTACAGAATATGGTGTAAGGTGCTAAATAAGGAAACTCTAAGGCAGTGGGATGTGGTAAATGGCACATTGGGAGTTGGGAGAGGGGCTTTGTCACTCCCAGGAAAGCGGAAGTGAGATGGTTCTGTGACATTTGTGATGTGTTTTCCCTCTTCCTGCAGGGGATCTGTGGGGCCCATTGGTGCTGTGTGTCTCCCTGGCTCTGTGAGTATTCAGGGGGATCTGGGGGTTTGTACTCCTGTATGATGTTAAAAATGGATTAATGTGTTGAGATCACACTCCTCTGATCCCTCTCTGTCTTATACAAGCACTGCCTGGTTGAATTCTCTTATAAAATGTGTTTGTGACACTTCAAGCCCATTAGCACCTCCCATCCTTTAACTTAGGGTTTAAGGGTGAGCACTTGCTGGTCCCCGTCCTAGTAATAGTTTTACTGAAGGGGTCCCAGCCACACTGTCCTGGTTTGGGTGTGTTTGGTGCCCTGGCGTGGGAGCTGCAGGACTGTGTGTCCTGGAGAGCGGTGGGAGAAGGGAGGCTGGTGCAGGGATCAGGGCTGGAAGGTGATGGTGGCTCCTGGGATTTTAGGGAGTCAGATCTGCCTGGTGGGAGGGAAATGTTGGTGAGCTCTATAAGTAACCGAGGCACACCTGTGTACTCAAGAGTACAGAAACCAGTAGTAATCTGGTGGACAAGCTTTAGCAGAAGGAAAGGGTATAATTTAAATGTTCCAATCCATGCCTGCTCACTTCCCCAGGCTCTGTGTTGCCTGCATCCCTTAGTTTGCTTTAAGGTTGGCATGTTCAATCACTCACGGCTCTGCTGCTATGAAAGGTACCAAATCTTCGGTACTTTAATTTTCATCTCTTAGCCTGTTGTCCATGGCTTTATTCCTTTCTAAATGCTTGCACAGTCCTCAAAACAAGGAAACAGATGGGCTGAAATCCCCTCTGTTGAGCCACAAGTATTTTCCTTTCCTATGTAAAACTGGGGATACTACTGAAAATAAGGAAAGAGATGAAAATTTATTGGTCTGCGTCATAATGGGTTAAGTGTTTGGGGATCCTGTTCTGCCATCTATCCCAGTCTAAAAAAGTTCCGTCAATGCTGATGCCTCTGTGTGTCCCCCACAGCAAGATGTTTCTGTCAGTCCCCCACAGCAGCTGTCTCTCTCCTCTCCCCTCCAGGATGCTGCAGGGTGGCTCTGCAGACAGCAAAGATGACGGAGGGCCCCAGTTTGCCGAGGTCTTTGTCATCATCTGGTTTGGTGCCGTTGTCATCACACTCAACTCAAAGCTTCTCGGAGGGACCATGTGAGTGGGTTTGTTTTGTGGCAGTTCACACCCTCCTGTGTGTGGAGTTCTGCACTGCTTGGTTTGATTGCTGTTTTCCTGTTCCTGTCTCTCTCTGCAGCTCCTTCTTCCAGAGCCTGTGTGTGCTGGGGTACTGTGTGCTGCCGCTCACCGTGGCCATGCTGGTGTGCAGGCTGGTGCTGCTGGCAGGCGCTGGCACCATCAGCTTCATTATCCGCCTCATCGTGGTCGTGGCCATGTTTGGGTGGTCCACGTTGGGTGAGTACCCTGTGTGTGCACTGTGTACTGTGCTCAGGGAAATTGGTCTGTGCTCATTCCCTTGGGCAAAGCCAATGGATTGTGTAGTCTAAAGTGTTTCCTGGGCATCTGCACTACTATAGGAAGAATCTCAGAATCACTGAGGTTGGAAAAGACCTTTCAGCCCATTGAGTCCAACTTGTGCCCAATCCCCACCTTGTCCCCCAGCCCAGAGCACTGAATGCTGCATCCAGTCGTTCCTTGGACATCTCCAGGGATGGGGTCTCCAACACCTCCCTGTGCAACCCCTTCCAATGCCTGACAGCAGTTTCCAGGAAGAAATCACTCCTCATGTCCAACCTGAACCTCCCCTACCACAGCTTGAGGCCATTTCCCCATATCCTATGCCTTGTTCCCTGGGAGCAGAGCCCAACCTCCCCCTCGCTCCCCCCACCTGTCAGGCAGTTGCAGAGAGCAAAGAGGTCCCCCCTGAGCCTCCTTTTCTCCAGGCTGAGCCCTCCCAGTTCCCGCAGCTGCTCCTCACAGGACTTGCCTTCTAGACCCTAATTTTCCAATCCTCCAGCTGGCATAGGTTCAGCTTCTGCTCCTGGTGATTTCCGTGGTCATATGCAAATTACATTGGGCAGCAGGGTGATAACTCAGTACTAAACTCCATGTAAGATTGCTGGGTGTTTTGTTCTGTGATTATGTCACAAATACTCCTAGAAAATGCTGATTTTATACAGATGCATTATTTCTGGGTTTAATCTGTAAGTCTGACTCTCATTACAGAATGTTAATCAGCATTTATGGCCAGGTTGGACAGTCCTTGGAGCAACCTGGGCTAGCGGAAGGAGTCCCTGCCCATGGCAAGGGGTGGAACTGGAGGTGCTTTAAAGTCCCTTCCAACCCAAACCGTTCTGTGACTCCATGAATTATCTTTCTCTATGATAAAGGAAGTTGTATTTGGTGATTACAGCCCATTGGTTTGAGCAGTGGGTTTCTCTGGTTTCTCTTTCAACACAATTGTAATGCAGATGCTCGCTCAGGTTTGCTGCCATGCAGAGGGTGGGTCAGGTGAGCATTGTGCTGCTCCATGACATGTGTGTGTCTCCGCAGCCTCCACGGCATTCCTGGCGGACAGCCAGCCCCCCAACCGCAAGGCGCTCGTCGTGTACCCCATCTTCCTCTTCTACTTCGTCATCAGCTGGATGATCCTCACCTTCACCCCTCAGTGAGCCCCATCCCAAGGGACTGGGACACAGACTGGAATTTTTCATGGATGCTGCAGTGAATCCTTGGCTTTATCTCTTTCTAATTTATATTTAGGGATACTGTAAAAAGGCAGGTTGTGGGATAAAGCCAGAGAGCTGCAAAAAGTGCTCGTTTGTGTGTCCCTCTTTGTGAAAGTTACTGAGGCCCAGCTACTGAAGGGTTTATTTAGCCCTGCTCTGTACTGGTGTTAAATAAACAGTGCCCACTGGGACAGGGATTGTTCAGCCTGAGGACAGAACAGGAGATCCTGGAATTCCAAGCCGTTGGGAGATGAAGTTGCAGGATCACACTACTTGGCAGAGTTTGTGCCTGTGCTTGGACTCTCACTGAAGATGAAAATGCCTTATCCAACTATAGAACTTTACTGCTGTCATGTGTGGAGAGGGAAGAGACATGTCTGACTCCTTTCATTCCCTTATGGAGTGGTGGGATCTGCACCTGGGGTATTGTGGGACCAGGGGCTTTCCTGGGAAAGTTGGGTCCCTTTGCAATGAATTGGAGCTCGTGGCAGGGAGTTGCCTTTGCCCATATCCGTGTGCTGTGTGTGCTCATCCTTTCATGTGGCAGGGAAGAGGGTTCCAGCCTGATGCCTTCAGCACTGTGTGGTCCTGGCCCCATGTCTGTGAGGGGAGTGTGGGCTCACTGCAGAGGTAGAGCCCTAAAACCACAGAGGACAACTTGGAGTCCTGCAGAAACACTCAAAACTGGTTTGGAACTGGTTTATAGCAGCGACTGGGTTCTAACTCTGCATTTGGGAAGGGAAAATTCCCTGGAGAGCACAAAGAATGTGTATATATGATAAAAACAAGGGATTCTGTGCAGTAAGTTCAGGTTTTGCTGCACAGGCTGTTTGGTACTGACAAACCACACCAGGGCTTGGGCCCCAAAATTTTAAAACAGGTTGAAGGAAGGAAAGTGGTGCTGAAGGTGGAGGCTGCTCTGGAGCAGGACATGAATTCTGCTCTCGCCTGCCTGTGTGTGCCTGTTCCTTTGGTTGTTACAGGGACAGCCAGAGAAATGTGTGCAAATGTGCATTTTGTTCCCTTGTACTTGCCCTGAGATGTCAGACACTGTTCTGTGGGTTGTTTTGTGGGGCTTTTGTTTTGCTTAACACTTTTTTTAAGAGGGAGGGGGTTTCTTTCTCCAGTCCCTACAGGTTCATTTTGTACCTCGCCTGGAGAACCACAAGTGGGCAAAAGTCGGGTGTATTTTGGCACGGGGATTGAGAGCTGGGATCTGGTTTTAGAAACTGTACAGAAATTATGCTGTTGTCCATTGTTCTCAGTCAGCAATCCAAGGGGAGAGCTTTGAAAAATCGGGTGAAAAAGCTGCTGTAAAATGTCCATTTTCCTCCAGTCGTGCAGATAGACTGAACCTGAGGTCTGTGGGTCCTGCTGAGGTGTGAGTTTTTTCTAATTTATAGTTCTATGTACAAGAGCAATGTGCTGTAAGCACTGGCAGTGTCTGGGAATTGGGATGGAAATTGCTAAATTTCAGATTAAAAGTGGATTTTTGCATTTGTGGATAACAAGCTGCTGTGTGTGACAGGGCCTGGCTGTGGCACCAAGGGGTTGGGGAGGAGAAGGGGGTCATCACCATGGGGACCATGGAAATGGGGAATTTTTGAGCTTCCATTAAATTATTACTGGTATGGAATGTAGTTTTTCTTCTAAGCGTGCAATTTTTTGTTCATTTAACAATTAGTTCAGCTTTATGAAGCTGAAAAGAAATACTCAAGGGAAGTGGATAGCAAAGCTGTTGATGGCTGCAGTGGGATTCCTTGAGCCAAATCGTTCTTTCTAACAAGAATGTAACCACACTTGCAGAGAAATCCTTTTCTGTCTCTGTAGTGTCTTGTGACTTGAGTTGCTGTTCTGGCTGAAGGATAATTGGAGTAACATTTAATTGATCCAGTAATATTTTGAAAGGAAGGAAAATGATTTGTAAGAGGAGTTAAAATCCCAGTTTTTACCTTGTGTGTGTCTTGAATCTGAGTCTCATGGTGGATTGTTCCATATCAGCACTCTTGGCTTATACAAGAGAATAAAATTGTTCTTATATTAACTTGATTTACTTTACATCTGGTCACCGAGTTTTTCAGTCAAGAAATGTTTTTAATCTGCAGGAATAGGCAGAAGTAGCCTGGCTATAGGGGAAGGAGTGATTTTGCTTTGTTTTTTGGCTTGTGTCAATCCCTCTTTAGCACAGCAGCCATTGCCTCCTAAAGCTGTGACATCTCTAGGAGGGTTTGTGTCATTGAAGGTGTGACCTGTCCTTGGGTTTGAGCTGGCAGCAGTTGGGAAGAAAACCAAACTCTGGCTTTTCATGGCTCCAGTTGATGTTATAATTGGTTCCAATTGGTTCTGGAAGAGCCCAAGAAGGAGCAGCTCAGCCTGTCCGCTCAGAGGTCATGATTATTGGAGCCCTCTTTGTGAGTAGAATGTAATGGCACGGAGAGACTGAGTGAGGAGCACCACTGGGAATTAGTGGAGAGGAACTGTCTTATGTGACCTCAGAAAATCAAGAAGCCCAAACAGATCTGTTCCTCAGCCACCCCTGGATGTCCTGCAGAGCCCTCACTGTGACAGAACCACCTTGTTCCTTGGTGGGTGGGTGATCCCAAAGCTAGCAGAACACAGGCATGTCGAATACAACCAAAACATTTCAGTTCAGGCAAGCGAAATGCCTGCATATTTGCAGATGCCTGGAATTAATGCTGGTAGTCCTTTAAAGGACTTTAAAGGTGTTACCTCAGAGTGCTGAGTGCCCCCTGAATGTCCCTTGTCCTGTCCAGCCTGGTTCACAGCCGGCCATCCCTCCCATAGGCCATGCAGGTGAGTGATCCCTGTCACCACGACGAAGGTTTAGCTTGTGCTGGAAGTGTCTGTGGTAACAACTGCCCTGCTTTCCAGAGGGAAAGGAAAGCGAGGAGAAGCAGCTGTGTTGCCTTTAACAAAGTGTTTGAACAGTTCTGCAGAGAAGTGGCTGATTTTCTGATGCACAAACCAGCCTTGCTTTCCTACTAGGATTTTTTTAATACTGTTTATCAGCAGAAGTTGTATGTGTTTAATTTTGATCTATTTAATACCAATAAAAAAGAAAATAATTTGGTTTAACATTTGACAATTCAAACAGGCTGAACGTCACATGGGCAATGTGATGTGTGGATGGAAGCACTGTGCTGTCTATGCCTGTGGCACCTGTGTTAGGTGAGGAACAGGGTGTCCCATGAGAGCTCCCCAGTCCCTGCCCTTGTGTCTCCCTGGCCCGGCATGGACAGCAGGACACATCCACATGTCCCAAAGCCCCCTGAGACTGAGCTGGGACATCACCCTGCTCAGGCTCAGATCTTGCCAGTGCTCCCAGCTGGTCACAGCTAGGGGAAGGAGCAGCAGTGCTGGTGTGCCCCAAAATCAGGGTTCAAGTGGCTTCAGGGCTGGGAGGTCTTGGGAACCACCCCAGGGACCCAAGTGTGCCCCAGTGGCACTGGCCAGGGCTCAGTGTGCTGGGCGCTGAATGAGGAGGGGGTAAAGGGGGAGCAGAAACCTGGTTAGAAGGTGCCTCGTGAATGAATGTATATTAAACCCCATTCCTGAGTGGTTAATGAATGTCAGCCAATTAACCCCATCCCTGACCTGGCTAATGAACCAGTGGCAACTATACCCATCCCTGTCCTGCCCTGGGGTTTGAGGCAGTGGCCAGGAGTGTGTCCATGCTCTGCACTGTGCCATTGGGTGACAGTGGGGACACCCATGCTACAATCACGGCTGGTGAGCCTTGGCCCGTGTCTGGTGACAGCAGGGGACACGGAGGCATCCAGGACACACTGACCCTGTGCCAGGCATGGGCTCTGGGCTGGGGAAGGACACCACGGCCCGGTGGTCACAAGAGGGCGGCAGGACCGCGCCACCCCTGTCCACATTTTGTAGCCTGTTTTTTCCCTGCCTTGGCTTCCTGCTCCAGCCGGGGATCTCCGGGGTGCACAGCCGGGGTTTTCGGGTCCCGCAGCCAGGACGGGGCTTGTGGGCAGCCACAAGAGGTGAGCTGGGAGCTGCCAGCCACAGCCACACCACCAGCTGCAGTGCCTGACCTGCCCCTGCAGCGGGGATTCTGCCTGCTCAGTGAGTTACCAGATTGGAGCAAGAAGATACATTCACTCAACAAGTGGCATTTTTTTTTAAAAAGACAATTTGCCGGGCTGGAAATGCAACTCTTCCACTCAAAAGAGCCGTTCCCAGATGCAGCTTCATGGTTTGTTGTAACACTTTCTTTGGATAAAGCTTGGATTTAGCAATTTTTTTCCCACAAGCTAATCTTAGGGCAAATATACTGTGTGCTGGATTGTAATTTAGGGCAAATGAATGGGGCGGGTGACAGTAGAAGGAAGCACTTTCCCAGTAAAATCAGGGAGTAACTCATCAGTGAAGCTGTTGACCCTGGCACAGTGAACCCACAATTCCCGACCTTTGGCTTTCCTGGCAGTGGCTGTGGGAGGTGGAAGTCAGGCTGGAGGCTGCTGAATCTCCACGCTGCAGGTACTCGGCACGGGTCGCTGGCAGGGAGAGGGTGGGATGGGACACACTGTGCCCAGCACGGCAGGTTCCTCAGCACAGACATCGGGGAGAGCATCACTGAGGGCAGGTGGGACGGGGAGCCCAACACCTGGGGCTGCTGCTGGCACAGACTGAGGGTCACTGCTGGCACCTTGTCGGGGGCAATGCCTGTGCAGGAGGTCTCAGGGGCAGGGGATGGGTCCCTGAGAGAGAGAGGAGTGAAAGCTTGCTCTAGATTTTGCTCCCAGTCCTAGCTGAAATAGAAAGCAATAATAAGTGCACTTCCTGTTGTGGGAAGGACAGGTTCCCTGTTTCCAACCTGGTTACTCTCCCTGACCCTTGTCCCCTCTGCCCACGTTTCAGGGAAGGGAACAAGGGGGTTGTTTGGGGTGTCATGGCCTCCCTGTGCTTGGTACCTTGGCACAGCTGTGTTCTGAGCCCTCTGTGTCTTAGAAACTGATGTTTGTGCTGTGGATGGAGGCAAAGGAGCATTCGTCAGAGTCTTGGACACAGCGAGGCACAGCAGGAAGGATCCTGCAGCACCGTGCTCTATTGTTCCTGTGGTGCTGATGGTGGGGCATGAGCTCCAGCAGCGCCTCCATGCCCAGGGTGGGAGGAGATGGAGCAATCCCGTCTTGGCTGAACTCCTCCTGCCCGTGCAGAAGGCTCAGCCCCAGCTCTTCCCAGGGGTCTGGGGCAGCATCTCCTGGCCTGAAACACACCTCAGGCAGCACCTGGGTGAAATCCATGCCAATGAGCCCCTTCCAAACCCCTCCTTTTCCCCCAGTGCTGCATCGTTAGCAGTGGAAAGAGCATGATTTGAAGCACAAGCTTCTCCAAAAGAGTAAAAAGAGTTTTGTATTTTAAGAGAGAGATGAAGAATACAAACCCAGCTGCCTGAGTTGAACATCCTGCACTAACTGCAGGTTCACATGCTCCAGCGAGGAGAGCATGGAAATTCCTGGGAAAAGGGCCATTACATCCCTTTCTAAAAAGGAAAATGGGAAAAGCAAACTAAATGTCATCTCCTGGGTGGTTCTTGCTAAGAAGTTATGGTTTTGCATTGCCAGCTTTGCCAGCAGCGGGGATTCTATCCATGGACGATGGACACAAGGAGTGCTGAGCACCAAGAAAAGCCACCAATGTCTCCAGGCCAGTGGGATGAGCTCCCAACCCCACACTTTTCCTCATCAGCTGAAGAAGAGGAAAGTGAGACAGGTGTCCATAGCTTCCTCTGTCCAAGGAGCAGTGAGCACAGTCCTGAGGATGAGCCTGACTGTGCATTGATCCTTGACAACTCTGTGCCCTTCCTGTGGGGATCTTTTCCCAGGAGAACTGGAAGGCACTGGCCAAGATTTTTCAGCCTCACAGAGGGTCCTGCAGGACGCAGTGAGGATGCTATAGGCAAGAATAATTTTTTTGGCAGCAGTGAATTTTTAGCCCTCAGTGAGCATTCCCAGATAAAGCCTGGGCACGTATTCGGGAATGGCAAAATCGATCCAGAGGGACCGCTCAGGACAGACCTGGGAAGAGACCACAACATCCTGGACTGGGAGGCAGAGGAAGTTAATGCCTTCTCTGTGTCTCCTGGGGAAGAGAAGACATGTCCTGGCCAACTGGTAGGTGCATCTCACAGTGACTCCCGGTGCCCATTACCTGCATCCCATTCCCTGCTCCCTTGAGGCGCCAGGCTGGTCCTGAGGTTGGGATGCTCTGGCAGACACCAGCTGCTTTGTCTTCTCTTTACCCTAAAGTTCTGCTTCACCCTTGACACCTCTGATCCTTGTTATTTTGGTTGTGGAAGGCTCCAGGCTCTGGAGCCTCTGGAGCAATATAGCCATGCCCACATGCAGGGGCTGACGGAGCCATCAGAGCAGCCCCATCCCTGCGGCTGTTCCCCTTGCGTTTCCCCCATTCCTGCAGCTGTTCTCCTCATGTTCTTCCCCCATTCCTGCAGCTGTTCTCCTCGTGTACTTCCCCCATCCCTACAGCCATTCCCCTTGTGCTTTCCCCATCCTTATGGCTGTTCTCCTCATGCTTCCCCCATCACTACCATTGCAAGGCAGGAGCCTGATGAGCTGCTTGATTTCTACAAGAAAAAGGCAGGGGGTAAATTTTGGAGCTCAGCAGGAACTGCTAGATTTCACTGGGATTGTGTTTTCTGGTTCTTTTCAAGTCTTTTCCTGGTGTTTTATTTTGCTGTGTCAGGCTCATAAACAGAATGTGCAATTATTTATCCCTGGCACTGATTTAAAACCTTCCTCTCCCCATAACTCAGTCCTCCCTCAGCAAAACCCACAGGGCTGAGGGCTGGAATGGGGCTGAGAACTGGGATGGGACTGGTGCTCTTCTTTCTCAGGGTTCTGGCATTTTTCCCAGCAGCAGAGCCAGAAGCCTGACATAGCATAGCCCAGCACAGGGTGTGGGGACAGCCCGATCTGCACCCCAACTGCAGCCAGGATCTGTCTCAGAAAAACCTCTTCTACAGCTTGATTCCTTTGAAGCAGGAAGCACATGGCTCCAGCTCAGCCCCGTGGCACAGGGCCGGGAGCACGATCCCTCCCTGGGGCAAGCCTGGCAGCCCCCGCAGTTGTGGGGGGCAAAAAGAATTTGCTGTCACATAATGAGTCTTTGTGTGTGTGAGGGTTGGCATAAAGGGTTTTCTGAAGCTTTTTTCTTGGAGGTTTCCTGGTGACCCCACAGAAGGCTGGCAGTGGCACATGGCTCCCATCCAGTCCTGGAAATACCGTAGAGTGCAGTGCCCAGGGGCACGGGATGGGCACGGGACAGGCACTTGGTGTGCCCAAGCATGAAGTGTCTCTCCTTGTCCGTGCAGTCAGTGGCTGAAGGAAAGGGCATCCTTGGGCAGGGGTTTTGACTGAATGGGTGCCAAGAGAAGCTGTGCCCAGTGCTGGTTTGTTTTCAATGTCTGCTGTGATGATCCTGAAGGGGAAGAGCACTGTGACCCTGGCATTCTGCCACTGCTGCCGCTTCCTCTGTGCTCACTGGGCCTGGCTGCCCTTGCCCTGAGCCCCCTCAGCTTTGGGGTGCTCTGCTCTCTGTGTGCCTGCAAGATCAGCCTGGCCCTGGTGGGGTTTGACAGCAACCCCGGGCTCTCAAGGGTGACCCAGGAGGGTCTCCTGGTCACTGGGCTCTGCTCTGTGGTGGTCTGTGCCGGAGCATGGAGGTGCCAGTGGGTCATGGTGACAATTCTCTGGAGACTCCAGAGTGCTGGAATGGGACAGCAGAGCCCAGTAAGCTGAACTGGGCACTGGTGGGCTTGCAGAAACCCTTGGGCCCTGTCACCTTTGTGCTGCCTCCTGCTCCAGGGCTGAAAGCTTGGAGCTGTCATGGGATTTGATTGTTGGCACCCAGAACAGAGCTACCATGTCCCTGTCCTGTGTCCCAGTCAGTCCCTGTACCATGTCCCCAGCTCTGCATGAGAAGCTGCAGTGGACAGAGCTCGCTTCTGGATTTTGGTGCGGAAAACTTGGTACGTGAATGGCCCAACCCTTCATGAGTGAGGGGAAGCTGGTGTGGATTCGTCACAGGGGTTCAGCTTGCAGAGACCTGTCCTTGCAGGGAGCCAGTGCTGCACCTGATGAGATTCCTCTGTCCTGGAATTAATGCCAAACCTCAGCCAGAATTAGGGCTGGGATCCTGTCCAGACAACAGCTGTCACCAGAACTATGTGCAAAAATACACAAGTAGCTCAAATAGAGTTTATTAAATGGCATTTCTTTGTGCCAGCCTGAGGAGGCAGTGTCCCTGCTGCCTGTGGTTATTTTTTAGGTGCTGTGTGTGCTGTCACTGGCAGGTACTGGCTCCTTGCCCCCTGTCAGGTGTGTGTATCCCTGTGTTTGTGTTTATGTACACGTGTGCTGGAGCACACGTCTGCTGCCAGCCCTCCCCGTGCCGCTCTTGAGTTTTCACCATGGGAGACTCTGCTCCTGCTAATAATAACTGCTGCAATTCCTTGGGCTCCTCTGGCGCCTGCCTTGGGGGCAGAGGATTAATGTCCCAGGATTAATGTCCCAGCCAGGCTCCAGCAGCTCAGTGTTATTCCCAGGGGAAAAAAAAGATGCCTAGTAAGCATTGTGCTTATGCTCCCTTTTATACTTAAAAATGAAGCCTGATTTATATTTCTTTTTCCCTTCAAGATGCCTGTGTGAGAACTGGAGCACAGCAGCAGGTTTTTGCTGGAGTTCTGTCCTGTGTGGGAGTGTCTGTAGACACTCTCAGACACTTACTCTTGCATGCTTGATTATTATTAATAGAATTAAAATCAGATGGATATATGGGTCTCAAAACCCTTCAGTTTCTCTCTGTATCACTTGGGTCTATTTGTAATTTGTGTAATTTGTCTATAGTATCTCAAACATGTCATGATATCAGTTATGCTCTTTTAAATGCATTTAAATAGCTGTTCCCGCATGTTAAGCACATCCCCTGGCCCCTGTTGAACTCCCCAAGCTTTCTGGCTCACAGCTCTGGACTTACAGACCTGTGGAAGTCTCAGGGAATGGGGGCAGGAGCCCCCTCCGCTGCCACAGCAGAAATTCCCCAAAACCATCAACTCATTTTTTTTCAGTGCTGTTATCTCTTGTTCAGTGAAATTGAGGGATTTTGTCAGTTTGCGAGGACAAGTCAGCTGAAAAGTTTGTTTGGCTTTTGTGGGTGTACTAAATCAATCGATGTTTGTAAATTCTCTCACTTGTGTTTGTAAATTCCCTCACTGGTGTTTGCAAACTGGAGTATCCTGCGGGGGAAAAGCAGAGACAGCCTGTGCCAGGACCCCCCACGGGACTGGGGGTGTGAAGGGCTTCTTGCAGCCCTGGAGGAGGCCAGGAACCCTCGGGTTGTCTCTAGGAGCCCAGGACATCTGGGCTAAGGAAAAGCGTCACTGGCATTGGAGGGCAAAGCATCAGCAGGACACAAGTGCCATCAGTGCCGGGAGAGGTGACATCACGCTGCACTGCCTCAGCCCCCAGGAAAGGACGTGCTGAGGGAATGCCGTGGGACCGGCCGGTTGCTTCTCCCCTGTGGGATGGGGGGTTGATGCCTTTGGCCCCAGAAGGCTCTCCTGGATGCTGCCCTGCTCGCAGGAGTGCTCACCTGAGCGCTTCTTTCTGCCGCAGGAGCCGGCACGTGGGGATTAAGTAATTGCCTAATTGCCCATCACAGGAGGAAGCTTTCCTGCAGTGCTGGGTCTCCGCTGTAGACTGCGGCCCTCGAGGCATCCCGACAGCAGAGCACATCCCGAGCCTTCCCTCCCACCCGTGGGCTTTCTGTCTTGGGGGAAAGGGCAGCGTCCATCCCCAGTGCATCCCACCTGTTTGCTGTTGGAGACTGGAGCGTTATTTGGGGATTATTTTAAATGAGGAATGTTTTAAGGGAGAAGCAGTGGTGGCCGGCAGGCAGGGAGCTCACTGGCGGTGTGGGGTGGCCGTGGGACAGTGGGAGCTGGGGAATTGTCTTCTGTTGCCCTTTGGCATTCACGTCTCTCAGCTGACTTCTTGTGGTCTGGCCGTGGTGGTGCCTCTCCATGCACGGAGCCCAGCAGAGACGTTTGGCCGCTTTGGCTGGAGCCCAGTGCCGAGGTCTGAGCAGGGATGGCCCCGCAGCCGAGCCCCAGCCCTGGGGTGCCGTGGCGTTCTGTGTGCTGGACCTTCTCGGGCAGAGCCCCCTGCCCGGGGCACATCGCGGGGCTTCAGCCCTGTGCTTGGTCTCTCCGCCTCCCTGGTGCCGCTCCCCTGGACAGCAGGTTTCACATATTCTCCCCCCGTCCCTCCCACCACCCTCGTGCTGTCACAGCCCCAGCACTGCCAGCCCCCGCCCCGCGTCTGTCGGGAGAAGAAAAGGGTCCCTGTTCCCGCTATGCTAATTGGAAACGCCGGCTCCGCGGGAGCTGCAGCCCTCCCGGCTGCGGGAAATGCCTGCGCACAGCAGCGAGTGGAAAATCCCCGCCTGCCGACGGGACGGGCCGGGGGTGTCCCCCCTGCTCGACCCCTGCAGACACCCCTCGGGTCCAGCCTGGGACCGACCCCCGGGAGCGGTGCCAGCGGCGGGTTCTGCGCCCGACGGGGACACTGCCCGGCTGGCCGCTGTCACTGATACTGTGCAACAGCCGGGACATTAATAGCTCATCGATGGACAGGAATAGCTCTGGCCACGGGGCATGGGATCCTCCAGGGAATGATCTGTTGTGGGAAGAGGCTGTACCTGTCCTCCAAAATACCAGCTCTGTCCCATGACTGTCGGAGAACACGGGATGCATGTGGCAATGCTGGGGCTGTTTGGTGGCAACCCCAATGTCCATCCCAGCCTGGGCACTGCAGAGAGCAGATGGCATTCACCACGTGGGAAGCTCTTAGTGAATGTGTACAGGGTAGAGTTTTCCTTAGAATCAACCTTTAAAATTAACTCAAGTTAAAAATGGGTTCTCACATGGATCTGAGGGTGATAACGGTACACACACACATATATATACATGTATGGAATGAATGGATATTGCTTTTGCTTTTCCTGTAGCTGTCTGTGGAGTGGGTACATTAGGAATTTTGGGAAGAGCCAAACACAGCAGTGGGGTCTGTGTCCCAGCACCACTGGGCAGAAATACCCACTTGGTGTGCACAGCTCCTGCCACTTCCCCACAGATCCAGTCCCCAGAGACTATTCCTGCCGAGGATAGTGTCCTGGCATGATGAGGAAGAATCCAAAATGTAACATTACTGGAATGCTTTTGGGATGACTGGGTAGGAAGAAGCTACACAAGTATGCAGGAGCTGCTGTGGTTTGTCTCCCAGGCCTGAGAAGGAGACAGACTGCTTCTATTTGTGCTAACTTGGCTTTTTCAGCGTTTGGAGGAAGCGGGAGAAGAACCCAATGCTGCCGGAGTGAGCAGTGACACAGGGGCTGGTGGGGGTGCTTTTCTGGGTCCTGGCAGGGTTATGGTTGAAGCAGTGAGGATGACCCCTGTCTGCAAGGGATTGTCTGGTTTAAGCAAGGCAGAGCCATCCCCACTGGCCTGTCCTGATGATCAGATGGATGGATGGAGGGATGGATGGACGGATGTCTGTCTGCTACCCAATATGCTGCCTGTGCTAGCTGGAGCAGGCGGGTCCCCATCCTGCCTACAGAACAGAGCACAGTGCTGACTGTGCCCCTGAAGGTGAAGAGGAGCCCAGTGCCATCAAGCCTGGCAATGCCACAGAGCCTGGCAGTGCCACCCTCCCTGCAGGGACAGTCCCTCTCGTGAGAGCTGCCCTCAGCCCAGGGCCAGGCCCAGATGCTCTGCTCTGGGGCAAAAGCCTGTAGAAGCATTGAACAGCCTCCCTCGGCTTCCCGGAGTGACAATGGCAGAGCCTTTCCTGGGATCCTACAGTGGCAGTGCCCTTTCGTGTCCTGGCCACAGTGGTGGTCCCCTGCCAGCCTCAGCCCTATGGCAGTGGTGCCCGATGAGCTGAATGGGGACATCTGGCAGTGGGCTAGGAAAGGTGACCCCAGGGGCAATGTGCCATAGAGGTGAGACTCTCTTCCCAGCCCCAGGCATTTAAAGGAGGAGAAAAGGGATTGATATATAAAGCGCGTGCTGTGCCTTGGTGGCCCCAACCCTGTTGAGCTGGCCCAGTAACACAGGGGACAGGGTGAGGAGCTGCAGCTGGTGTCAGGCCTGGGAGCAGTGCCAGAGCTTGCTGAGGAATGAGTGAGAGGGAGATGGAAGGAGGCAGCTGGAGCTGGCGCCGGGACTGATGCTGCCTGTGACCTGCTACTGGGGCCATGGCAGAGCCATGCCAGTGCCCTGCTGGTGACACCAGGTGCTGGGTCAGGGTGCAGGTCAGGTCTGTGGGATCCTGCAGTGGCAGCAGTGTCTCATGCCATCCTCTCCATGCAGATGCAGCTTCTCCAGCTCTGCTGTGTCTTGGCCTTCTGTGCTCTTGTTCTTGCCTTGTCCCCCTTATACTTAGGGTCCCCAGCACCTTGTCCTGGCCTGCCCTGGCTGACACGTGGCATTGGTCACAGCTGCCACACACACCACCTACTGGGGGTTGGGTACAGATGTTTCATGTCCTGGGCACGTGTCCCCTGCACACTGGCACATGTTCCTGCCTGCAGGGAATAGCACAGATAGCAGGCTGGGCGTGAGCAGCACCATCCATGCAGACATGTGAAGCTGACACCAAGCTGGGATGGACAGTGGGCAGGAGCAATGCCAGTGGTAAGCCCAGTGCCAGTCCAGGGTGAGTGGCACACACTGGGGGTCCTGTTGGAGCAGGGCTGAGCCCAGGCATCACTGTAGATCTGCTTACCCTTGCTTGTTCTGAACTGCTGACACTGATCACCCATTCGTGGGGTGGGGGTGATTTTCCCTGTGTTCTCCCTGCTGGGGTCTCGCCTGCAGGCTGGCCCTGCGTGCCCCTGCTCTGTGGTGAGCGTGCTTGCCATGGTGAGCCTGAGTGTCCAGGGTGAGCCTGGCTGCCAGCTGTGCCTGCAGTGGGGCCAGCAGGACCTGAGCATGCAGGAGGCTGTAGTGGGGGAATCCAGGGATGACACCACGGTGGGTATCCCTTGTCTCTCGGAGGGAAGAGCAGCGGGACCTGCCAGTAGGCAGGACTGGAGTGACAATCTAAATTGCCCGGATTTTGGGGTTTCAACGTCCTACATGTGCCTTTGACAGCCAAACTCCCCCTTCTCCCGCTCCACAGCGTCTCTCTCTCCTCTCGCCCCTTCTCGCTGCCTGGGAATGGGAGCAGGCGGCGCGTTCCAGGCAGGAAGGAAAGCTGGAGCTGTTTAAAACTCGCAATCTTCAGGGAATTTCAATCGCGTCCAAGCCTGTTCGCAACCAACTGAATAACGGTGCAGGGTTTGAATGCTGGCCCGCCTCCGCCGCTGCCTCCTCCTCCCCGTCCGGCCGCGCCGCTCCCGCACCGGGCTGTGCCGGCTCCGCCGCCCGGCGCTGCCATGGGCGCACCGCGCAGGGCTCTCCCCGACGGCAGGGGCAGCGCCGCCGTCTAGGGGGGCTCTGCCGCACCCACACCTGCCCATCATGCCATTGCTGGATTTTTTCTGGGCTTGCTTCAAAAGAGCCAAGGTAAGGGACCGCTGGCTGGTGGTGTCCGTCCCGGACGCCCTCCAGTTTCAGGGCGAGCCGCTGGAAGGGACGACGGGGAGGCTCCCAGCAGGGACTCAGTCTGCTCACGGTGTCAGCGTCTGCTCTGGGGGGTGTTGTTCCCGTGCCCCACGTGCACATGAGAGGTTGATTTTGGCTGGGCTGCATGTGAGTGTGCTGGTCCCTGTGCTCACCCGATGTCCCTGTGCCACCAGCCCTGGCTGGGCAGGGGGCTCGGGAGGTTTGTGGCTCTGGGTGTGCCCTCAGCCCTCCGAGGAGCCGAGAGGGTCCTGCCATGCCTGGCTCGGGTGGTGTGGCTGGGCTGGGACCCCCTCTGAACCCAGAGGCTCAGGTTGCTCCTGGTGCGGCTGCGGGACCACGGCTGGCTTGGCCAACCTGGAGGGCCAGGGGGGCTGTGAGTGAGATGACAAAGGAGCAGCGAGGCCGGGGCCCCCAGTTTTTAATTTCCTGCAGCAGCGGCTCTCGTGGCATCTGGGATTTTTCATTGGGCTTTAATTCCTCATCTGTCGCCATAATAACAAGCAACTCTCCCTGCCTGCCCCTGACCACTGTGTTGGTTTATTGTGTCCCAGCCCACACAGTGTGGTGGGAGGTGAGTTGGGAAGACTGTAGGAGTATGGTCAGTGTGGATTTTGGGAGGTTCAGCTAGGGAAAAACATAAAATCCCTTTACAGGCAGAGCTGTACTCCAGGCTGTGCCGGGCGAGTGGATCTGCTGCAGTGAAATGGATGTGGAATGCACACTGTCCCCCGGGCTTTCAGTGCAATGCTTAAAATAGTTGAGTCTAAAAATGACATTTGTGAAATTCATTAGTAATATTAGTGACTGTCTTGTCCCTGCTGCCTCCAGAGAGCTCAGCTGTCCTCATTAACCCTGCTTGTCCCTGCGTGCTGCGTGTTGGCATTGCCATCGTACTGGTGGTGACACAGAGACAACACTGGGTCCTGCATCCCCCTTGAAGAGCTGCAGATCCGAGGCCTCCAGCCCAGCCCGTTCTGTCTCTGGTGCCCGGGTGCTTCTGGAAGCAGCTGAAAGACTGCTGACTTCAGCCTGTCACCTCAGCCAGACATGGGGTCTGGTGGCCCAGCTGGCCAGGACACCACTCTCCTGGGTGCCCTTGGTGGGCACTGACGGCCCCATGTGGGGCTGAGGCTTCTGCCTCAGCCTGACTCTGCTCTCCTCCCCATGCCAGTCCTGCTCTGCTGCTCACCACAAACAGCTGAGAAATTTCTTGAAGAAGGAGAAACGTGCTGGGCTCTGTCTGTGGGATTAAAGCTTTCCAGGTTAAATGAGGTGGAGCTGTGGCTGGCAGAAGCTTTCATGAAAAAAGGGAGGTGTGGGAACAGACTGGGCAATGCCAAAGGAGCCACAGGAGCCTGGTGACCTCCTCCGGGCACATGGGCAGGCTGTGAGGTCACAGCAACTACTCTGGCCCTGCTGATGGCACCTCCCAGGCAGGCACTGGGGAGGGAAGCCCAGCAGCAGGGACATGGTTAAACCCATCTCTCCTGGGTCATCCCCAGCCCTGCTGCCCTGGCAGGAAGAGGGGTCCCGGGGGTCCGTGGGAAAGGCCGGCTCAGCAGCGTGCTGCATTCCTGCAGCGGTCCTGTGGCTCCTCTGGCCCCATTCACAGGGCTGTGGCAGTGCTGGAGGGGCTCGTCTGGAGCTGCAGCACAGCTGGAGTGGTCCCAGGCTCTGTGCCTGCCTCGGGACCGGGGAATGAGGGACCCTCAGCTCCACCTCTGCAAATTGCCGCCGTCTTCCAAATGCTACTAAGGCTCCACTGCTGTGAATCTCACTTCTCTAGGCTTTCCTTGGGGGCCGAGGTGGTGGGCACATGCTGGGCATGCTGTGTTTGCCCAGCACTTAGGGCTGTGGCTGGTGCTGGTGTTTTAAAACCAATGGGGCTGATGCCCTGGAGAGAAGCCTTTGCCAGAGCCCTGTGTGTCCTGGGAGCCAGAGCAGCACTTCTGGTCCAGACACGAGGGGTAGCAGTCCATGAATATGAGAATCAAATCTATAACAAAATTAATTATTTTCTTTTTTCTCTCTCTCTTTTCACAGAGTTTCACATTGCTAGAAGATAAGAAAGATGCAGGTAAGCTGTGGCAATATTTTTTTGTGGCAGGAATATTGTCACTGCAGGATGGGCAGGGGTCATGGGAAGAGGACAGTTCCCTCTCTGGGCTACTGGGTTTTCTTGCCAGCAGTGTGATTTTGCCCCCAAACTGTTATTTTCCGAGGGATATATTTGCAAAAGGCCCTTGGCTCCTTTTCAATTCCTCTCTTTGTGGTGAACAGCTTTGTTCTCCACAGATAAACTCATTGTGAGCTTCAGAGCCTTGGCACTGCTGTGACCCAGGGAGGAGGGTCTCCCTGGCTCAGAGCCCCTCAGCTTTGTGTGACTGAGATGTCTCACCTGTGACTGTGGGGTAGGAGGGACTCGTGGTGCAGCTCCAGGCTGATCCATGCGGATTGTGTGTGGCTCCACAGGCTGCTGCTGCTCAGACCAAACCTCTGCCAAGGTGGGGGCAGAGGGTGGGAGTCGGGGCTGCCCCATCCTGGGGGGCTCGTGGATGCTGGGGAGGCTGGTGATGGTCTGTGGGAGAAGGAGGAGGAGGAGGAAGAGAGGGGGTTGTGTACCAGCAGGGTTGGGAACTAGGGATGGAGATGGGGCTGTGGGCAGGGGGGTAGAGGTACTACCTTTCATCATCCCACTGGTAAGTGCCGTAGGGGTCTTTGCACAGTGATATCCCCAGAATCAAACCCATTCTGTCCTGCAGGCAGCCTGTGGGCATTGGCTCTGGCAGCTCTGGAAGTGGGGGAACCTGGAGCCTGGGGTGGCTGCTGATTTTGGCACAGAGCTCAGGACAGGTCCTGTGGATGGTGGCTCCAGCACCGGAGGCAGGGGGAGCATGGCTGCCCACACTGTTGACCAGAGCCTTGGTGCCATGAAAAGGGAAACCTGCCATGCAGGGAGCCCATGGGATGTGCCTGGGGGTGCCCAGGAGGTTCTTTGACTGGAGGGCAATGCCCAGGAGCCTCTTGTTTTCATCCCTGTAAGGGTTAGGTGAGCTCTGAGCCCAGCTGGTGAGAGCCTGGGAGCACAGGAGAGCTTTGGGCAACAAAAGGTCCTTTGTGAGGGAGCCCCAAAGGTATCTGGGTGGTCTCTGACCCTTTCACGGGAGTGATTAAGAATGTGAATGTCAAGACCTTGTTAAAAAGGGTTAAAGAACCCTGTGGAAAGGAAGGGGCAGGGAAGGCTCCTATGGATTACACTGTGAGTGGGATTTTGGGGGGGAAGAATGTTTATACATGTTTTTCCTGTGGTTAAAACTGCCTGTAGAATCAGGTGTCACCTGGTGAAGGCTCAGTGACACTCACACAACCCGATGTGACACCTGCCTGTCACATGTCCCTGTCCCAGCTCTGGCTGCTGGAGGGATGCTGGGCTGCCGTGAGCTCTGGGGGCAGGAGGAGCAGGAGTCTCATGTCCCTGAGCAGATGTGCAGTTTCTCTCTGTGGGATTTGTCACTTGTGATGCATCAGTGGAGCTATGGTGGCTTCTGCTGTCATTGCAACCTGCAGCATCCCAGTGCTTGGTGCAGGGCTGGAGTTCTGCCTTTCCTGTGGATTACACTGGGTGGGGGTTTCGTGCCATTCACCGGGATTTTAAGGCCCTGGGAAGGGGCCAGGGCAGATCCCTGTGTTCTTTTTGCTGATTGTCCCCAGAAGGTGCTTGGACAAAGGGGGCACTTAAGGAGACATTCAGGCCATGGGCTCAGGGAACACCATTCCCTTCCCTGATGATTTTCAGTCTCTTTGAATGGCAGCATGAGGACCTGAGCTCCTGACACAGGAGCATGAGGCAGGGCACATTTGGTTCTGGTTTATCCCAGTAGGTGTTGGCAAAGTGCCTGTCATGGCTCTTCCATCAAGTCCTGGAGCCTGCCTGTGATTCCCCCCCCCAGCACTTCTGCTCTGCCAGCACACCTGGGAAACTCGCTGAGCTGCTTTCCAGGTACGGACAGACCTGTTCCCAGCTCCCAGGACCTGTTCCCAGCTCCCAGCCCCATCCTTGAAGCTGTGGCTATGCTGTCACATCCCCTTCCCTGAACACCTACTGGACAAGGTCACTGTGGCTTCCCCCTAACATTAAAATATCCAGGTATGCCATGGCAGCATCTGCACCAGTGATGATGGAAAACAACTTGGATTTCATCTGCCATCTCAGAGGTGACTTTTAAGCCAGAGCACACAGGGACTTCTGTGTCCCTACTCTCCCTTCCACTGTCCTGCCCCATGGCAGGACCCACCCTGGCTCACCCTGTGGTCCCCTCCAGCAGCATCCCCAGCTGGGTGGGACACAGTGCCCCTGCACAGCCCCAAAACATCCCACTGGAGCAGTCCCAGCTGGGCCAGGTTTCCGTGGATTTCCTAACTCTCTGCTTCCTCTCCAGTGTTCACTTCCCATGTATTGTTCTGGACAGAGCAGAAAGGAAAGGCTTGGAGCAGAAAGGAAAGGCTCACAGACTGGCTGTGCACGTGAAAACTGCATCCTCAGAATAAATTCCTGCCAATAGCAGCACCAGGACCCTCCAAATGGGATCAGGAGGTGCTCTGCAGATGTCACTGAGCAGTGGTTCCTCTCACTGCCAAGGGATAGGGATGGAGCTGGTGGCTCCTGGCAGCACAGCCAGGCAGTGGTGACATTGCAGCATTTCAGGGTGGGCTCCTCTGGCTGAACGTGGGTAACTAATGGGGAAAAGCAGCACAAGAGACGCAGCTGAACTTTTGCCCCTGCATGAAATAATAAGGTCGTATTTACCCAGCATCTGGATTGCTGAAAATAACCTGCTAAATTTAGCTGTTGTTGATGTGTTGTCACAGCTGAGCTGTTCTTCTCTACTCACACAAAAATCTCCTGCACTGGCTTGGTGGGTTTGTGGCCTGAGCACGAGGCCCTCGTTCCTCACCTGACCTATGCCCATGTGTTGGATTCCCCAGATTTTGGTGGGGAAACAGGGATTGGGATCTGATTGTGTCATTGCCTGGATGGGTTGGAAGGGACAGGGACTGGGGGCTGGTAAAGGTCTGTGCTGGGGTGTGTGGTTGTGCCAGGATTAGTGGGTGTGCAGGGACCAGCACTGCTGCCCTCAGCACTGGGGCTGCTCTCTGGCTGTGGCATTGGTGCCAGGGAGATCTGGGGGGACCATGGGCATGGGTGGAGTGCTGGACATGGCAGCAGGGACCTGTTCTGGGTAATTCTGGAACTTGCTGAGAAACCACTGCTGTTACATGGTGGAAAAGGCAGTCACGGGGCTGGGTGTGGGTTGGAGAGGTGGGAAGTAGAAAAGCTGAACTGAATGTGATTATTAGTGGTTTTGGTGGGACATGTGATGAGGGGATTCTGTGCTGCTCCTTCCTCTTCCTCTTCCCTGCCTGCCTGGACTCGGGCTCAGCTCGGCTGGTGAATCACACTGAAACACTGATCTCCATCCCAAAATAACAGCGGGTCCCTCCCGGCTCTGCACAGCCCTGGGGAGCTCTGCCACTCCTTGGGTTATTCCTCATGAAGGAAGAGAGATGTTTCTGAAATACTCTCATCTTCCCTCACAGTCTCTGTGACCTGACTCCTGCACTCTCCTCTCACTGGGAATGGATCCCATCCTGGCCAGTGCATGTGCTTTGTGATTAACTCTTAGCAATAAAAACATTTTTCAAAAAAATAAGGAGATAATTCCTAAACAAGACTTTATACACTAAAATTCACCCTGCCAGGGTAGCTTCAGAGCAGTTTGTGCCCTTTCATCAGATGTTTCCTTAAGAGCTGGGACAGCCTCTCCTGAGGCTTCAGAAATGATCTCCAGCATTTCTTTTCCAGCCTGTCATTGCACCCCTGAGGTTATTTTGGAGCTGCTGATCCCTTTGATGCATATTTCTCTCTGTTGGTTAAATTTCCCTAGGACATGGGCTGGTGCTAATGCCCTGTCAGAGCCAGGCTCGGGCATTTCCCTACAGGTCACTCTGGGATATTTGTGGTGTGTGCAGGAGGTTTGCAGGGATGGCAGATCCCATGTGAGTCCACGGAATCAGGCAGAGAATTCCATCCTCAGGTAATCAGCAGGAACCAGCATGGCAGTGACATGGGCATGCAGAGGGTGCCTGTTAGTGCCTTGGCTACAGTAATTTTAAACACATTTTTTTTGTTCCCATGCCACCTTTAAGTTCTTTAGACCATGCAGGATGTTGGGTTCCCCCTCCCAGCCCTCTCTCACCCCTCTCCGCGAGGGTTGGGCAGCTTGTAGAGCACCCATGCCACTGTGCCTGGCTCCTGAGAAACCAGTGAAAATGGGAAATGATGAAAAACCCTTTAAAAGAAAATCAAACCCAACTTGGTCACATTTTGCTTTTCTAATAAATGATCATAGGGAAACTTTGTCAGAGGCTGGAGCCTCCCCAGCCCGCAAATGAGGCTGGTTCTCATCCCTGTGCCACTCTGCCCGTAAAATGATTGTACTTCTGCCCCCTCAGAAACTGCTGTAGTGGCAGAGTTGACCAGCTTAGCTCCGTCTTTCTGGGACTTTAATTCCAAGGATGGAAATTTTCCTGTTTCCTGTAGATAACAAAATACAGATCCCCCTCTCTGGACAGCAGGATCCACTAAGGAGTTGGGGAATTTTCTGTGAAGGCCAGAAAGGAAGAGCCTGGTTTTTTCTGTGTTGGTGAGTTGCGTGGCACGTGGGAAGAGCAGGGAATGAGCTGAGAAAATGCCCCTTTGGCCACCTGGTGCCCAGAGTGTCGCCAAGCTTTCCCCATGACAGCAAGGAGAGATTGAGGCTGGCTTAAAAAGAAACTGCAGGCAGCAAAGTACATTTTTAGCTGGATCCTTGGGGTGGTTTGCATGAGACTGAAGGGGTCAAGAGGGAAGTTCCAAGCATGGTCACTTCCCTGAAATGATAATGAGAAAATACACTGAAAACTGGTGGAAAGGTTCAGCTGGGCAATGGTTTTGCTTTGGTCAGAGCTTTGACATGCAAGCTCCTTAAACATGCACAGGAAGGTCACATTTCCTGTCTCTGAAATAGCCCCTCTGTCCTTTGGGGAGAACCCGGTGTGAAGGGAACAGGCACGGAGCTGTGGAGACCGTTCGGGGCTGTGTGATGCTCACGGGAGTTTGTTTTCAAAGCCTGAGAGGTCAGATGGGGAAAAGCGGTGAGAGGTGTTTGCAGGCCAGTCTGATCACGTTAATTCCTTCTCCCCTTAATGAACAGCCTCTGAGTGAGCCCTGCCCGGAGTGTTCGCAGGGCTTTGAACACCCGCCCGCCCCCGGGAGCGGAGCGGCGCTGGCTCGGTTCTGGGAGGATGGAGGTGGAACACGTGGCTCAGCATCACCCTGACCTCGGCCCGTGGTGATGCCTCCCGGGGATGCTGCGGGACGCCGTGCGGGGAGCGTGTCCCGGGAGCGCGGGTTCCTCGGGCGGAGGCTCCGTCGGGGCGGGCGGACCGGACGGAAGGGGAGCGGGCGGGCCCCGGGAGCGGCCCCGACCCCGTCCGGGCATCCCGGCGCGGGAGGAGCCGCCGCTGTCGCCGTCCCGCCGCAGCGGAGCGATGCGGGGCCGGGACGGGGTCGCGGCTCGGGGCTCCGGGCGGTCCCTGGGAATGGGGCTGGGGCTGGGGCTCCGCCGCGCCGCCGCTCCGTGCGGGACGGGACGGCGCGGGCGGGCAGGTGAGTGCGGGGCCGGCGCTGCGGGGAGGTGGGCTTTGCTGCTCAGCCAGGGGAAGGGCAGCGGGGCTGGTGCGGGGTGGTCTCCGTGCGGATCAGTGCTGTGGGATGCAAAGGGCAAAGCGTGGGCAGGGGACCTGGCTAAGGGGCTCAGGCTCTGCTTTCCTTTCAAACCCGAGCGATTTTGATGGTGTTCTGGGCTGTGCCCGGCTGCCCACTATGTCCGAGTGTGGGTGATCCCAATCCCAAAGCCAAAGGCTGACTGTCGTGGGCCCATTGGTAAAGCAGATCACTCACCCAAGGGGCCGTCAGGTGAAAAGAACCCCCAAAGAAAGGGGCATAATTTTGTATTTGATCATGTCTTGATGATGCCATCTTGTCAAGGCTATGAAAACGCTCAAGGGATTTTTGTTCATTTGGACTCCAGTGCTAAACCTGGTTTGATGTGGCTTGTAAAGGTGGCTGCTATAATGGGGGAGTGGGTAATGATCTTGAAAGCCATTTCTTTCGGGCTGTGTGAAAGAGGAAACACTGCGGCTCTGGGCTCTGTCGGTTGCAATGCTCAGTCAAGAAGTCAACTCATACCTGCCCCAAGACACATGCTGCAGACTCATTCCTCCTGCTGATAAACTGATCCCTTCAGAAATGGCCCAAAGCATGCTGGGTGGGCCGGGGTTATTCCTCAGGGATGAGGAGATCAGCTTAGTTTGCTGTAGGCAAGAGGGAAGTGGAGTTTTCCACAGAGCTCCAGCTGCCGGACCCCATTGCATGTGGGTGAGTTGTAGCCAGGGGCTGTTGGTCCCACAGGACAGGGGACAGAGGGGGCAAGAGGTTATTTTGGGATGATCCACATGAGAACAGGGAGCACACAGGTTCCCTCTGGGGGTCTCCTGGAGGATCCATGGTTGCTTGGAGAAGATAGCTGTGCTGGTAAGATTTTCAAGGGATTGCTCAGCATCCTGCCTCTTTTCACTTGTGTTGGAAACGTCGTGTGTGCTTCTGAGGCTGGAGCAGAATGGAAAACCACATTCTTAGAGTTGCAAACCACCGCCACTGTCTCTGGGACCATAGACCGCTCGGTTTGCCATGTGTCCCTGGAGCAGCCACGAGCCCCTCATTTCCTCTCTGTAGCAGCCCTACAACCGAGCCCCTTGTGCCCCCAGGTGCAAGTATGCTGTCATCACCTCCACCTGCTGCAGCAAAGTCCACATGTGGGCTGGGGACCGGGGCCCTAACTCTCCCCTCGGTGGGGCTGTCTGGAGGGAGGGCCAATTCCCCCTCACCCGCCACGATGCGGCAGGAGGAGGCTCCGGCACGTGTGGGTAAGGCAGGAACAGTTGGGTAATGGAGCTGGTTGCTCACTGCTCACCAGCGTTTTGCCTTTCAGCAGCTGGGGGCTTTCTGCCCTGCTTCAGCAGTGGCCACATAATCCAGATTCCTCGGATAAATTCCTGCTGTTTCTCAGAGATCTGTGGCTGCTGTTTTAATTGCCCGGAGCTCCGGGCCAGACACAGGACCCTTGTTGCACAAACTTGGCTCCCGTGAATGATGCTGTTGTGTGTGTCTCTGAGCTTCTCTCTTTCTCCCTGTTGCCCTCCTCCCTTGGAAGCTGGGAAATTCGGTGCTGGTGAGAACTTGCCTGCCTTGCTCCAGCTGCCATTTAGGGTGCACCAGTCAACTTCTTTTCCCTGATTTTCCTCTTCTAAACAAGGATATTGAAGCCATCCTCCTCCTCTCAGCTGAAGCTGGTTTTCTTGCTTCCCACTGGTGTGAGGCTCAGTGCTGAGGCTGGCCCTGGAGCATCCCTGTGGCCCTGGAAGCTCCAGGCAGATGGGGCAGAGGTGGTTTCTGGGCTCTCTGTGCTGCAGATTCACCATTTGCAGGGGTGTCAGGGATGCCCTGTGGGCCTGGGGCTCCTTGTGGGGTTTGCTGGGTGCCCAGAGTTTGGAAGTGCTGTGGTGCTGCTTTTATGGCTGGGAATTGGGAAAAGCCAACAAGTGTTCTGTATTTTGGAAGCCAGACAGAGAAATAAATGGGGTGCCTCCAGGGGGAGTGAGGATGGCCAGTGCATGCTGGGCCAGCTCTGTCAGGGGCTGACACCCAGGGGAAGCTGCTTTGTGTGGAAATACCATGTGCTTCTCCTGTTCTCCATTCACAGGAGTGGAAAAATAGGAGCCATGGATAATGAATTAGCAGAGCAGGGGTCCCTGACCAGATGTGTATGACATACGTACCTCAGACCCCACTGCTGGTGGGTGCCTTTCTGGGCCCTGTTTGTATTTATAGATCTGAAAGAAAACTTGAACTTTTTTTTTCACCGTTTATTTTGGTTGTTGGGAAAAAGCAGCAGTGAATGGCCATGGCAGGATGTGTCCGCCGGGGGTGCGTGGGTTCGCCTTCTGCCGGAGGTGCTCAGTTGGAGCGAAGGTGCTTTTGCCTTGGGTTCAGAGTGGGGTTTTGTCCCATTTTTACGCCTTTTCCTTGGTCTGGCTTTTCCAGGGGGATTTCGTTTGGCGAGGGTGTTGCGCGACGGGGCCAGCAGAGGGCGCTGCTCGGCTGGCGGGGGGGGTGCGAGGACCGGGGGGGCGATGTGTCGGGGGACCCAAAAGGACCGGGGGGGCGATGTGTCGGGGGACCCAGAAGGACCGGGGAGGGGTCACCCGTAGGGGACCCCGGTGCGTGTTTGTGTCTGTGTGGGGCCGGCTGCTTTGCTCTGCCCTCGCCACCGCCTGTTTCTAGCTCAGCATCTCTGAGAGCCAGCTCTCTGCCCCCACACCCTCCCTGTTCCTGCTTCACACGAGGAAAGAGTGGAAAAATGCTTGAAATCGTCTGAGCCCAGCATTTTTCTACTGACTGTCACCGCGTTGGGATCACCCGGGTGAAACATCCATCCTGGCTGTCCCCTGGGTGCTGGCCTGGGGGTTGGTCAGTACCCCGAGGCTCTGCACACATCATGTTTCCAGAGGCTTTGCTCACCCTCTCTCCCTTTCAGCCCCCTCCCCGGGAGCTGGGGACCTGCACTCTGTGGGGTTGGTACTTGTGGGGGTCAAGGCTCGGCAGGGTCCTGACACCCCAAGGCTCCCTGACCCCTTGCCTGCCCACGGGCGCTCACAGCCCATTGCTCCCTGCCTGAGTGACTTTCCACTGATCCCCCCAGTTCAACAGCTGCTCCCTTCACTGGGGCTGACCCTGGCGGGGCACCGGCTGCCTGCTGTCACTCCCCTGCCATCCCCCTGCCCACCCCCGGGCTCCGGCTGGCCAGGGGCTCCTGCACACAAAGCTGCAGGAGCACTTTGCAGCCAACAAGGGATGCATTGAGCAGCCTGTGCTGGAGCCCCTTCCCTCCATGTCTATGTCGGGGCAGAGGCAGGCAGCAGCTTGGCGAGAGCAGGGTCAGGAGCTGGGGAAGAAAGGAAGGAAGGAAGATGTGCATCAAAAGCCTCTCAGACTATGAAAACAATGGGGAAAAATGTCCTGGTTTTTAACTTGATCCTCCCACTCTGGGGGCTTGGGCATCCTTCCAAGCAATGATTTCACGGGAAAAGCTGTTTCGTGGCATCCCTGCAATATGTCTGGTCTCTCTCCTACTTTTCTGGTCATCCCACCCCAAATTGCCACCTGCCTGTTCTTGTCTTGTGTCTGTGCCCAGTGTTCATCTCAGGCCTCCTGCCCAGGGTCCTGTTGCCTCTGTCTCATGCTCTGCCTCCTCTGCCTCTGCCTCCACACTTGGGCTGGTGCTTCCTGACCTCCAACCCTTTTGCCTTCCACTTCTCACAACAAAATTCCTCCTTCAAGTCCACTTTAAACACTGTTTTTCTTTCTTAGCCCCCTCTTCCAAATCCTGCCCTCACTTTTCTCCCTCACCCTGTTGCAAATTGCCTGTGGCTGGTCCCTCTGATGTGTCACATCTGGGGTCCAGAGCTGGTTTGTGAGGTGTGTGTGCCATGAAGAGGGTCCTCCTCATGCTGTGCTGTTGGAGCAGTAACTATGGAGCAGGAAAATCCCCTGCAGAGTGAGGGGGATTTCTGGGGACATGAGTCCTGAGAGCAGGACCAGTGTTCCTCTCTGCATCTTGCTGCCGCTCTCACCCTGGCTGTTCCATCTGCTGGGTCTGACGGGCAGGAGAGCTGGGGACAGCTGGGCTTCTGTCCAGAAACTGTCCTGGGGCTCCTCTTTGTGGGGGCAACAGCCTGAGGGACCCTCGTGTGGGCGCAGCGTGGCAGGGAGGTGGCAGCTGTTGGTGTCACTGTCCTGCAGCCGCCGGGCCAGGCTGGGCCCTGCAGTTGCTGCTGCCAGTCTGGGAGCAGAGGGAGGGGACAGCTGAGCAGAGAGGATGGGGAGCTGGGACAGCGTGGGACATGGACGGGTCTGGGTCGGGCTGGATTTCACATGTGTCACAGAAACACGGACTGGTTTGGGTGGGAAGGGACCTTAAGGCTCATCTTGTTCCACCCCCTGACACAGGCAGGGACACCAAACCAGGTCACTCCGAGCCCGGTCCAACCTTGGACAACTTCCAGGGATGGGGCAGCCACAGTTTCTCTGGGCAACCTGTGCCAGCGCCTCACCACCCGCACAAGGGAAGGGTTGCTTCCCAATCTCCCACCTAACCCTGTCCTCTGGCAGTGAGAAGCTGTTCCCCTTGTCCAAAGTTCTTCTCCAGCTCTCCTGGAGCCCCTTTAGGCACTGGAAGGGGCTCTCAGTTCTCCCGCAGCCTTCTCCAGGTGAACAGTCCCAGCTCTCCCAGCCTGTCTCCATGGCAGAGGAGTTCCAGCGCTCGGAGCATCTCCATGTCCCTGCTCTGTCCCGGCTGCGGCTGATGTAGCTCCGCCGCGGGGCCGGGGCTGCGGGAGCGGGGCCGGGGCTGCGGGCGATCCCGGGGCGGGCGATCCCGGGCATTGGGAGGCGGATCCCGGCCATGGAGGGGCGGATCCCGGGAGCGGGGATGCCGCACCTGCCGCGGCCGCGCTCACACCGACAACAGCCGGAGCGCCGGCTGGCACTGCCCGAGCGCGCCCGGGCACCGGGGCGCATCCTGCGCGGCACCCTCCGTCCTCCTCCGGCACCGTCCTCCTGCAGCACCCCTTCTCCTGCGGTACCGACCTCCTGCGGCACCCTCCGTCCTCCTGCAGCACCCATCCTCCTCCTGCAGCACCCATCCTCCTCCTGCAGCACCCATCCTCCTGCAGCACCCATCCTCCTCCTGCACCCATCCTCCTCCTGCACCCATCCTCCTCCTGCATCCATCCTCCTCCTGCACCCATCCTCCTCCTGCGGCACCCATCCTCCTGCGGCACCCATCCTCCTGCGGCACCCATCCTCCTCCTGCAGAACCCATCCTCCTCCTGCACCCATCCTCCTCATTCCCCCCCCCCCGCGACCGCAGCTGGACGAGGCACAGACTGAAGGTAAATCGGGAACCTGCGGTTGTGTGCGCGGTTATGAGGGGAGAGCAGCGGGCTGGTTTCGGTAGAGAGCATCCAGCAATGTGCTAAATCTCCAGGCGTTGCTCCTGGGCTCGGGCTGTGCTGTGCCTGGAACGTTGCACACGTGTGACAGAGAGTCCTTTCCTGAAATCACTTACAGCGCTGTGTGCAACGGAGTAAGTAGGCGGGAGGTGACGGAGAGATACGGTGACTTCAAGTTGTGCCGGGGAGGCTTAGTTTGATATTAGGAACAATTTCTTCCTGGAAAGGACTGTCCAGCCCTGGCACAGGCTGCCCAGGGCAGTGGTGGAGTCACTGTCCCTGGAGGGACTTAAGGGCAATGTGGATGTGGCACTCTGGGACATGGTCAGTGGGGGCCTTGGCAGTGCTGGAGGAACAGGTGGGCTCGGTGGGCTCAGAGGGCTTTTCCCTCCGGAGAATTCTGCTCAGCCCCGCTGCCTCCAGCAGCACCAGAATGCTGCCAAGTGGGATGTGTGTGGTCTGGCACCAGTGTCCGTGTGTGAATGAACGTGGTGCCTGCACGAGGTGACTGTTGCTGCAGCTGGGGATGATGAGAAGCTTGGAGCTGGTACTTGTCTCCTGACATCCTCGAGCTGTAACTGGATCCCCCTCTGTCATTCCCAGGCTGAGTCATGGCAGTGTGTGGGATGAGGATCCGCTGCCGCTGTGGGAAGCGGGCAGGTTTGGCTCCTGGCTCTGCCGCACTGACCCGTGTGCTGCCAGCAGAGCTAGCGAGGGATGTGAGGGGCTGGCTGAGGGCTTTGGGCTGCCTGGGTTTTGTCAGGGCTCCTCCTCACCCTCCTCTACCTGAGATTAGTGGCGATTAACCCAGTGGCTGGGAAAGCACAGGTTTGCCATCTGATCCAGAGGGTGAGTTCTTGGAAAAACCATGCTGACGTCAGGAGACTCCAGATCAGGCCCTCATGCTGCGGCGGGGAAGACTGGGCTCTGTGTCCTGGCTTTCAGTGCCATGGGCACGTGTTCCCAGTGGACCGACTCCTTTGGAGCCCTTTGTCATTGGTGGGGACAGATGGGTTTGCCGTGCATACATCGTTCGTGACATTCTGACCTAGTGCTGCTCTGGAGGAGAGTGCTGCCAAGGTGAGAGGCTGCTTCCCCAGGGGCTGTGTGAATGTAGGGAGCTCAAACACCGGCTCTTTGTGTGTTTAAATTTGTGGTTTGTGTTCTGGAACAGCTCTGTGTGCTGAGGGCAGCAGAGCCTCTTCTACTAAAGGCCTTTGTACAGTCCTGGGGTGTTGGAGCACATATTGTGAGTTATTGGCAGAAATCCACATTCTTTTCCATGTGCATACGTGAACTCTTATCAATGGCAGTGCCTTTTTGTGTTTGCATTCTAACTGAAGCCCAGCTAGGGAGGTGGCTGTGCAGCCTCCCCTTGCCACTCTCCACACACGTGTGCCAGCAGGAGCAGGGGCCACAGCTATGCTCGGACCTTGTCAGCCTCCCTCCATTCTTGCAGGTGAAAAATTAGTTTGCACCCTTATCCCAAAATCTTGTCAGTATTTTCTGTATGTGGCAAAAGACCAAGCCCCAGCACGGGTATCAAAGCTGCTTCTGAGGAGCAGCTCACGTTCACGCTGTATTGTCGCACTTCCTCCAAGAAAGCCTTTTCTGATAAAAGACTGGCTGCATAAATCCACTTGTGCTTCTGTTGGGCATTCCTTGTTTGCATTGCCTCCAATGCCCAAACCCCAGTGTATGTGCAGGACAGGCTGCCAGGAGTTGAGTTTCGTAAGAGAACAAAATGTGGTTGTGCCCAAGGGCATGTCAATACTTCCCCTTGGTTTTGTACTAATTTCAAAAAGATTTGAAGGTTTTCAAAGTCAATTGAAGTTGAGTGCAGGAACGAAAGGTTGCCCTTTCCCCAGGGCATGCTGAGGTTGCTGTGTGACTTGGGGCCAAAGGAACAAGCTGGGAAGTTGGCTGGCACCAAGGGGTGTGGGGAGTGCTGAGTGCTCCTGGCCCTCTGTGCCACAGCAGTGGGGAGCCAGGGGAGCAGCTGTGAGCTGGGAGCCTGGCAATTCCCTGACTTTGCTCTCCTGGGGAACAGGGTAAATCATCCACAGCAGAGAGGAGAAATGAGTCTCCTTCCTTCAGCTGATCAGTCCATGAAGAATCCAAGACAGTTTCCCTGTCACAGGGGTTTGAGACTTGCCTTTGACCTTGGTGTGGCTTTGGAAAGGCTTTTGCATTTGGTGTCTGTGTGAGTTTAATCCCCAAATTTAGGCAGCGTGCTGGCAGTGGGACTGCAGGTCAGGGAATGCCTCTGGCAGGGTCACAATGCCCCTGACTGCATGAGGGGGTCCCATGGTACAGTGGAACCCCTGCCCTGTGCCAGGGCTCATCTCCCTGGCCCAGCAGAGCATCACCTAACACAGGGGTCTCCTTACCTTGCCCACCCTCAAAGCAGAGATGTTGCTCCATCCCACTGTGCTCTGTATTTGGTGACACAGATTGCCAGCGCCCAGGGATGAAAGCTGAGCTAATTTTGTGCATGTAAAAGGTTTTAGAAGCAGCGTGGGGGCTTTAAAAGCTGCGATGCCATTTTTTCCTGCTAGACCTCCTGTCCCACACTGTGCCCATGCTGGTCCTGCCTTCAATGTGAGAGAAGCCACAGGGAGTAGCAGCCCCCTAACCCATGGGTGCTGCTGGCACCCAGGTGAGCTGAGCGTGAGAATGCCTGCCTGGAAGTTGAGTTTTCTTGTTTCTCAACTTCATTTCGTGCACATGCTCCTTCAGCCCCACTGGGGTGTGTGTTGGAGGTGTTCAGTGGGATTTAGTGCTGCAGGAACGCAGTGCAGGAAAGCTGCCGGAGTCTCCAGGGGCCGGTGGTCAGGGCTGAGGAGCGTCCGTGAACCTTTGTGCCATGCTCCGAGCTCCAGAGGGGACCGGCAGCGGCTGCACATTCCAGTGAGGCCGGGGGTCTCCCTCCCGGTTAATGATTGAGCTGCAGTGGCCCTTTGGTTCCTGCTATTTGGAGAGGCACCTCAGAACGGTGTGAACCTTTCCAGGCTGCAGGGCTGGGCGTGGGGTTTTAAAGAGACAGAGTCTGTTCCTACATTTCCAGCCAGAGATTATTTTCCTCGTGCTGGAGATGAAGGCTTGTGGGGTTTTTGTCTGTTTGCTTTCTGATTAATTGGGCACACTACCTGCATGTTCTGTACAAGGGATTGTTGTTGGCGTGCAGCTGCCCTGGCCTTGCTCTGCCCTGCTCCATGCTCGTCCCTTTGTGCCTGGTGCTCCCCCTGGGGTGCTGACCCTGAGCCCCTGGGATGTGGCTCCTGCCAGGTCCCCATGTGTCCCCAGTCTCTGAGTGCTACGACACCCATGGGTGGCCGCCTACCCAGTCCGCCTCTGGATTAATCATTGACTGGGCACACTGACCCTGCGGCCGCAGTGGAGCTGTTTGCCTTTCTCAGCACAGGGCACTTGTCACTCCCTGCCAGTTCCAGGCAGCCCAAACGTTAACAGCAGGTGCTGGGAACAGCTTTAACAGCTCAGGGGACCTTCCCTGGGGCTCAGTCGCTTAGCGTCCCATTGCACCAGAGGCACATGGAATCCTAAGATCATTCAGGTTGGAAGGGATCTTAAAGGTCATACAGTTCCATCCCCCTACCATGTCCAGCTTCTGTTCTTTGCTGTCCCATAGCTGAGCTCAGTCGTGCTTTCTGTGTCCATCTCACAGGTCCCACTGAGCCATCCTGGTCTGTCAGGAATTGGATGAGGGGTTACCAAAACCTGCTGGCTGGGCTGCGGTTTGGCATCACACCTTGTGTGTGTGGGACAGAGCCCCCGAGCCCTGCAGCTGCAGAGCAGCAGCCCTGGGACCAGCCAGCTCTGCCCCTGCTGGCTGCCTGGAGGGGGACTCAGGCAGGAGTGTGCTGTGTCACAGCCTGGGGGGCTGCAGGGGGGACAAGGTTGGCGAGGAGGTCAGGATAAGTCCTGGGACAGCTGGCTTCTGGCGTGGTGGACATCTGGATTTCCATGGGTGCTGCAGCCAAGGCTTGGGCATCCCATTGCTTAACTGGGAGTAGGAGCTGATGCCCCTCCTGGGGCATCCCAGCACTGAACCTGAGAGGGCCCAGTGCACTCCAGCCTGGGTAAACAGGGGGATTTTCTGCCCTGCAGGCAGAGATGATGAGAAAGATGGCATTTAAAGGAGAAAAGGAAAAATAAAATAAAAGGAGCGAAGGGGAGTGCTGGGCTGGAGGCTGAAGGGAAGGGGAGCATTTCCAGGGCTGTAGGTGGGGGTTTGCTCCTGGGGGCTTGTGAGGGTTGGCTGGGGGCTGGTTCCCTCTGCTGCTCATGGTGAAACTGGAACTGGCTGAGGGCAGTGGCAGGCAGAGGTGTCACGAGGCTGTGGGATGGTGCCCACAGCAGTGACACAGAGAGCAGCTGACCTCATTTCATCAGTGTCATTGGGCAAGAGCAGGACATCTGGGCAGCCAGAGCCGGTGTTCCAGTTCTGTTTTCCCAGGCAGAGGATCACCCCAGGGCCCCTGGACACCTTTTTGAGCAAACCCCAGGATGGCTGTTCCCTGGCATGAGCCGCCCAGGCATGGACATGCACTGGGGGCACCACACCATTGGCTGTGTGATTTCTCCTGGGATGAAGTCCTGGGAGGTGTGGTGCTGCTGTCTTGGGAGCAGCAAGGATGTAGGAAGCAGTGGTTCTTCCACAGCTAAAAAGAATGGGCTTCTGAAGAACAAAAATAAATGTTTGGAGGAGTTAACTGCTGACCCTGAGGCACAGGGTGGCACTGGGAGCACTGGGCAGTGCCACTGGTTTGTCCAGCAGACACTGTTGAAGACTTCAGCTGCTGAAGATGGGGATGTCCATCCTTGGAGCTGCCAGCATCTGTTGGCCCTGTGCATGGTCTCCTCTCCCTTAGCACCTTTCCTCTGGGCATCTCCAGAGGCTGCAGGTACCGAAATGCCACCTTGATCTCTGGCTTTCCCTGCACAGCTTCTCTCTGCAGAGCCAGAGGAACAGTTCTGCTCTCTGGACCCTCTTTGGCCATGGCAGAAGCATCCCTCTGCTCTGGAGCTGTCTCAGGCACTTGTTTCCCCTTGCTGGGATAACTGCAGTTCAGGCAGGCTCTGCTCTACGGGGCCAGGGCTGGTTGTGCTGGGAACCTCTGTACATGAGGTGAAAAATCAGGGACAGGGCTGAAATTGCCTCTCTTCTCGAGGCAGGCGTGATCTCCTGCTGAACCCTGAGCCCTGGCTGCTGCTCCGGATGGACACTCGCTTCCCAGCCAAGTGGCAGCTGACCTCACGCTTCCCTTTCCCACGCCCAGCCACGCACCTCCACACGTCCCTGCCTGAGCCGCTGCTGCTCCGAGAAATCCAACCCACAGCAGGCACTGGAGGCCTTTTGCACCAGTTGAATTGGATCAAACCACATTGTGCCCTGACTGCCCATTTTTTAAGGGGACTTTTTGAGAGGCCTTGGGGGCCAGTGAAATGGGAAGTGCTTTGGTTGTGTCCTTGGCCTTGCTCCTGCTTTGGCTTCAGGAGAGGCTCTGCCTCAGCATCCTCCTATGTACAGAGAGAATGGAATCACCTTCTCTGTAGCCATGACCTGTGGGTGCACGGGGATGCTGCTGGATCCTGGCAGTGAGTTTATTTATTGTCCTGCCTCGTGGAGTTTCCTCTCCAGTAGCCCTGGAAATGCGTGTGCCCTCATGGTGCCTGGGGAGGGACTGGGGAGGGTGAGCTCTCCCCTCCCCACTGGGCTGTTGGCTTTAGGCTGTTCTTGACTGATTGTTCTGGGGCAGCTGCCTCTCCATGTGCTGGATTTCCTGGACTTATCTTTTTTCTTACTTGTTCCTTGTGTTGCGACATGAGTGTGAGGGCAACATTTGTCCTTTCTAAGCCTCCATATGCTGCCCCACTGGGCTGGAGCAGCTGCAGTGCTGGGCCAGCACAAGGCAGGAGCTGGGGGGGGCTGCATCACTGGGGTACCCCATCCCCACCCTCTTCAGGAAGCTGGGGAGTTGTGTTTCCAGTTGCTGGAGATCCCAGCACACCTCCTGAGGGACCCTCGGAGGGGAGGGGGCATGCACCCCATGCAGGGCCCTTGAAGAAGGGGTTGGGATGGGAAGGGGTGGCACCTGTGCTGCCCCTCAGCCCCCCTGGCTGTGATGCAGGACCTCCAACAATGCCAGCAGCTGTGTGAGTTCCTGCTCTGTTATGGCTCTGGGAATCGAGCCAGTGCTTTTGTGGAATCCAGAGTGAGTTCCCACCTATGAACCCCTCTTTAGGGTCCTGTACTTTCCCTGCCAGACAAAGAGTTTGTGTTTGGATTCTGAATTTTGTGCCACTTTTGCTCAGGACCTGGTGACGCTGCAGGACCTGCCTCTGGCAGGAGGCTCCTCTCATGTCACCAATCCAGAGCCCAAACACCTCACAATGCCCAGAGGCATGCGGGGGGCTGTGTTTGCAGCAGGGATGGAAAGGGTTAAAGTTGCTTTGCAATGCAATTTTTTTCTAAAAAAGCCATTTCCTTTATGTCCAGAGACAGTTTATTTTCTGGGCATTCTTCAGGACGCAGGGAGGTGCCTTTTCTTTAAGGCATTTCCTGTAAGCAAGTTTATATTTGGCCTGGGGAGGGTGGGGAGAGGAGGTGGGTGCTGGGGAGCGTCCACAGCCGAGCTGGGTGACCTCAGCTTTTGGCTCCTTGTCCCGAATTGTGGAGGTGGCAGCTGCAGGAGCCACAGGAGTGACCAGCTGTCACAGCAGGAGCAGTGGGGTTCCGAGGGTCCCATGTGTGCCCCCAGCACTGCTGCCCCTGTGGTGGGGCTGAGCTGGCACCCATGGGATGTCCAGGATGCTTTCAGACCATCCCTTCCATTACTTCTAAGGTGATGGAAGTAAGAGCTGCTGGACCCCATATCCTGCTGCTCAATCTGATTCTTTTCCCTCCCCCAGGATGGGTTTGATTTTCATTGATAAGAATGAAACAAACATGGTAATATACCAGATCATCAAAATTCACTGTGGCCCTGGTGTCTGTAGTGCAGATTTAACTCTTTCAAATGGATATTTGATCAGACCTTGATTCTGATGCAGCTGGACCCTGGCACTGCAGGCTGGGCTCCCCCAGGCAGTGCCGGAGCTCGAGCCATTCCCCCTTTGTTCCCCATGCCAGGTTTCTTCTCCCCCATTTTGTTTTCTTTTTATTACCATGATTTCCTAACATCGGAAGAGGCAAGTTATGAAACTGGAGTTATCCAAACACGTCTTGTTTGAAGATAGCGTTTCATCCAGCAGATGCAGCTTCCTGCCCTGTAAATGGTTCCCATTGTTTCACCTTGGCTCCTGGCCCTGGCAGTGCTGGGGTGTCACTCCACTCTGGCAGCCTGGGAAATGGTGGTCCCAGGCATGGAATGGCTGAACTGGGAACACTGGTATTCTGTATATAGTCCCTGAAAGTGCTGGGGAGGCTCCCTGGGGCTGCCTCAGGTTAGAGGCACTGAGCCTGCTGGCAGGCTGCTGGCTCTGCTGCCTGCTGCTCCAGCCATGGATGCTCTGGTTTTCCACTCTGTGTCCACTCTTCCCACAAGGTTTTGTCTGGAGGGAACCAGTTGGTGCCGTTTCTGCTTCAAGTCCCCCAGGTGTGTGCTCCAAATACCCACCTCGATGACACTCACCCCTGGGATCCCAGGTGTTTGAAAGGGACTCAGAGCATGAGGCTGTGACCAGATTCCCGCTGTTGAACCAGAGCCTGGATGCAGCACAGAGCAGTTACACCACAGCACTGCTCCTGCAAACATCACCTGCAGACTTGTGATCGTTGCATGCTGGGCCAGAACAAAGGTACCTCTGGTGTGATGGCTGGTGTTCGGATGGCAGGAAGGGGGGAAGAAGGGGTAGATAAAATGAGGTGGTGCTGGTTGGTGTGGCGAGTTCTGATCGCAGCACAAAAAAAATCAGCACACGTTTTTAATTTTCAATTTTAATTATTTTAGTATTCAAATACAGAGAGGGGATTTGGAGATGACTCTCAGGCACTGCTGAGGCACTGGGAAGAAATTCTTCCCTGTGAGACTGGTAAGGCCCTGGCACAGGGTGCCCAGAGAAGCTGTGGCTGCCCCATCCCTGGAAGTGTCCAAGGCCAGGCTGGACGAGGCTTGGAGCAACCTGGGCTGGTGAAAGGTGTCCCTGCCCATGGCAGGGGGTGGGATGGGATGAGCTTTAAGGTCACTTCCAACCCAAACCATTCTGTGATTCCACAATTCTATGATCCCTGTGGTGGTGGCAGGAATGTCGTGTGGGATTGAAGTAGTATCAAAGAGGACAGTCAGAGTGTGCTGGTGAACCAGAGCTTTGCTCCTCCCTGGGCACGTGGATGCTGTCAGCCTGACCTGGAGCATCGGCGGCTGCGGGTGGCTGGAGGATCCTGGGCACTGAGAGGTGCAGCAGGAGCAGGCTGGGACCCAGCAAGTTTTGGGTGGATCCCCTTTCCCCGCCCGTGGAGCCTGCTTTGAGAGGAGCTGGGTGTGCCCAGACCTCTTCCTCTGACAGAGGAAGCCATGCCGGGGGTCATGCTGTCCCCAGAGCCTTGGCACGGCCATCCTGCTGCTGCTGCTGCAGCCGCATTGTGCTGCTGCCTCTCCTCTTCTGCTCTCCACGGCTTTCCCACCTGCTTGAGCAGCAGAAATTGTTTTTTCGTTAATTTTTTGTTTCTGTGAACACTGTTACAGGCTGGGGAGCCACAGCTGCTGGCTCATTAAAGAAGTTCTGCAGCACTGTGGCCGGAAGCGGCGCTGGGCCCTTGGCTGAGCTCTGCGCTGTGACGCTTTTCCTTCCTGCCCTTCTCAGAGACACAAATCTGCACAAGCCCTTTGATGCACTGAGACAGTCCCCCCTCAGCCCACGCTCCCCTTCTGCTTTGCAGTGGCTCTTCTTGTTTTGAGGGGTGAGGTGAAATTCCCCAGGTTCCCCTCATGTCTCTGGTCCTTTGGCCACAGCTGTTGAAGTAAGCAGGGGATAAAGAGGTCAGGAGTTTCAATGACTAGTGTTTGTTAAGATTCTCTCATATTTTATCTGTGGTCCTCATGGAGAGGAGGAAACATGGCATGTTGAGAACATCTATCTTGGCAGGGTCGGGTCCCCCCAGGTACCTGGTGTTGGCTCAGGATGGGACCTGGATCCTTGGAGATCCCAGTCTCTCCTTACTGCCAGTGCCCATGGAGATGCTGGCTGTCCTTGGGCCGCTCTCTAGCTGTGCTGGCAGAACCAGTCACCTGCCTGGCTGCTTCATGTGGGAGCTACCTGCTCTCAGGTGGTTCGTGCCGCTCCTTGAGCAGGAGCTGTGCCGTGAAAGGCTCCTGGCAGCATGGAAGGATGTGCCTTGACATTGTGTAAGGCTGTGTTCCATGGATTATTGAGTGCTCGTGTTTCTTGGCCAGGTTCCTCAGCCCACTGGGGCACTGAATGAGGCACTGGTGGCTTTCTCAGTGCTTTCCCTGTTTTTCCAGCACTGCTGCTCTTCAGCTCCTCTCCAGCTCTGCTTTGGCCTGGGGTGGGGCTGGGCACTGGGATGCTTTGCACTGGAAGTGGGAGGAGATGCTGTGTCTCATGGCTCAATCTGGGAATGCTCTGGAAACCCAGAGAGAGCAAAGATCAGCTCCTCTGGCCTCACTTGGTGCTCTCAGGCCAGAGGCACCTTGTGATGCTGTGCAGTCCTGTGGGCAGGCGGGAATGGAATGCTTGGTGAGCAGCCGGCGGGAAGAGCAGCGAGTCCTTGTGTGTGGCCGTCACGGGTCAGTGTCACCTGTCACGTGCCGGGCAGGGCAGCGGAGTGTTCCCAGCCATGTGCCTGTGGCTTTCTCAGGCAGGCATCGGGTGAGCAGCCATGCAGCCACGTGTCCAGGTACTTGGACTCGTGGTTTTTGGGCTGTCTTAGATGGGGCTGGTCAGGGAGTGGTCGTGGGGGCTTGGGGGCAGGTGCCGCTCATTTCTGAAGATGCTGAGGTTGCTGAGCTGTGCTGGGCTTTGGGTCCCTCCCAAAAAGATGCATGTGAGTCAAAAATTAGTGGCTCATAAAAATAGATGTGGCAAAGTTCTAGAAGGGTTAGAGCTGATTGACCACAAACACATCAGCCTGCAGCGCTGAGGGAGAGCTTTGCGGAGGCAAAGCCTTCCTCAGAAACACCAGTGGGGCAACCACTGCACACTGGTGGGACTGGGAAGGAGCTCTTACTTGGGAAGAGATGAGCATTTAGAGTGTTTTTCTGAAGGACACACCACTGACTGCTTGGGACATTTCAACATGTAAAATACTGCTGTGCAAAGTGTAGGACTGAGACAGCCCTGGGGGGCTCCAGGGTGGGCTGTTCCTCTGAGGTGCAGGACCTGCCAGGGTCCCTCACTCTGACACATGGACAGACAGGCTTCAAGCCCCGTGGAGGCTTCTCCTGGCTGTTTTTCCATTAGCCAAAGAGCCCCGGGACAGCCTTTACTCCTTCCTCCTGTCCTGAAGCCATGGGGAGAGAGGCGCTTCCCTACCATGCACTCCCACTTTGGGGGAGGTCCGGTTGGAGAGGTTCCTCCCTGTGTGATCACAGTGGGTATTCCAGAATGATTGTCTTTAAGGCAAAGTGTTCCTAGTATCATCCCTGGAAAGCACTGGATGTGAGCTGGAGCCTTTGCCAGCCGTGGCATCAGCCTGCCATCAGGCAGCTGCTCAGTCCTTGCTGTATGTGGCTGTGAGCACCAGTGAGACCGTCTTGCTGTCAGGGCTGGGTGAGAAAACCCCAAGTGGGTCTTGCTGTGACAAATCTTTTCCTTACAGAGGGGGTTTCACACGGAAGGGAAGCTGGAACAAACATGCCCATTCCTGCCAAAGGCACTGCTCTGCCAGTAACTGGCCTCTGTTTTCTACTGCAAGCGCTTGGTGTGTGGAACTGGGGCTTCCTGCTGCCTCCTGACCTCTGGGCTTCTCCTTGGCCTGACCCCAGGAACTGTTCCTCTGCTCCTGACCCTGCTGTTTGCAGCCACTGCTCCAGCTCCAATGCCTTCGGCGTCGTAACTTCCCATGAGCCGGAAGAGCTGCGTGAGGGCGTGTGAGCTCCTGTGCCTGTAAATCCCTCGGAAGGCCAGGAAGTGCTTGGTTAATTACCAGAACTGAAGAAAAGTAATTTGAACCATTTCTTTTCCTCATTGTTTACAGCAAAGGTCTGGGATTCATGATTTTCGGCCATGGATCAGCCCAGTTCCCTTCATGCATCCTTGGGTCCTCCCTGATCCATGGCTCTTCACTGTGTCCTGTGAGGCTTTGCTTGCATCAGCTCCTCAGAAATGCCATGTTTTCTGGCAAGGGTTCTGTTTTGGCCTGTGTCTGGGCACAGGGTGGGATTGACTGTGAGAAGGGCACAAGGATGGCCAGCAGAGCTGGCTGTGCTGGATTCTCTGGTGGGTGACAAACCAATGGGACCATGTAAACTGCCTCTGCCATTCCCATGGTTGGTCTTCCATCAGGATTCAGCATCTTGACTGTCAGGCCAGTATATGAGTCTCTAGCATCGCTTGAGGCCAGCTTTTGTATCCTGTTTTGTAATATTCCCTGACATTCCCCACATTCCTGGCAAAGAGACTTCTGTATTTTTTTGAAGTGTTCCTTTGTCTGTTTGCAAAACTATGACATCCTTTAAGACTTCTCCAAAAGGTCTGTTGTCCTGCTGTCCTGGCATCTCCAGTTGGCTCCATAAAGAATAGGGAGCCTTTAGCTTCAACTCCAGCCCCAACAGTGGTGAGAAAGGGCAAAAAAGAGCGAGGCAAGTCGTGGGCTCCTGTTTGGCTAGGTGAGCTCCCTAACCTGAGGTCCCTGCTGTTTGCTTCCACCCTTGTCCCAGGTTTTGCTTCCCCCTACGGTTTTGTGATGACACTGGGGCCATTATCTGAGCTCCATTGCTGCTGCAGCCCCTCGAGACAGTGCGGTCTGGAGAGATCCGTGTCCTGCCTGGATCCCTGGGGCCTGGGTCTGGAGGAGCCTGGGTTTGGAGAAGGCAGAAGGCACCACAGTGGCCCTCGGGTCTGTGTCCTGCCTCTTCCTGCTCTCTTCTGTCTGACCTGCTAGGTGTAAGGAAGCTGAGGGGCGGGCAGGCTGCTTTCCAATGCCATATCCCTGGATAGGGTTGAGAGACCTATCGTGTTTCTCACTGGGAATCAGAAACAAGATGAGATGATGCTCAGCTGAGGGGATCTCATAGCTCATTCTGTGAATGATTTGTGCCAAAGCACCGGCTTGGGAAGTGCAGTCACAGGGAATGTGCTTTTCATTGGGAAACTAATCCTGTGTCAGCCACAACTTCTCACTTGAATTGTGCTGACCCCTCCCCTTCGGGCTGTCCGAGAAGGGAGCTGAGTCCTGCTGCATGGGGAAGGAGCATTCCTAGGGCAGGTGGAGCAAACTGGATTGAGCATAAACTAGGTATTTTTAGGCAATTGGACGATTTGGTCCGGATATCTTGGATAGCAGGCACTCGCGTTGTTGTCCCTGACAAAGACTAAAGGTCTTTTTGAACCTTTAGTCCTCTTTGGTACCTTGAGAGACTTGGAAATTTATGATGGATCAACCTTGGCTTTCCACTTTCCCAGCCTTCCCATGCCTGACCCACGGAAATCTGGGCTCCTGGGCAGGGGCTGGCAGCTGAGAGGAGCCTCAGCTGGACATCACGGTCAGTGGTTTGAGTATTCAATGTCTGATGGGATGGAAAAGGGTGCTTTGGGGCACCCATCCCTCTCCTCCCTCCTGAAGTACTTCTGGGCAGTGCCCCGCTCCCAGCGCCCGGAGCTGGCACGGTGTCGCCCTTCGGGAAGCTTCGCTCTCAGTGCCTCATTGTTTTTCCGCTGGAGCTGAAAGCTGCGGGTCACCTGGCCGGGCCGGGCAGCCCCGGCGGGGCAGGGCGGTGTCGCGGCTCCGGAGCGGCTCCCGGGGCAGCAGCGCTCCGGGTGGAGCCCTGCCCGCCGCTCCCACCCCCGCCCGACGGCAGGGATGTCCTGTTTGTGCTGAGCAGCGGCGCGGCAGGAGCGGCTCGGAGCAGCCAGGAAAAATCGGGGCTCTCCCGTGGGCTGCCTGTGGGAAGGTCTCTGACCACCGGAGGACGGTGCTGGGTGGCCGAGGAGGGGATGAAGGAGGCCGGGGGTCATGCCGATACTTTTTTCTGCATTTAATCCACGGTTTCCAATGAACAAAGCCGGGATTAACAGCTCCTGCCATGGTGAGTCTGCTCGTGTCCAGGCTCTGTTTGGATTGGGAGGCTCCAGCCAGCAAACGCTCTCGAGGGAGGTGGGAAAGGCTGTAAAATGACCTTTTTTCTTGTCAGAGATTTGTTGGAAGCAGCATTTCCTCTGCATCAGGGTGGTTCCCTCCGGCTTTTGCACAGCGGGGCAAGAGAACGGTTCGGAGGTGTCGTTTGTGTTAAATTGGTGGGTTTTTTTATCTTTTCTTGAAAAACAGATTTTCCGTTGCCTTTTTCTTTTCCCTTGAAGCGATCTGTAGCTACTGCCCTGCGGAGTGTGTGCCGGGAGAGGGGCTGCGGGGGCCGTGCAGGAATCCCGCACCAGGCGGGACACGGCGCGGGCACCGGGGTGCGGATCTGAGGGACAGGGATGAGAGGGCCAGTGGAAGTGACAGAGCATGGGCTGGCCTCAGTCATGCCGTGTGGGGCTTCTCCTCCCCTCTCTGCTCCCCGGGGAAGGTGCAGCCGTGGTAATACTTGGGTTCATTTCTGACAGAGCCAGCTGAGCTGGTGAGCGCGCGGTGAGTGCCATGTGCCAGCTCCTCCTGGTCTCTGTGTTTTTTCCTGAGCCTGATCCAAAATGCATTTCTGTGAGCCTGACCTCCACCTCCTGCCAGGCAGTGAGGGCGGTGAGAATGCAGCCGGCATGCCTGGGAGCACGATGGTGCCAGTACCAGCCATGCTGTGGGATGTGGCATCACCTGCTGACACCAGTTCACTGACTTAAAAGCAGTTTTAAGAAAGAGGAGAGGAGGGAATGAGAAGGGTTTGGCTTTGGAGCTGTGTGGCAAGAGAAATGCCCCCCAGAGCCATGGTGAGCAATGCCTGAGTGGTGCCAGTGGAGACTGGGCACAGCAGGAGGGTCCTGATGGGAGAGCCTCATGGGCAGGTGACAGTGCTGCATTGGCACACACAGGCAAACTGTCCTTGTCTGCTTTGTGAAACTCAGATCTTGAGTTTGTTGTTGTTTTATGCTGTGACCTGTGATTGTGTCTGCAGTGGTGCCTGGAGGTGTCCCTGCATGGATAGGGAGGTTCTGTCCCTGTGTCTCCTGTGTGCTATCAGTGGGCTGAGGGGGGAGGGAGAGGGTTTTTTTTTTCTTAGCTGTGCACCCAGAACTCCCTGGGGTTAAAAGCCTGAATTTTGCCAGTGAGAAGCATGTGCAGGCATCTGTTGCTCTCCCCAGACAACAGGGACTAGTTGATAAAGCAAAGTCAAGGCCAGTGGCCATGGGCAGGAGGAAGCTGGCTTTGGAGTCACACTGCAGTGGGGAATGGGGAAGGCAAGTGAAGGAGGCAGGTTATTGCACAGAGCTGGGAAATACTTGATTTGGGGTTATTTTTGTATTGCAGCCTTCAGAAAGGAGAGAGCCCTAAAGTAACCCTTCATGCCTCTGCTGGGAATTCAGTGCCCATTTCTTTCTGCAAGGGCACATTTCCATTCCAGGGCTGTGGCAGTGCCCACTGGCTGGGTGTCAGCCATTGTTTGGGTTCCCTGTCCCTGGGGGCCTGCAGGGCTCCTGCCAAAGCCACCAGAGCCTGAGCAGTCCTCAGCTGAGAATGTGATTCTGTACAGCGTGGAAAAAGCAGCAGCAAGACCATGAGGGAATGCAGCTCTGTGGGTTCCTCTGGTAACACACATGTGTTTGTGCTAAATAAATGCAGAACAGTAGGAGGGAATTCCCTCGTGTATTAAGTGAGTAACTGTTTTTTGGTGTCTAGATTTAACAGTAGGAGCTTGGGGTTGCTCCTTGGTGTGAGATGCAGGAGAGCAGCTGCAGCAGGAGATGCAAATATGCATCTGCTGTGGGTGCTGTGATTGGAGCTGAGAGCTCCCTGAAAAGCCAGAGCTGCTGTGGGTTCTGTTTATTTAGCAGAACTGTTGGTGTTTTCCTTTGCCTTGGTCTTCCTTGGCCTTTGGTAGTGGCTGGTGTTGAGTCTCGTGCTACCTGTGGTGTGAATGCTGTGCCAAAAGCAGCACCAGGATGCAGCACTCTGGGTGTTGATCTCAGCCATGCGGGAGGCAGAATAGGCTGTGGGGCAGTTGTGCTGTCTGTGCTGGGTCTAACACTCTTCCAGGCAGTGAAAACTGGACTTTTGTTGTTGTCCATCTAAAGAAATGTGTGATGTGATCTCTCCTTGTTGGGAAAGTGCAGTTTGGCCAGTACCTGCAGTTGGTGATGGATGCCGTGCCCAGCACAGCCAAAGGTCCAGCACAGCTGAAGCTGCTGGCTGTCCCTGGAGGGATGGCATCCTCTGGTCCAAAGTATGTGTGAGATCTATGGGATGGTCAATAGGAAAACAGCAGGGCAATTTTAGAAAGGGTGGGATACAGGATGGACAAGATGGATTATTTTTTTCAGCATTTGAGTAGCTGTTTTCATCTTGCTCCTTGTGGATTTTCCATCCCTGGAAGTGTCCAAGGCCAGGTTAGATGGGGATTGGAGCAACCTGGGATAGTGGAAGGTGGTCCTGCCCATGGCAGAGGCATGGGTCTGGATGATTTCTACATCCCTTCCAATCCAAACTACTCTGGGATTCTCTTCTGAATTTCTCTTTCTGGGCTCAGTGAACACCAGTCTGGATCCCAGGAAGGGAGTAATGAACCAGTGCCAAGGAGAAGGCAGGAATTCACCCCAAGGATAGATCTGACAGAGGTGGCCAGCAGCTGTGCCAGCACTGATGGAGACCTTGTGGTGATGCATGGGGTGGGATGGAGCCAGAAACCCTCTCTGCCATGAGATTGGTTTGCTGTTGCCTCTTCAGAGATGGAAGCCCAGGTTTCTCCTGGACTTCCCCTTGGACACGGGGTGCCTGCTGCTGCTGTGCCCTCCAGCACAGAGGAACGGTCCTGCCCTCTCAGTTGTTTCTCTGGGGTCAGAGCAGCTGCAGAAACACAGGTGGAGAAGGCAAGGACAGATCAGGGTTCTCACCTTCCTGGCCCTTTGTTTCTGTTCCTCTCTCTTTCCATCCCTTGTTCGCCCCAGACATCTGCTCTGCAGCTGCAGCGCTCACAGAGGGACCTGTAACCCCTGAGCTGCTGTAGCACTCCTGCTCCTGGGCTCTCTGGAGCCGAGGGCTGGGAGGAGGTATCCTGTGGGAGCAGGAATCTCAAAGATCCTGTGGGACACTCCCATAGCCACCATGGCAGTGCCAGGTGTGTCTCTGCCACACCACTGTCCTGCTGCCACATCCGTCAGAAGGTGTGTCCCACAGCCCTCTGGATCCTTCCCTCCTGGTTCACCCTGTGCCCCTGAGCATGGCTGTCTGCTGTTCAGCCGTGCCCTGTGGGGTCTGTGAAGGTGTGTTGGTGTGAAGAAGGGACATGGGCTAGTGGTGGCCTTGGCAATGCTGAACTTGATAGTCTTAGAGGGCTTTCCCAGCCTAAACTATTCCATGATCCTAAGTCTCATTTGTTTGGGACTGATGTGGCTGCTTCAGTGCTTCCTTCCCCTCTTTATTAAAGACAGAACAGGTTGCAAACCGGAATTTAAGTTGCTCCAAGTGGTGTTTGGGGAAGCAGTGGTGTTCCCTTTGCAGATGGGATGCAGCTCCTGTCCCAGGTGCCAGCCTGCAAGGGCAGGAGCTGCTTTTTGGCTGAGCATGGTGCCCCAGCACCCGCCTGGGTTTCCTCGTAGCTGCATTCCTGCACCACGCAGCATGAGGCTCTGGTGCTTTGGGTGTTGGTTTGATCTTTAAGAACACAATAAAGCAGATCTGAGGCTGCCGTTGGGCTCGTTCGAGGAGAGGAAACTAGAGCTGCCTCATCCATCCAGCTGATAAGGGCAGTTACAGGCAGTCCTGGAGCGGAGCCACAGGGTGAGCAGGGCAGAGATAAGGCAGGGGGAACACTCTGGGGGCTGCAGTGGTGCCTCTGGGGGGCTCCACACCCATCCCACGTGGATTCCAATCCAGATTGGATCCAGAAGCACAACGGCTCCAGTCTCTCCGCCCTGTGGTGGCCAGAGGGGTTTCTGTCCAGGTTATACCAGCCAGTGCCCAGGTACTGACCACACAGACACCATCCAGCAATTTCTGTGCTCCATCTGGGATCATTTTTACCCCTGGATGTTCCTCATATTCATCTGCACCACAGAGAAGCTGTCTGGGACTGGAGCTGGGTGGTGGAGCGCTCTGGTGTCCCCACAGTGCCACCCCCCCTGCCAGGTGCCATCCCCAGGGAGTGTTGCCCTTGGACCAGACATTTCAGAGCTATAGGTGAGGGAGGCACTTGAGCAAATCCTGGTTGGTGACATAGCAAGGAGAAGTCCCCAAAACTTAGGAGATCTATTTACTGCGTGAAGGTTAATTATGGAAACATGCCGTGTCTGGGAGAACATCCAACAGCATTCCTCATTCTTGTCTGTGTGCCGTGTCCAAGCTGGCATCTCTGAAATCTCTGCACTTTGCTGAGAGCTGGAACCAGATAACTGGTGTTCATCAGTGCCATGTGCCAAGCTGCGCTGGGCTGGGGGGTGCCCACGGACAGGGGATGTCCATGAACAGGAGATGCCCATAAATGGGGGTTGCCCATGTCTGTGTGAAGCTCTGTCTGCCTCCTGCTCTGAGAGCCCAGCTTGGTGGACAGTGAGCCCCAGCCATGCCCAGTGCCAGAGCCAAGTGTGGGATTTCCTTCCCAATCACCCTGGAAGGGGACAGGTGTCTCCAGTGGGCACGGAGGGTCCAAGTTTGGCCCTTGGCTGTATTGGAGTGACGCTCCATTCAGGGAGGCAGCTCTGATTTCTGCAGGCACAGCACTGGGTGCTGCAGGCAGGCAGTCCCTCTTTCTCTGGCCATGCTGGCCCCAGTACCTTCAGCAGCAATAGGATACAGACACCTTTCTCGTGGCAAACCTGCTTCAGCTGCTCACTTTTTCAAGCAGTGAAGGTACAGCCCCCTGGTTTAGGAGAGGCGTTGGGAATTTCTGTCATTCCTGTAAAAGGCAGGTGAGGACTTCTGCTGACAGCTGTGAAGGGAAGTCCCTGTTGCAGGCAGAGATTTATTTTCAGGCAGGATGGAAAGAAATCTCACCAAAAGGAAAGACAAAGCAGCAATTTTCCCCCACTGGTGCTGGCGTTGGAGCTTCCCCCGCAGTGCTGGGCAGCTGTTTCCAGCTTTCCATGAAGTAATGTGCGGGCGATTTTGTGGCGGGGTTTTCTCCTCACACATTAATTGGCTGTGTGGGATGTTTTGTGGGGATTTGGAGCCTTGCTGAGGGAAGCTGGGAGGCTGGGCTGGGCTTTCTCCCTTCTTAGTTTTGATTGTTAAAGTGAAAGTGCAGAGCTGGGGTTCTGCGAAGTGGCTTTCCTGCCTGCAGTTCTACTGGCCTCCAGCGTTCCAGGTTCCTGGTTTTAGAGTTTTGTGGTGTGTTCCGGGCTTTTCCCTGTCCATGCCTGTTCCAGGCCAAAGTGGGGTGAATGGAACCCCAAAAGCACCTGGGGCAGAGATGTCAGAGTCCAGACACTCCCCAGTCAGAACCATTCCTGTTGGAGCCACCAGTGGGTTATGTCCAGGGAAATGCAGTGGTGCAGTGACTGCAGGAAGGGGATTGTGGAATTTTGTGCTTTTTTCCACTTCCATATTGGTTTTCATCCTTTTCTTTTGGCACAATGGGAGCCTCTTCTGTTCCTTTGTTTTTGCTTTCTGTCCCTCACCCTGGTGTTCTGGTGGGTGCTGGCAAGTGCTGGAGGGATCCAGGTCCCCTGTTTTGGGGGGACCAGGTGAGTGACCCCAGTCTGGGGGAGCTGGACCCACTCAGGGTGTTTCTCATGGACTATGGTGGCACCTGGGTCACAGCCTTTTCCCCTTGCTGGATGCAGGGAAGGGAAGAGCGGCTGTGGATGCCTTTTGCTTGGGAAATGCCATCCAGCCTCAGCAAGTGCCAGAGAAGGGCAGAGCCTTTGTCTGGGAGAATTCTCTGGTGGCTCATGGGGATTGTGCACCATTGGGAGCCTTTTCCAGTGAGGGCATTGGTGCTGGTTCCCTCCATGGCGTTGTCCAGGTGTTTCCCAAGGGCTCATCTTGCAGGGAGAGCTTCCTCGGGAGCATGAGACATACTGGGATCACTGGTCTATCTTTCCTGCCTGTAGTCAGGAAGCTGGTGGGATTTATTCTGTTGTTTCTCAGGGATATGTGGGCTCTGCTGGGCGTGTTTCCGTGCCTGTCTGCCGGTGCCTGTGCCTGCTCCTCCCTCGATGCAACTTGAATGGGATAATTTCCGGCCCCTTTAAACTGCAGATCTCAAAGATACTGAGTTGCTACAAGCTCCTGGAAATTGTTTGCTGTCGGCAGAAGGCAATGAGACTCTCTTTGTGCCCTGCTGAGGGTGGGTGTAGTGTTTGATGAGTCTATATTAGCTATCAGAGAATCCCCGTTGGAAACCCCTTTCTCTTGCTGCTGCCGAGGTTTAGGGTGAAGCGGTGGAGGGTCCCCAGGCAGCATTCCCTGGGGTCAGGCTGGATTCCCGTGGGAGACTGCATCCAGGGATGAGTTCTGGGCTGAGGTCCCACCACCCTGCCCAGGAGGTGGCAGGCAGGGCAGGGAGCAGGGCTGAAATGGGTAATAACCCTGTGCCCAGTGTCCGGCTGTGCCCCCACCGCAGGAGCGTTTCCCTGCCCGGCCTTTCCTGCACCTCCCTGGGAAAGCACGTCTGGGAAGGGCAGGGGGAGGAGGAGGAAGCTGGCTGCTGGCTCCCTGTGGGACAGGACACTTGAACACCTTTTCTGTGCCAGCACTTCGGGGTGGGGAGGGCTCAGCAGAGCACCCCTGCCCGTGGGGGATTGCTCCCCATTCGAGGGGCTCTGGGGGATGCAGGACTTGCCCCAGCAGACAGAGCCTGGGACCGGGGCTCCCAAGGAGGGCGAGGAGAGGGGAGGTGTGGAGCCCTGGCCCCCTGCCATCCCCTGTGCGGGGGAGGCGGCAGAGGGGAAGGAAATGTCGTGCTCTGACTCTGCGTTTCCACCAGAGTGATGGGCGGCCGAGTCCAGTCCCAAGTGGAACATCCTGCTGCAGCCCTGGGCCCCGACAGCTCCTGGCCCAGTGGCCATGGCCAAGCTGAGTGTCCCAGCATGTCCCTGTCCGTGCCCAGCCATGCTCTTCTGCCAGCTCAGCCCCGCTGCAGGCAGGGCTGAGCTTGGCTGGGCTCTGCTCCTGCTGCCTTCCCGTCCACCAGCCTCTCCATGGGAGATGCCAGACTCATCCCTGGGGCAGGATACACGGGGCAGTGGCAGGTGGGAGGTTGGTGTTACCACTTGTGGCTGGGAGGCACCTGGAGCTGTAGCCACTGGCTGGGGTGGTCCCATGGAAATTCCATTGGGAATAAAGAGGGAGCAGAGATGAGAAGGAACAAGGGCGGGCAGGTCATCCTTGAGTCCTGCCTGACCCACAGGTATGGGAGGGATCTGCTTCCAGAGCTGGCATGGACAAAAAGTATTCACAGGCACCATCAGCCTTGGTGTCCTCCTGCCAGACAGCCTCAGCCATGGAGTGCCTTCCCCAAGGAGTGTCAGGGTTTTGGGGATGGATATAGTGTTCCCTACGGACCAGCTGAGCCAGGACAGCTCCAGGACTGAGTTCTCCACTGAGATTGGTGGGACTGAGCCCTGTTGGGGGCAGGAGGGGTCAGCCGCGGATTTTGGCTGGGCTCGCAGCATGGCTAGGCACAGCCGTGTGGTTTGGACCCAGATGGATATGCTTGTTCCAAAACTCCTTCCCAAAACTTCCCAAGTATTTGGGTCCAAGGGTTTTGGCTTGGTCTTGTCCTGAATTGAGCTGCTTCTTTGGAGCTTTTTTCCCTCCTTGCTGTAGGTTTGGACTTGGGAATGCAAAATGAAGCCAGAGCTCTGGGCTGAGGCAGTGGGTGGATGAGGATAGAACTGGGGTGTTCCAGTGCTGGGTGGGTCTGGCCTCAGCTCATTATGTGCCTGGTGGTGCCTCTGGGAGAGATGAGACAGACTCTGAAGATGGAAGGCATTTTCTACCCCTGAGGTCAAACACTGTCACCCTCAGCACTAAAAATGCCATTGAACCAATGGTGCCAACACTTGGCAATGACTTGCTGTGGCTGCGGGACCTTTGGGCTGTTTTCCCTCAAGTTCTCTAAATTTGAGGAATTTCCCAGGAAATAGTACTGCTTGCTGGATGAGTTCATCTGGGTGATGGCTGATCCCTGTGTGAGGGGTGGGAACTGACTGGGCAAGTGGGACAGAACCCCATCAGGGGGTTTGGTGCACACTGAGACAAACACCAGCTTGAAAGAAGTGGTGGGGAGGGCCAGGCGGTGGGAAGAAGGTGGGGAGGAAGGGCTTCTTTGGGAGGATTTTCTGGAGGATGTTTGCAGAAGTGACCAGCCCTGAGCTTTGATGAGCTCTGAACACATTATTACAAATAAAGAGCTTCCTCTCCTGCCTGACCAAGAACTGTATTTGGCTTGGTGGGTTTAGAAACAAAACATTTCATTGGAAGGTAAAATTGTGTCTTGTGGCTCTATCATTCCTGTCACCTCCTCTTTGCCTGGTGCTGTTGGAGAGCTGCAGCTGAGCTATGTCTGCCCAAGACCCCTCTCTGTGCCTGGCATTGCTGCCCGTGGGACACCTGGCTCCTGGTTCTGCAGCCAGGCATCTCCTCTGCTCTGTGCACATGGAACACGGGCATCTGGGGGGAGTGGGCTGTGATCCAGGGAGTGTTGCTGCTGCCACCAGGATGTTCAGGCTGGCTCTTTGCTTTCTTCCAGAAATTGAAGCCAAGAAAGCTTGCGACTGGCTGCGAGCAGCAGGATTCCCCCAGTATGCCCAGCTATATGAAGGTGAGAGCTGCCTCCTCCCACTGACCCCTGCTCTGTACCTGGGCTCAGAGCCCATATCTCATCCAGATTCCAACAAGAGCTGCAGGGAGAGCACCCGCAGCTCCAGGAAGAGGAGGGGGTGGAGAGGATTTTTCACTAATTATATGAGCGTGTGTAAAACTTGGCTGTGTCCTGGGCTGTGGCCTGGAGAGCCAGCCACAGTTAACTTCCCTGCATTCCTGAACTTTTCCCCTTCAGCCTGGGCTATGAGGAGTCCCAGGGTGGGTGCTCCAGCCAAGGGTAACCAGGCTGTGCAGAGCCATCAGCTTGGGAGAGGTTCTGTGAGTGTTTGCCGTGGGTGGGAGTGCAGGGGCAGCCAGTGTAGGTAACATGAAGAGCAAACACGTCCTCTCTCCTTCCCTTCCTCCCAGCTGACCATCCTGCAGCCCCTACCCTGCTCCAGCCCGCCCTTTCTGGGTGCTCAGTGAGCCCAGCCCGGAGCAGACCAGGTCCCCATGGCTCCCCAGGCATGGGGCACGGCAGACTCGCAGCGTTCCTGCTCCCAGCTGCTGTGCCTGGACGCAGGGTGGGTCGCAGGGTGGCTGTGCTGGTGGGTCTCGCCTCAGGCTCAGCAGTGTTTACTCGGAGCCCACGGTGGGACGCTGGAGGAGCGGTGGCTGCAGCCGGCCCGGCTCGCCGGACAATAGCGGGAAGCGGGATCTGGCGGCTGTGGCCGTGGCTATTGTTCGTCTGGGCACTTCCACCAGCCCCTGGTGATGGCTTTACAGGCTGCCTGTTTGCTGCTGGGGTCTATTTTGGGGGGCAGGCCCCACGTGCAAGGACGAGCCGGGTTCCTGCTGGGAGACCCCCAGCCCCAAGGACTGGCCCCAGACAGTGCTCACAGCTGGGCACTGAGGAGCGGTGCTGACACTGGAGTCTGTGAATAAACCAACCCCTTTCAGCCTCTCTCCATAGAACTTCCCACATCCTCCAAGTGTTTTCCTGTTTCCCTTCCCTCAGTGAATGCACTCCCTGGCTTAATGATCAGCTGGGTTGAGACCCTTGGGGTTGAGGGTCCAGGTCCCATGTGCATGATCCCAGCAGAGCAGGGAACTGGATTGAGGCCCTCAGGCACCTGGTCGCCCTCACCTACTGTACCTGGGAGGAGCTGTGCCCAGGGACCCAGGGCATGCACCACCTCTGGGTGGTCTCTCCTTCTCTTGCTCCTCGCAGCCTCTCCCTCCTCCCGTGCTCACTGCTGCCCTTTGTGCCTGATGGAGCAGCTGGCTCGGGATTGGCCACTAATGTCCCTCTTGCTTTCCTCCCCAGAGTCGTCATTCCCTCTTGACATCAGCGCTGTGAAGAAGGACCACAGCTTCCTGGACCAGGATTCCCTCAAATCCCTGTGCAGGTAACACTCCCTTGCACTCGTGCACAGCGCAGACCATGGAACCAGCACAAGGATGTGCCCCAGGCAAGGGCCAGGGCAGCTGCCCTGGGCTGGCAGGGTGGTGGGTGCTGCAGGGTGCCCACCTTGTCCCCCATCTGGGCTTGGAACCTGCTCTGGTGCTGTTGCTCCCTCTGCAGTGAGGACTCTGGATGTGTCAGTTGGATTGGGAAGCGTTGCTGGTGCTGGGTGGTTTCAGGGAAACAACAGCTTTCCTGTGAACATCCAGAGCTGCTGGAGAACAGAAACATTTCCCAGGAATAATTCTTCTCTTTGTGAGGCTTTTAGACTGTGCTTTAATTTCAAGCTTGGGTAACCAGACTGTAGAGGTCGAATAGAATTGGGTTGGTCAGAGCTGAGCTGTCAAACCCAGCAGAGATGTGCTCTCCCTGCTGTCCTGCTCCCCTGTGCCCTCTCACCACCCCAAGGTGGCATCTTTTGGCAGTGATCCCCAGGACAGGGAGCCATGTCTGCTCAGGGCACTTTCCCCAGCATGTCACAGAATCATTTAGGTTGTAAAAGACTTTTAAGATCATTAAATCCAACCACTGTCCGGCACTACTGGGGCTATTTTGCAAGGATGCTGTATAATGTCTCAGAGAACTAAAGCCTGGTGTGGCAGCCGGGTCTGTGATGAGGAACTGTGGGGGCTCCTGGCAGGGTGGGACCTGGCGGCTCACACAGCTTTGCCAAGCATGGGTGGGTCTATGCTGGTGGGACCCTCCATCCCTAGGACACCACACTGTCAGCTGCTCTGAGCGAGGGTTTCCACCTTCCCAAGGGTTCTCTGGTGCTGCGTGATGATAGACACTCTGTGATGCTGGTTGTCCTGGTGCTCAGCAGCACAGCCCAGCCACGTGTTTCCCACCAGGACATGGTGCTGCTGGAGCAGCGGGGCTGTGGAGAGCTGAGGGAGCTGTGCTGGGTGTGCTGTGCAGGGAGCAGTGTGTTAGGGGTACTCCACCGGTGCAAAAGCTGACATCCAAAGAGATGATCTGTCTCTCCTGACGGGGCTGTGTGTCACCCGGTTTTGTGGGTGACTCAGCCTCTCCTTGGCCCTCAGGACACATCATCATACCCCTCGGTGACTCCACGAGGTCCCTCCCACCCAGAACAGACAAGGGGTGGGAACAGGGTCTGTTATTTGTTTTCCTGACAGAGAGGCTGCTGTGCTGGGCAGGAGGTGATCTCCACACCAATTCCCGGGTGCAGTAGTGTGGGAGGCGACGGGAGGTCTCTGCCTGCCCTGCCCTGTCTGAGTTTTTGGGTCCTTTAGTCATTCCCTAGCCCAGCCACAGGCGCTTCTGAGCTGGTTTTGCTCTAATAACCTGGAGCAGGTCATCCTTGCCCACTCACAAGACCAGTGTCCCCAGCAGCTGGCATGTGTGTGGCCCAGCTTGGGCTACCATCTGCTGGCATCATCCTCGCAGTAGCTGGGTGTCCCTCTGGCCCCTGGAGCCACAGCTGTGGTTGAGAGGTGACAGGCACAGCCAGGGCTCTGAGACAGGAAAATGAAAAGAAGCTGAAGCCAGCCCTGTGACCTCAGCAGGGCTGGGACTGGGGTCGGGATCAGGGTAAAGCCTCTCTGTTTCTTGCAGGAGGCTGATGACCCTGAACACTTGTGCCTCCATGAAGCTGGATGTTCACTTTCAGCGTAAGCAGGTAAGTCCTGGGCACTGAGGGCAAGTGAGGGGGCTGAGGGGTGTGGGGGATCATGTGCTTGGTGGTACGGCAGTGCCCTGAGGTGCTACATGATGGCCCTGGACACAGAGTGGTTCCTGGAGCCCTCTCCTGCTGAAGGGAACTGGAGCTGGTTTAAAGGGGTGAACATGCCTCTCTCCTCCCCATCTGGGGCTGTGCTGGTGGCTGTGCCCCTGTCTGGGATGTTTGTCCCCTGGGCAGGGGGCACACACTGACCCTCTGTGGCTCCAACCAATTGATCATCCCCTGTTCTCAACCACTCACAGAATGAAGACTCTGAGGAGGAAGACCTGTGTGCCATCAGCAACCGGTGGGCTTTCCAGAGGGACAGCAAGAGGTGGTCCCGGGTAGGGTCCACAGATGTGCTCTCCCAGGGCTCAGAGGCCCTGAGCTGCACCATGCGGCCAGTGTCCAGCCATGAGAGCGTCCTCACAGACCTCAGCACCAACCCGGAGGCCGTGTCTCTGCACAGCACAGGCAGCGTGGGTGGCACAGGTGGCACGCTGGGCACTGCAGCCGTGTCATCTGAACCCCTGTCCCCACTCTGTGCCACTACCAGTGCCACCAGCTGCAGCCGGAGTGAGCATTCCTCGTTGGAGCAGCCCCTGAGCTGCAGAGAGGGCTCCAAGGAGAAGCCAAAGAAGCGACGGTCTCGCAGCTTCCTGAAGCGGATCGAGTCCCTGCGGAGGAAGGACAAGGAGAAAGCCAGCCCCGAGAGGAGGGTGGTCCTGCACAGCAGCAACACGCTTCCACCAGGATGGAGCAACCTGAAGAGTAACGGGGACCTCGCCGCCACCAGGACCAACTCCTCTAAAAGAGGGGTACCCGCCTCTTTCCGTGGCAAAAAGCATTTCTTCTCGGTATCGTACAGGACTAACCGCCTGCTCGGCACCGGGGGCACCAAGGAAGGCTCTGACCTGAAATGCAGCGGAGCCTCCCTGGAGGACTTTGACACGGCCACCACCGCTGGCAGCACCTGGGCTGCCACGGAGTGTCAGCGCCGGCGGGCTCGCCGTGGGGACTGCCTGGTCTACATCCCTTGTGACCACAAGCCTGGCACCTTCCCCAAATCCCTCTCCATCGAGAGCTTGTGTCCCCTGGGCGGCAGCTCCCTGACCCACTGGGACCCGGGGAGCGTGGCCGTGGGGCTGGGGGCGGGTGGCAGGAGCGGCGGCAGCAGCAGCAGCACGGAGGGCTTGTCCTCCCCACGGAACTTTGCCCACCGACGCCGGGGCTCCTGCAGCTCCCTGGGCAGCCGGGTCAGCGTCTACGACAACGTGCCGGACTTCGGCAGCAGCGAGGATTTCTGCAAGGACGGGGAGGTCACCTATGAGAACCTCGATGACATTCTACAGCACATGTGGGGGCTACAGCAGAAGGTGAAGCTCTGGTGTAAAGCTGTCTCCCCCGGCCTGGATGGGGAGGAAGGGGGTGAGGAAGAGGAGGATGAGGAGGAGTCCGACTCGGGAGGGGAACCCTCCAACCTGCACTTTGAAGAGCGATCCATGTCGGATGTTGGCACCTCTGCCAGTGATTTTGACAGCACAGGAAACTCCCTCAACGAGGCTGAAGAGATTGAGACGCGGGAGCGCCGGGATTCGGGTGTGGGAGCATCACTCACAAGGCCTTGCAGGTATCACAGGATCCCGAGATGGTGTGGGTGGGAAGGGGCAGAGACCGTGTCGTTCCACCCCCCTGCCACGGGAACAGACACGTTCCACTAGACCGGGTTGCTCCAGGTCCTGTCCAGCTTGGCCTTGTACGCTTCCAGGGAACGGGGCAGCTGCAGCAGGGAGGGGTGCACAGCCCATGGCTCGGAGGAGCAGCACCAGACCCCTTCGGGGGGCTGGGTGATCGCCCCTTCCCGGGCGGGGGCCGGGGATGCCGCGGGAGCAGCCGCAGCGTGCGGGCAGGGGAGCGCAGCGCGGGGCGCGGGTGCGCTCTGGCGGCTGCGGGACAGCGCTGCCAGCGCTCCGCCTCTGCACAGGCGGACTTGGAAACGCCTTTCAGTATCTGAAAACAAGCTCAGGAGGCACACGCCTCCCCTGTGCCAGTGCTCCCGGGTGCTTTCCCTTGGAGAACCCCAGCCCTTGCTTAGTGGTGCTGGAGGGTGATGTGCTTGCACCCGTGGAGGGGTACAGAGCAGTAGGGCTTTTCTTAGCTGGGAATATCCCTTGTGTCCTTCTGGGCTTGAGTATGCTCTGGAGCAGCTAGGCAGGAGCCTTTCTGGACCAGAGAGCACTGAGAGCCCTGGTGGGTCTGTTCTTCCTGAGAAAGTGGCTGTTGATGTCTGATGGAGTCAGCATCCCTCTGTGGGGTGGTCCTGCAGCAGTGTGTCACCTGAAGCTCTCTCCAGGTCTCCTGGAAGGGCTGCAGCACAGAATCATGGGATCACAGGATTGTTTAGGTGGGAAGAGACTTTAAAACCCATCTCGTTCCCTCCCCTTTTTGTGGGAAGGGATACCTTTCACTAGACTAAGTTGCTCGAAGCCCCCTCCAACCTGGCATCACCCTTGGGTGCTGGTGTGGGTGCAAGGGCACAGTGTGCTGGTTGTTCCAGGGAGCCTGAGGGAGGGAACAGTCCCCTGAGGGCACTGGAAGCGTCTCCTGCTCTCCCTGGTACCCTGTGGTCTGTGAACATCTGGGGAAGAAGCAGCCTCACAGCCCCGGGGCTGGCACTGGGACCCCTGGGCTGAGCCCACTGCTGTGCCTGCACCTTCCCCACAGCCAGGGCTGCCCTGGGCAGGGAGAGGCCCTTCCCTGGGCTCGCCAGCTCTCACACCAGCCTTTTCCATCCAGAAAGCTGCGTTGGCACAGCTTCCAGAACTCGCACCGGCCCAGCCTGAACTCGGCCTCACTGGAGATCAACCGTCAGTCCTCAGCCCAGCTCAACCTGCTCCAGAAGTGCTCCCTTCTCCGGCTCACGGCCATCATGGAGAAGTACTCTGTGCCCCACAAGCAAGCCTGGACATGGTGAGATGGCAGGGAAGGGGCCAAGATGGTGCCCACAGACTGCAGCTCACACTGTGCTGGGCACTGCCCCCAGCCCGGGGCAGCTTCAGGGTGTGGAGATGGTGGAGAGGGAGGGGGAAAAGCCAAAACAAGGGATGGCTTTGCTCTGGCAAGTGTGAGCTGGGGCTGAGCCCAAGCTCCTGGCATTGTCTGCATCCGGCGGGGGGGCTCCTGATGTCATTTGTAGCCATGGGGGCTCCAGGCATTTATGGGGCATTAAAAATGCTGCAGCAGCTTAAGACAGTGGGACAGTGATTTCCTTTCATAGCCAAGTATCAAAGCATTTTGGCTTAATAAAAGATGCTGCCATTCCTGCTGGAAGGCTGCCTCGCTTGTATTCCAAACACGGCAGAAACACGTGTGTGTGTGTGGCGTGTGTGTATGTGTGTGTGTTTGTGTGTTCCTTGGGTCCTTCTTCCCCTGCGAGGAGGTGCTGAGGGCACTGATTGTTGCACTGACTTCTCTCTGTCCCACTCTGCAGGACCGTCCCCAAGTTCATGAAGAGAACTAAAGTCCCCGACTACAGGGACAAGATAGTTTTTGGGGTGCCACCCATCGTCAACGTGCAGCGCACAGGGCAGCCCCTGCCCCAGAGCATCCAGCAGGCCATGCGCTACCTGCGCAGCCAGTGCCTGGACCAGGTGATGTTGTGACCACTGGGCAGCAGCACTGCCATTTGGGGGAAAAAAATAGCTTTGGCAGTCCTTTTGTTCACCTTCTGTGGTGTGTGGTGAAGTCAGAGGGTGAGATTGTCTGTGGGATCCCCACACCCAGTGGTATCCCCTTGGCCATCCCTCACTCAGTGTCTCCTCTGGGTCTGGGGGAGGAGCCTTTTGGGGAGGGGAAGTCTTTGCCTATCCCATGGGTGCCCACCCAGGCTGGTCCCTGCTCACTCCGCACTCTGCCTCGGCAGGTTGGCATTTTCCGTAAGTCAGGGGTAAAGTCCCGGATCCAGGCGCTCCGGCACATGAACGAGACCAGCCCTGACAACGTCAGCTACGCGGGGCAGTCGGCGTACGACGTGGCCGACCTGCTGAAGCAGTACTTCCGTGACCTGCCCGAGCCCATCTTCACCAGCAAACTGACAGACACCTTCCTGCAGATCTACCAGTGTAAGGGCTGGGCCGGGGGCGAGGCTGGGGTCTCCCAGGGAGGAGAGTCCCTCTGTTCCTCTGGATGGAGGCGGTGGGAGCAGGTGGTGGCTGCAGGCACGGCCCCACTGACCACCAGGATTGCCCCATGCCCACAGTCGTGTCCAAGGAGCAGCGGCTGCAGGCGGTGCAGGCTGCCATCATCCTCATGCCTGATGAGAACCGAGAGGTGCTGCAGACCCTGCTCTACTTCCTGAGTGACATCGCCTCGGCAGAGGAGAACCAGATGACCGCTGGGAACCTGGCTGTGTGCCTGGCCCCCTCCATCTTCCACCTCAACGTGTCCAAGAAGGAAAGCACCTCGCCCAGGTAAGGGCTGGATAAGCCCTCACCTCCCCATCACCCCTTCCCCACCCACTGCAGGAGGAGGTTAGAGGGATGGGGTGATGGTGGGACATGAGTCCTCTTGGCACAGCCCCATTGCTCTGTCCTGCAGAGTGGGGGTCCCTGCTCTGTGACATGACTCAGAGCCATGGGGGGCTAGAGGCATGGAGTGCCCACTGGCCCCAGCACCACCTGCCCCCCACAGGGCCATACACAAGAGGGGCACCATGGGGAAGCCGGACCAGAAGGACCTTAACGAGAACATGGCTGCGACACAGGGGCTCTCCCACATGATCACCGACTGCAAGAAGCTCTTCCAGGTGGGTGACAGTGCACCAGCACTGCCTGTGGGAGGTGTGACCTTGCTGGCAGATGCCAGTCCTGGGGTGGGATGAGGGCACCCATCCCTCAGCAGGGCAGGTCCCTGCAGGATTCCTCTGTCTTACTGAACATCTGTGTGCTCTTGGTTCGTAGGTCTCCCTCGACATCCTGCTGCAGCTGAGCAGCTCCTATATGGCTGCAGATGCTTATCCCCACCCCCTGACTGACTTGGTATGCCAGGGGGAGAGCAAGGATCTACACTCCTACTTCGAGCAGAGTGTCCAGAACCTGCTCAAAGAATCATCAGAGAAATTCAAGGGGTGGCTGAGCACCCCGGGGCCCCTGAATACAGAGCTTTCCTGCAAAAAGGTAAATGTCACTGTGTGAAGGGACTTGGGAATATGGGGAAAAGTGTATGGGGTGACCACTGGGATCTCCAGGGACCTACGGACCTGCTGGCAACCCCTTGGTGCTTGTTCACTTGTGCAAGATGGGATCAGGAACCCTTTCCCTGGCCAGACAGGGGCTGAAGGATGGAGGGCGCTCTGTGCCCAGCAGTCCTGGCAGAGAGCCCACGACATTAGCAGAGAAGCTGGCTGCTGTCATCCAGTGCTTCTCCAGCAGCCAAAGCAGCTCCCATCCCGTCGCTAGTCAGCCTGCCTGACCCTCATGTTGTCCCCTCAGGTTCGGGATGGGCACCCTCTGCGCCTGTGGAAGGTCTCCACGGACGTCGAGGCCCCTCCTGCCACGGTGCTGCACCGGGTGCTGCGGGAGCGTCACCTGTGGGACGAGGACCTGCTGCAGAGCAAGGTGGTGGAGGCCCTAGACAAGGACATGGAGGTGTATCACTACGTGACGGACAGCATGGCCCCCCACCCGCGCAGGGACTGCATGGTGCTCCGGTGAGGGCAGGCAGGGATCCCATGAGGATTTGGTCTTGGTCTGGTGGATCCCACCTGCTCCATCCCATCTCCTCCTCCCCGCGCTCCCCTCCGATCCCTTTGTAAACCCCCAGGTGGGCAGAGAATGACCCCTGCCCCGTCCTGCAGGCGCTGGCACACGGACCTGCCGCGGGGAGCCTGCCTGCTCATGTCCCTCTCGGTCGAGCACGACAAGGTGCCGGTGGAGGGAGGCGTCAAAGCTGTCGTGCTGACATCCCAGTACCTCATCGAGCCCAGTGCCATGGGCCGCTCCCGAGTGACCCACATCTGCAGGGCTGACCTCAGGTAACACCGCCCTGGTACTGCCAGGGAGGGGATGGAACAGTCAGACGGTCACAGTGGGGCACCAGAGCTGCCCACCCCTCGGTGTGCCTGGCCCAGCCCTGGGCAGGGTGGCAGCTCCGGTACCACTGCGCCTGCCTGCCCCAAGGGGAGGGGTACTGGGCTGGGGCCAGTGTTTACCAACCGGGTGGGGACTGGGCAAGGAGCCACCAGCTCAGTCAGTGCTGGCAGTTCTCCCATGGCTCTGAGGTGGCAGCAAGTCTCTGGAAGCTTCTGCAGAGAACTTGGGGTTCCCTGTGAGTCTGGAGCATAGCCTTGGTGCTGCTGAGCTCTGCTGGGGTTCAGGGATGGAAGAGTGGGCTGATGGAAGGGGCAGCCTGGTTGGGTCACAGATATTCTCCCCCTTTGCCCCACCATGTGCCTGCAGTGGGGACAGGGGAGGCAAGTCCCTGTCCCAGCACACAGTGCTCATTCGTCACCTCATTGTCCCCTCCCCGTGGGAGCTGTGCTGAGTGCCTGTCCCCAGGCAAGGCGCACGGTGCTGCTCTGTGACAGAAGCCAGCATCCCTCCTGCCTCCTCATCCCTCTCCCGCCTCTTCTCTTCTTCAGGGGCCGGTCTCCCGAGTGGTACAACAGGGTCTTTGGCCACCTCTGTGCCATGGAGCTGGCGAGGATCCGTGACTCCTTCCCAGCCCTGAGTCCCAGCGGCCCTGAGACGAAGATCTGAGGCACCAGGAAGATGCTCTGTCCTGTCTAACATGGACTTGCTGGTGGATCTGGACTGGGGCTCTTGGAAGGGAGCACAGTGTGGGCAGTGCCCATGGAGGGGGAGGCAGAGGCACATAATTATAAACGTCCTTTCACCCCGGGCTGGGCAGTCCCCATCCCAGCAGCCCTGAAGTGTTGTGGGCAGAGGGTCCACAGAGGCAAAGCCATGCAGCCCGTGCCCTGCAGGAGGGGTGGGAGAGCAGAGGGAAAGAAGGGTTGTGGGGTGATCCCCAGGAAGGCAGCCCGTGGCAGGAGCTGGGTCCCCCAGAACCATCTGGGAGCATCAGCAGGGGCAAAGGAGCATGAAACAAGGTGGGAGGACACAGTAGGATCAAGCAGAGAGGACGGGGCCATGTCTGCAGATTGCAGCGCCGTGTCGGGAAGTGGAGGGTGGGCAGTGGGGGGTGGAATGTGTTTGTGGTGTCACCCAGCAGGGACAGCCAGGGAGTCGTGGTTTGGTAGTGGAAGAAGCTGCTGTTTTGGGAGGAGGGAGCTCCCTATGGATATAGGTACAGCTCAAGTGCCAGCCCCTGTCGAGGAGCAGAGGGAACTTATTGCAGCTTCAGTGCTGAATTAATGGATGAAGCAGCCCTGTATGCCTGGGCCTTGCTCTTCCTTGGCTAAAAGCCCTCTTGGGCACTGGGTTTCAGTGGGGCTGGATGAACAAGGTTCCAAGTCAAGCCAATCCCTCTAAACCAGACAATGTTTGGATGGAGCAGGATATGTCTGGAGCCCCAGAGCAGCTGCCCCTGGGTGGGCTACAAGGGGAAGGGGGCAGTGCCTGAGAGGAGGGACCCCCCCAACAGCAGCTCCCCATTCTTTGCTGCCATCAGGGTTCAGGGCCATGCCCCCAGAGGGGAGAAGGGCAGAGCAGCACCCGCTGCTGTGTGGCAGTGTGTGGGGCTGAAGGCACTGTGAGCATGGTGCAGCAGAGCGTGGTTGCCCAAGCTGGGTGACCCCTGTGCCAGCTGCTGGGGCCAGCTCTGTCCCCTCCTGGCTGCCAGGGTGGTGGGGAGGGCGAGTTGGCACTCTTCAGGCAGCCCGTTCCCCTCTCCCTTCTGCAAAGATGTTTATTCCCCTTCCCATCTCTCTCTTCCCTCCATGGAGAAACTGTCCACCAGAGCTGTCAACACATGGAAGACGACTTGGTTTCTCCATTCAGGAAGGGACTCAAATTCCCAGACGTCGTTCCACCTGGAAGGCAATGAGACCCACGCACTGGGACCCCCAGTGTCAGTTTGGCCCTAACTTGTCGTGTGTGCCTGTCTTTTGATGAAAAAAGCACAAATCAGCCTCTAGTCTGTGTTTTTATATATATGTATTTTACATATACATATATATATAAATATAACTAACATTTGGGGGAGTGAATTTTCTCCTGATATTTTTTTAAAGTGTTGTTTTGGTTTTTTTCTATCTATGAACACTTGTACAGGTGGAATATTAATATATAACTGGTGCAGAGCTCAGCACCAGGTGATGCTCACTTAGAGCTGGATATTTTGTATTTAAGGGAATTTATTTTTTTTTTTTTGTATCATATGAAATTTCAGCAATTGTTTTGACTTGGATGGGGGCTGCTCTTCCCATCCATGCAATTAATAAAGTACTAACGAGATCTGCTGGCTGATGACGAAACCTTTGTGCTCGGGTTCTCCAGCACTGGAGCAGCCCAGGAGTGAGCAATGCCATGTCCTTGGGACTGCCCAGGCACGGGTGAAGGGACCCAAACCCAGCAGCTCCCACGTCCAGTTGTGCTCCAGGTCCTTGCCAAGGGTTGGGGTTCACCTGGCATTGCCACCTGCAGCAGGGAGAGCAGCCTGAGGAGCAAGATGAGCATCCAGCATCAATCAAACATCAGTGATGATAATGAAGAACCACTTCGTGCTGGTGGTGTCACTGGAGGAGATGCCTCTCTCTGCTGTTTTGGAAGCAGTGATGGAGTAGATGAAAATTATGGTGATGAAGCCTGTAAGATTCAAGCCTGGAGAGGAAGAAATCTTTCTCTGAGCATGGCCAAAGTGTGAGGTCAGCAGCAGTGGGACTACTCCTGCTTATAGCACTAGAGCTGTAAGCAGAAACTTCTGGGCAGCCCTGGCTTGTCTGGAATCCAGCCTGAGCCCAGCGATGCCCAGGGCCAGGGCTGGAAAAGGGACCCGCATTTTACCGGGTCCCAGCAGGATGGCAGCAGCCCGGAGACCCACCCAGGCATCCCACTGGCACAGGGGTGAGGGGTCTCTGGGCACCACCACTCCCACGGGGAGCCCAGTCCTGCCCCACACTGTCTCCATTGCTGGGTCCCAAGTCCCCAGCATAGCTGAACAAAAGGGCTCTCCTCTCCCCTCTACACAGTGCTGCACTGGGTACACACACTACATAACACCCAAAAGCCTCTGCAAAGCCAGCTGGAGGCAACCCCAGGGCTTTTGGGCTCACATACCCCAGCCACGTTTTCAAATCTACCTTTGCTCGGCACCAACAGATGATCAGCCCAAGATTGTTTTCCTCCAACCCCCGATTTACACAAACTAACATTTAAAAATCAATTCCTTATTGAAATCCTCCAAGTTCCATTAACACAGATCCACACTTTCCTCTGCACAGTATTTCAGAGTAATCTTTTCAAGCCTTCTAAAAGCCAACCCCTACAACTTAGCAAACCTCTACACTGGGAAATGACTGCAGAGTGGTGATGCCAGGCTCAGTTTGGCTTAATTAGAGATAAAAGGAGAGAAAATCATTCCTTATTAGCCAGTCAGGTAGAAGCTGTACTGTATTTAGAGAGCAAACAGCCCAATTACTGGAAGGAAGACACACAGTTGCCTTTCATTACAGGTATTTGAAAATGCGTATCTGGGGAAAAGTATTGATTTTTTTCTCATTCCAAAGAGAAGCTGTAGCCCTCACAGCCACCCCCACCTCGGGAGTGGTGCTTGTTCAACCTGTCTGTCTGCATATCCTTGGAGTCTGGACATTATCTCAGCCCAGGCAGAAGATCTCCAAGGGCATTGCTCAACCACAGCTCTCAGCACCCAGACAGCACCAGGGTCTTGACTGGTGGAGTCTACCCGACCCCCATCACCTACACAACATGCACCTTCAGAAGTACACATCACTGTATCACACCTGTACAAGGATGGGGCCTCTGCAGCTCCACAGCTTCTCCCTCCACATTGGCAAAATGTTTCCCTTGCCCTAAATCAGCCCTAGCCAGGAGAGGCCCTCTTGTCCTGGGGGATTTAAGCAGTATCCTCATGCTGGGGGGTTTCCAGTGGACTAGAATAACTTTTTTAGGGAGTAAGAGTGAATTGCTTTCCCTTCCTGCATCCACATCATGGTTTTAACTCCAGCCAGCAGCTCAGCACCACAGAGCCACTCTCTCCCACAATCCTGCCAAGGGGAGGACAATGGGAAAGGAGAAACTCTTACCTCATGGGTTGAGTAATAATTAAAATATACTAATAATACTAATGAAAAGATGCCCAGTACAATTGCTCTCATCCCCTGCTGTCACAGCATCTTTACAACACATTTGTGTTTCTTAATGTGAGCTTTGTGAATGGGCCAAAAATTTCCCACCCCTTGGCAGCAATCCTTGTCCAGATCCTGGGATCACACCTCCCACCAAGCCCCAGATGTTGTGTGTTGGACACCTCCCCACACGGGTTCAATCCCTGGGCCATGCAGCCCAGCAATATGTTACAATGCAGACCCGAGGGGCTCGGGGAGCGCTTGTGCAACTGCATAGCATAGATTTATATCCTGGCCTTTCAAAGGTGTAACCTCCATGGCAGAGCTCTGCAGTCACGGGCTGGGCAGCCCCAGCTCCAGCACAGCCATGTCCCTGGATAATATTATGTTTGAGCAAACCAAGCCAGTTTTTCCCTTTTGCTTTGTTTTCCACTCGGATAATCCCTCAGTTCTTAGACCTGGCTTCCCCGGTGCTTTTTTCCTCCCTCTCTGGATGAAACCCATGCCACCTGCCCAGGATGGCAGTCACACAGACAGGCACACTGGTTCCAGCATCGCTGCAGAACAGACATTGTCTGATCCAAGGACAGGATGGGAATTCAGGCAGCCTCACTGCCTGACCCCAGTGATGGGATGTTTGGGCAAAAGTGTTCACTTTCATATAAAGAAATGCTGTGAAGCTGGTGCAGTGCTCCCTGCCCTGCCAGTGCTGCACCAGCACCCCCACAGACCCAGCTCTTTGGGCTGGGATCACACACCCAGTTCAGAGAAGGGCCTGCCACGTGGCCTGTGGGATGGTGAGTGGTCCCAGCAGGAATCCTGAGGGATCAGCCCACTTCAGAACACAGACTACCTGCCTGCAGCTCCCAGCTGGTGGCACCTTGGCCGGGCCCTGCATTCCTTTTTTGTCCTTATATCTAGAAGGGGATCCTTCCTCCAGGCAGAAAGGAGATGGAAGAGGGCAAATGGGAGAAAATACTACTTTAACTGCTGCTTTAAAAGTTAAATAGGAATGTGGGCAGAGTCATTCTGGAAATAGAGATTGCACACATCTGACCAGAACATCTAGGTAAGTGAAGCCAGACAGTCCCTGTGAGAAGGGGAAGGACCTGAGGACTGGAAGAATTGGGAGACAAGTCTTTCTTTGAAGACAAGATATGTTTTAAGTAGCAGCACTACAAGAACATTTGGGAAAGGTGCTCAGAGGATGCTCCAGCTCTCTTTTTAGTTACAGTCAGCACATCAGTCCCATGTTTTTTAACTGGGAGGGTAAAGCCCGTGGATCCTCTGCTGTGGTTGCAGAAGCCACAAGGAAATCCCAGCCAGTTCATCCTCAGTGCACGCGACTGCTGCACTCAGAGCTGGGGCAGCTTCCAAGGGACTCCAGGGGCACATCCATAGTAATGACAGACATTACCCTGCTCACAAATGCAATTCATTTTTATGACATCCTGTTTCTGCTGAGGGCCATGACAAATGAATCTGTTCCTCTTTCAGGGAAGGAACATGCCACGTCACCTGATAGAGGGGTGTGTGCTCCTGGCACAGCTGGCACACGCTGGGCTCCTGCTGTCCTGAGCCTGCTCTGCTATCACTGGCAGCTCTTTCACACTGCAAGGAGAGACACAGTTTCCACAGTGCCACTGAAAGAGGCAATTCCCCCATGGGGTGCCCTCCCAAGGGTACTGGTGCCGCTGGCATTTCACCTTCACTGCCTCAGTCTAGCCATCGTCAGCTGCTAAAAGTTTCCAACACATCCCTCATGCTTCTTTTTTTCCCCTCCAGTGCCCCTGTGGTGGCTCAGCCTCTTTATCCAGTTCTGGCTCTCTTTAGGGCTTTCTTTGTGTGGCATTTGTATTGCAAGAGCCTCTCGTACTCCACCAGCACCTGAATGGGCACTGACATCCCCTTGGCTTTCCGAGCACCTGGGAGCTCCATCTCTGAATTGTTTCTCTCCTTCCTTCATTTCAAAGTTTTATTCCTGGCAGGTTGTTCCTGCTTGGCTCTAAACACATCCTAGGGACAGCAAGCAGATGTCCCTCCTTGCCTCTGCTGCCCCAATGCCCCTGTCCCCTCTTCCTCTCTGTGTTTCTTCCCAAATTATCCAGGATTTTTACTGTCGTCAAGTCCCTGTTTGTCACCTGGTGTGAGCTTATCATCTTCATTATTTTATCAATATAACAAAAAAAACAAACACCAAAAAACCCCAAAACCCAACAGTGTCACAACCTCCAGTTCTGACTGTGATATCTCCATAAAGCACAGCCCCTTCCTGGAAAACCTGCTTTTCCCAGAAAGGTCCCTGGCACCCCACCCCTAACTTCACATGTGGAAGCAACGTTTGCAATAAAAATTAAACCTTTAGCAAACATCATTAGCACCAACTTGCCAACAAACAGAAATAATTACCAGGCAATTGCTCTGTGGACAGCCAAGCAGGAAACTCAGGAACAGCATTTTCTCCATGTTAAACAGGGAAACACAGGTAAGGAAGAGAAGCACCAAATAGTGAAATTTGCTCCTTAAGCCACAAAACCAGGAAAGAAACGTTCATTGTGATCCCACTCACCTGCTGCTTGGCTGGCTTCGTACAGGGGACTGAACCCCCAGCTCGGGGAGCTTCGGCATTCCCAGTGATGGGACGTGGAGGCACTGCTGGCTGGGTCTGTCCTGTTGCTCGGCCCCTGTTCCTGGTATCCTGCCCAGAGCACAGCATGGCACACCATTGCTCCCTGGCTGGGACTCGGGCATCCACACCAGGCTGCTCTGGAGCACTTTGGGAGGGCCTTGGAGCACCATCCTCAGCAGGCTCCAGCACAGGAGTATCCCAGGTGCTGATGCTTTACCCACCCAACCCAGCTGTTGGTACTTCAACCACTTCACCTGCAGCCCCCCTGAATTACTAAAAGCAAGCCAGGAATTTTTCCCTTTCCCCACTGGACTTCTTCCACTCTCCCTGAACATTCCCACCCTCCCTCGGCTGTGCCGGCAGGTTCCACGGGTGTGCAGCGTCCTCTTGGGGGCAAAACCAGTCGCAATAAACTGGTGGCAGTTTTGGGCGCTGCAGGGAGCAGATTATGCAAATGAGGATATCAGCTTTAATGGCATTCCAAGATTTTTAGTCAAATTTAATTACCTTCCTCCTTCCCCCTCTCTGTGCCTGTCCCCGATCAAATTAAAACAAACAACCCCCAGCAGAGTGTTTGTGACAGGAATCGTGTTGGAGACTAATTAAAACCTGACGATCCTCACTGTGATGAACCCGGCAGCCGCCTGTGCCAGGCGGAGGGGGAACAGGGCAGGTGGCACAGGGACAGGGCAGGTGGCATGGCACACTTGGCACTGGATGCTCCCCATGGCTGCTCATTACCTGCACGCTCCCAATCCCTCATAACAGCTCCTGCCTGTGCCATGGCCGGCTGGGAGGCAGCTGGATGGGGAACACTTGGTTCTCCGTTAACTTCAGCAATAATTTAATGAACTAATTAATAAACCCATGCGGCACCTTCTCTGGGATGCTGCAGAGGCTGGCGAGGCAAGGTCTATGCGGGGACTGCCATCTGCCATGGCACTGGGAGCTGGGGAGCAGGGGGCAGCTGGTCTGATCACCCTCTCACATGTCTGTCTCTATTAGAGAGGTGGCCTTTGGCACACAGAGTTCAGGCTGGCCCTGACAGCTTCCCCCACCCCTACCCAGCTCCTTCCACCCCAGCCCAGCTTCCCCCTGCCCCAGCCCAGTTCCCCCCATCCCTGCCCAGCATGGACTTCATGCTCCTGCTCCACTTCCCCTCTCCCGCATTCCTCCAAGTCTGGCCTTGGTGTGCAGCAACCCTCACTGTGTCCTCTCAGGGTTTTGCCTTTTCCCCTATTGTTTCCAGTGCCTGTGTACCCCCAATGCCCACTGGAAGTGAGCCGGCAGCTCTGGCTCCCTGTGTCCCTGGCCACACGGGTCCAGCTGGGATGGGGAGGACAGATGGATGTTTGCAGGCACTGTGTGGCTGAACAGACGGAAGGGAACAATCCCGTGTGATGAACTGGCCGTGACCTGACCCTTTGCAGTCTATGCTGTCCTCAGGGGTGTCCTTGTTACGGCATCGATGAAGTCACTAAGTGATCCCTTGTTCATATTCCTGTAAATCAATGGGTCCTGGCGCTGTCACACACTGACTGGTTCCAGTATTTTAGCTGGGAGAGTCCTCAAGGAGAGCTGGGCTCATTAATTAAATCCTTCTAATCAATCTGGCCTGTAAGGGCACCAGTTATTTATTCATCAGAGGCTGCACTGTGTAGCCCAGGCGATCTGAAAGGCAGTAAATAAACATGGAAATGGAAAGCTGAGGCAGCAGAGTTTGCCTGGGCCTGTGACACTTCAGAGCTGGGTCAGATAATATGGGATCATACATTTAATTTAACAAAATCCAATAAAAAGTGTATCTGGATTGAACATCACCTGTGGGGGAGCTGCTATAGCTGCTGGGGGACAAACCCTTCAGGGTCAGGATGGACAGTGTCATGGGGGTCCATGTGCCTGGCCCCTGCCCTCTCCCGACAGCCCATCTGTGTCCACGCATGCAGGGAGATGCCGGGGAGAGGGGAGCACCAGGCTTGGCCGGGGAGGATGGGAGTTACCAAAGCCCATCACAGCTTCCTGCAGACTGACCTGCTCATTCCCCTCTGCAGCCAGGGCTCTCTCAGCACCATGGGGCTCACACATGCCTGGGAAGTTAATTACAAGGAGAGCCTTTCAGGAATTAGGGAAGAGGAAATATTCAGCTGATGGATGGGAAAACAAAGGAGGGGGGTATGTTGCTTTTCAGCTGTTTGCAGAACTATTCTCTGCTCTAGTGTAAAATGCCAAGAGATCTGAGCTGTCTGGGATTGGATGAGCTCCCTCCCAACCTGCCTAAGCCTGGCTTTGCCATTACTGTAAACCAGAGCTGTTGCAATAGTGTTTTGAATCAGAGACTTGCACACTGGCACTGAATAAAACATCGCTGGTCTGAAAGGGCCATGTCTAAACCCTTGATCCAACAGGCTTGCTGTCTCTCGCAGCTTGGAAGAGCTGATACATCCCTTCTCCCATGTCGGTTTTCACCCCCAAGAAGCTGGATTAACTGCCACGGTGCTGGGATTGCCCGAGGGCTTTTCTGAAGGAAAGGCAGAGGGTTTCTGAGGCACCAGGGCAGGAACCCTCTGTTTTGCAGCCTCTGGGAATTGTCGCCCACCTTAGGGATGCTCCTGCTGCAGGCAGTGCCTGAGGGATTTGTTGACACCACTGATGGCACAGCTAAACACTGATGTGGGGAGTGTGGGGGGCATGGGTGTGCAACAACTGAAGGGGAAGTGTTGTCAGGCAGGTATAGGTGGGGAGTAAGGTGGGAAATGAGCCAAGCAGCTGGTAGTGGAGAGCTTGGGGGAACGTTGATCCAGGGAGCAGAGCCACTGGCATGGGAGTCAGCACAGGAGAAGGTCAGGGAGGATGGAAGATGAGGTGCCACCATGTCTGCTGTGCCTGTGCAAACAGAGATAGTTTTGCACTCTGCAGGGGCTAAGGAAGAGAAGTCTGGGGTGAGGAGGATAAGGAAAACCTGCCAGAACATGAGCATGGGAAGAAGGACTGAGGAAGAGTGTGACGGGGCCACAGGTGAGTAGAGACAGAAGAGTAGAGACCAGCTCTGGCTGGGCCATGGTTGGGGTTGCAGGCTGAGCCCTCAAGCACAGGAATGTTCAGAGCTGGGGTTTGCTCCCAGCCACATTTGGCACCTCTGGGTGATGTGTGGAGGGAGGGGGTCCCCTGAGACAGGGAGGACAGGGGGTAGGAGAAGGCCTTGGCACACCCATGGGTGGTCTAAGCCAGACTCTGCATGGAAAAAGGTAATTCAAGTGCAGATGGGTGCAGGAGGGCAGGGAGGGGCATGGGATTAGCCTATCATCATGTCTAGGCTTCACAAACGAAGATTTGGGAGCCTATAAATCATAATAAATTAATATGCAAAGCTGGGGACAAGGGGTTTTCCCACCACAGCTTCCTCTCAGTGAACGAATGTGAGGACTAGGACTTGGATGTTCCCCCACCATCGAGCTAGCTTCCTAAAGTCCCAGACCCTGTAACCTGGAGAACTTCTGAAAAAGGAAGTGGGAATTTCTAAAAAGGATGTGGATCTGCCCACATTTTGTGAGTGCTCTGCCACTGAGGAACAAAAACGCTTTTGGCAACCGCTGCTGTGGATGGGACCAGCTGGGAAGAGCAGGAAGGTTCCCCCAGCCTTCTCCTCCAGCTCTCTAGGATGAGTTGGGCTGGCAGAGCCCACAGCCCTCTCTCCCAGTTCATCTGGCCCAGCAGCATCACCCCCAGTGCTGGCTGCGGGGACAGGGCAGGGCACTGGGATCCCCTGGGGGGCTTTGCCAGGGGAGCAGAAGCCAGACCTGTCCGAATGCCCCATCCCCTCTCTCAGCTCCTGCATCCCCCGGCGCTGGGCTGGTTCCTGCGGTACCTGCAGTTTTCCCCTCCCACTTTCCCTGGAGTTTGTAATGGAGCTCTAATGAGAGGAATACAAACTGTTAAGTAGTTTCAGACATGAAGAAAGAAGTGAGGTTCACATTCAGGATTTTCTGAGCTGGTTTCTCCCCACCATGTCCTAGACTCTTGGTGATTCATCACGACCTTGTTATTTCTGAGTTAACACACTTGGCTGCTGGTTGATGTTTTATTAATTCTGGACTCATTTTCATGAAGATCTGTCCTATCCAAAACCAAAATGCTTTTATCATGTGTCCCAAGGTTCTGGCCAACCCTTTCGTCTCCAAGCTTGCCTGGAATGAGGGCGAGAACACAAAGAGCAGTAAATCCAACCTTTCAGGCTTTTTTTCCTCTGAGGATCAGAAAGCCCAAACACCCCTGCCTGAAGGATGCCCTGGGCAGGGGATGGGGAGGAGCTGGTCCATCGGTGTCACCTGTTACACAGCAAAGCACAAGAGCTGTGTTACTGGGTAAGCCCCCAGTGCAATATGCTCCCAAAATCCCTGAATGGAAAATCCATAGGCCTGGAAATGAAGGCATTTGTTCACTCACTGTCCCTATCGTTAGCTGAAGCAGCTTGCCTTCACCAGGGACTGTAGTGGGAAGACAGATGGTGAGAGTGCCTCCAGCTGTCAGTCCCTGCGGATGTGCGGAGGAATCAGTGTTTGGCATCTGATTTAGCTCTGCTGCCTCCTTGAGTCACCACTGTCCCTGGCTCTGAAAGACGTGTGTGCTTCTGAGACAGATAAATTAAACCTTGCATGTGCTCATCCTCCCTGACTTGTCAGCTGGCAGCTCGTCATGAGGATCCAGTTGATGTGGGCTCACTCCCTGGAATCTGGATGTCTGTCTCCTTCCCCTTCCAGGGCAGAGTTATGCTGGCCGGGGGCAGGACCCACAGCCAACCCAGGCAGGCAGAGCTGAGGCCTGCAGGCAGAAGCAGGCAGGGACAGCTTCTGGAAAAAGGGGAGCCTTTGGGAACCATCCCCTTTTCAGTGCTGGCTCTAGAGCTGGGGGCAAGCCAAAGGAGCCCATCTTAGGGGACAGCTGTGTTATCTGGGCAGGGGACACCTGAGAAGCAGAAACACTGGAGAGAAGGAAGAGGAGGAGGTACACATTCCATGAGAATCCCCATCTGTAGGGAGAGGGAGGGAGGTCCGGGGCTGTAACACATCCCAGATGAGGTGGGAAGGGCTCAGCAGAGCATGAGTCACTACAGTGGAGGGGAGAGCAGTGCTCTGATAAGAGGTGAGGCAACTTCCCAGGGCTGTTTAATCTTCATTCACTGACTGTGCCAGCTCGAGTCTTGCACAAGGGTCCCCTAGGGACCCCAGCATTCAAGCCCCTCCCTTGGCTGCTGGACAATCCTTGTGTCCATGCTGGGCACATGGCAGTGACGTTCTGGTGCCCACAGAGAGTGTGCGGCAGGGAGAGATGACAGCAGCCTTCAGGGCCAACCCAGATGAGGCTGGCTCTGACCACTCCAGGAGGTCCCATTCCCGGCAGATAGGATGCATCCCATCCCTATTGGCACGAGTAGCTGAAGGTAAAGGACCTGGACTGATGCCCTGTTGGTACAAGCCCCAAAGCTCACGGCTTTGAAGATGATTACACCCCCTCTCATAATGGAATCATGGAATAAAAATGGAATAAAAATCATGGAATCACAGGATAGTTTGAGTTGGGAAGGGAACTTGAAGATCATCTATTCCTTCCGTGGGCAGGGACACCTTCCACTAGACCAGGTGGTTCCAAGCCCTGTCCATCTTGGCCTTTAACACTTTCAGGGATGGAGCAGCCACAGCTTCTCTGGGTACCCTGTGCCAGAGCCTCACAACATTCAGAATAGTCTCAGTCTTCTCCCTTGAGTAAATCTCCCCCAGTGGTTCAGCATTTCCTTCTGATCCTTTCCATCATTCTTCCCGGCCTGTGTCCCCCATCTGTCTCAAACTGCTGTGGATCCAGCTGTGGGTCCTTCATGGGTGAAAGGCCGTCTGTGGGTCCGTCCGTGGGCGCGGGTGCCGGTGAGGGTCGGTCCGTGGGTCGGTCCGTGGTGCGGGTCCGTGGGTCGGTCCGTGGTGCGGGTCGGTCCGTGGGTCGGTCCGTGGTGCGGGTCCGTGGGTCGGTCCGCGGGTCGGTCCGTGTGTCGGCCCGTGGTGCGGGTCCATGAGTCGGTCCATGGTGCGGGTCGGTCCGTGTGTCGGCCCGTGGTGCGGGTCGGTCCGTGTGTCGGCCCGTGGTGCGGGTCCATGAGTCGGTCCGTGGTGCGGGTCGGTCCGTGTGTCGGCCCGTGGTGCGGGTCCGTGCCCGGAGCCGCCGCGCGGGGGCAGGCGGAGACCGCGGGAGGCGCGTGGGGTCGGGCTGTCGGTCCTGCGGGAATCTCTGCGGGAATCTCTGCGGGAATCTCTGCGGGAATCTCTCCGGGATGCACGAGAGTCCTGGAGCGGGGGGCGCTGCTCTCGGCGGGGTGCGAGGGCTCTCCGGGGTGCGGTGCGACAGCGAGCTCTGAATCCGAACCGATACGGGACTGAAGGGAACGACTCCACCAGACACGGCGGGGCTGAAGGGGTGAACTGGGAGCGTGTCGGGAAGGGGAGGCACAGGCGGAGGAGGTGGGAGGGCATGAATGGGTGCAGAGAGGAACCTGCAGTGGGACCAGGTCACCAGACTGCTCCCAGACTCCCCGCTCCGAGCTGGGGTTCCCGTCTGTGTCCCTTCCAGAGCTGGAGCCGGGCCGTGGGGATGGATGTCCCCGCCTGCAGATCCCACACACAGACACCTCCAGAGTCACTCCTGTGGGTGCTGCCTGGAGCTAGCGCCTGCTGTTTCCAAGAGCATCCCTTTCCAAAGCTGTTTTGCCCCCATCCTGCGTTTGTTCCCAGTCTCCCTTCCTCCCTCCGCTCCGTCTCACTGGAGACGCCCGTGTGAAAGCGGGATCTTTGTTTCGGGGTGCGGGGCCGGCGCACGCCCCACCTGCCACCAGCATCCCCTCCTGGGCTGGTTGCCGGGGCGATGGATATGATGTGATAAACAGAGGGAAATGGGGATGACGGCAGCTGGGAAAGGGCAGAATGGATTTTATTTCACGTTTATTGAAGCACAAATTGCCATAAGAACCAACTTCCTCATGAGCAAACAAGGGAAGCTGAGACCCTCTGGGCTGCGTGGGTCTCTCTGGGCTCCAAAGCAGCCTTTCAGCCGATATCCCTCACCTTGAGCCGAGCTGTGGGTTTTCTATGGAAATGTCTGTTTACATTTGGAGACAGGTCTTGGGGTGTTTGGGAAGGCTCTGCTGGCAAGCATGAGGCTGGGATGGAGCTGTGACCCTGGAGGGACAGGAGAGTTCTGCCATCTCTGACCAAGTCAGGAGGAGACTCCAGAAGGGATTATGGCCAATCTAACAGTCAATAAGGAAAAACAGATCCAAAATTTTGCATTTATGTTTGCATAAACTCTGGTGGTTGATGTATTTCCATTTCTCTCACCTTTCTGTGCTACAGGATGTAGAGTTGGAGAGACAAGAAGGACACTGAGGGGCTGGAGCATATCCAAAGGGAATGGAGCTGGAGAAGGGCTGGAGCAGCAGGAGTGGCTGAGGAACCTGGGGGGCTCAGCCTGAAGAAAAGGAGGCTCAGGGGGGACCTTCTGGCTTTGCAAGTCCCTGACAGGAGGAGGGAGCCAGGTGGGAGTTGGGCTCTGCTCCCAGGGATCAAGGGACAGAACAAGAGTAAATGGCCTTAGTCTGTGCTAAGGGAGGTTGAGGCTGAATATCAGAGAAACCTTCTTCCCCAAAAGGGTGATGAGGCCCTGGAAGAGGCTCCCCAGGGCAGTGGTGGAGTCATCATCCCTGGAGGGATTTAACAGACGTCCCCTGGAAGAGTTACAGCAAAGGAGTTTAGGGAAGATCAAGTACCTTGGAGATGACTTTCCATCTGTAGGTAACAGTACCCACCACGGGCTGATGCTCTCTGCGTGTCCCTGTGTGTCCCCGGCACAGCCCCTGCCATACAGATGGTTTCTGGTCGGAGCTGCAGCCCAGAAGCAGGGATGATTTGGCAGTGGTAATATTATCCTCACTGCAGATGGAATTGCATTTACTGATTTTCAGACCCAGGAGGGCCCATGTACAACTCTCTGGTCTGATCTGCAGGGCGGGGATGGCTGCTCCAAGTGGAAAGGCCAGTGGAAAAATGAGCCAAAGAATGCTGATTTGTACAAAGCTTTCCCAGGTACTCCACTCCTCGCGGCTCCGGCTGTCCTGCTTCCAGGCCATCCCACTGTGGGTGAAATGGAGAAGCCCTCAAGGAATTTTAAAGTGTCTACAGGAAATACCTGAAACTCTCTGCAGCAGGAAATGGAAGTGGAGGAGTTTGAGTGGCCCCGATGGCTGGGACACCGTCCGGGAGCATCCTCAGGCTGCAGAGGCTTCAGCTGAGGATGTGAAGGGAAGGGAACCATCCATACATGGTGAAACAAGGGGACAGATCCTCTGCATTCCCTCAAAAAGTCCCTAGTTGGATAATCCCCTGAGGAGGGGGGAAATGTGCTGCTGGTGCTGATGTGGATCATTTATGGGTGAAATTATTGGTGATTTGTGTTTTCACTCAGCTGGACAAGATCAAAAATCCACAGAGAAACTGAAGCAGACGCCAGGAGACACGGCTGTGCACCTCTTCGCCATGCCCCACTTTGCAAGGCTCTTTCCCCACTGTTCCCACCTCAAGTGTTCTCTCCATCCATCCCAATGGGTGGATGAGCTTGGAAGCAGCTCCAACCTGCCCAGGACATATCCCACAGTCAGGACTGACAGGATCCCACCTCCAGAGATGTCCAGACTTCTGGTCCCCCTGACCTGCCAGAGCCCTTCTGGGGAGAAGAAACAGGGGGATGTTCTGACAAGTGCCTTGGGTGGAGGAGAAGGAGGAGGAGGAAGAAGAGGAGGAAGAGGAGGAGGAGGGCGAGGAGGCAGAAGGCAGCAGGGCGAGGACACATATCTGCTGTCGGGAGCCTGTTGGGAGCTGAGCATTACCCCCTCGCCCTCTGGTCTCCTCATCAGTGACGAACACGTGCACCAAGGGCCACCGCAATGAAATATATACTTATAACCATCATCATTATTATTCTTTCACCAATTTTCTCTCCTGTGGATGGAGCCTGGCAGAGACTTCAGAGCAGGCAGAACTGCTAAAGCAGAAAGTAATGGTGCCCCCAGGACGAATAAACGGAGCACTTCAAACCAGCAGATGCTGCAGAAAGCCCCAGCACAGGAAATATCTGTGGAATGAATCGGGAGGTTTATGAAGCTGGGCCTGAAGGGCTTTAGGAAAAGTTTCACCAGCCCAGGAGGGGAAGGGAAATGAGGAAGGACCAGTGGCTGGCACCTCGGGATGTGGGTACCGGTGCCTTGGGCCGTGAGTACTGGTGTGGGGTGGTATCCGTGGTGATTTATGGGTCTGACGTCAGCCCTGATAGGAAACATAGACAGTTGCCTGCCCATGGGTTCCCCAAATTGCCTGGAACCAGTGCCTCAGTGAAGCCCTGGGAAGAGCCAAGGGGTCCCAGATGGGCACAGGGAGGCTCAGTCCTGGGGAAGGAGGGAGAGGGCTCTGACAGGTGAAGGAATAACTGCAGGCAGCATCCTCATGGGGAATGGGAAGCCCCTGCCTCTTGCCCTCCTCACACCTTCCAGCTCCATCTATATACTACTGTTCATTCTCTCTGTGTGCCTGGTTTGGGGAGCCCTGGGCAGGACCTCAGCAGATGGGACCCAAAGGACAGATGGCATCACTGACTGTGTGCAGCCATAGCCACCACTGCTGCCTCATGCCAGGAAAAAAAATCAATAAATCAAGAAAACAAGGTTCCCGTCCTGAAAAGCCTTCAAACTCTGCTGGGAAGAACTCAGGCAATCCAGCAACAGCTGGGACAAAGGCATTCCTGCATGTGCTGCTGAGGTTTGGCATGTGTCTCCTAGTTCCAGGTTGTTGTTTTTTTTTTTATAGTACATCATAAAATAATGTTCTATATTCTATATATTTTTATGGCCAGCAGGAGAGCAGTAGAGGGCAGGGATAGCGGAAGGCTGGCCAGGAGAAGGAATGCTTTGGGGAAGGAGTCTCCAGAGGAGCACCAAGACAGGGAGGTACCCTGGGAGTGGGGCTCGGTCCAGTGTGGAGGGGGGCTGTGGTGGGTAGGCAGTGAGGGGCAGTGCCTGGATGCCTGCGGGGGGGATTACTTGGGGCACAGCATGGCCAGAGCAGAGTAGGGAAAGGGGGCTGGGGCTGGACACAGGGTACGGCCCCGGTTGGCTTTGCCCAGGGGCACGTGAGAGGAAATCCCACACTGTGGGCTGGGCAATCCCATGGCAAAGCAGAGCAGTCTGAGGATTTTTTGTCCACAGATGCTGTGTTTTAACACCAAGAAAAGTGTGGAGGGATGGAATGTTCTGACAAATTGCCTCAGCCTGGCCCTCAGGTCCCTCTGAACAGAGGTGACGGTGATGGCACCATGGCACAGAGGAGATGGCACCATGGTGCAAAAATGATGGCACCATGGACAAGCCCTTGGCTTTAGCCTGGGGGTGCAGGAGACTAACCTTACCCAGAGAGCCACCCCTTGGTGGCTGAGGGAACATGAGGCAGTGACAGCAAGACCTGAAGATGGGTTTTTAGGGAGTAAAATGTTTCTGGGAGTCGAAAAGCGCAGGGCTTTGGTGATACAACCCAGAGTGTCAGGACTCAGGCCATGTTTTCTCCACTTCTCCCCAGTGTCCCCATGCCATCTAACTGGTGGCAGTGTCCCATTTCCTGGGACCTGCTCCATCCCCACAGACCCACCCCCGGGCGTGTGCTGTGGGATTCAGTAGCAGAGCCGGGCTGAGCTGCCTGCCGTGCCGGGAAGGGCACAGTGCGGAGCCAGCGCCAAGCTGGCACCCAGCCCTCGGCTGCACGACGGGGATCATTAGATGCTTAATTTTTAAGATGTTCACTAACTTTATGGGCTCTTTCCCGGCCAAGTGTGGAAACTTGCCTGTGGTCTCCGGTGGCGTCTGTGGGCCGGGGCTGCGCGGGGAGCGGAGCGTGGCGTGCCAGGGCCTGCGCCGCCATGGGTGGTGGGCCGGGAGCGCCGCGCCGTGGCACGGAGCCCACCCTCCCCTGCGTGTTCCTGCAGCCCTTCCTGGACCATTCCAACAGCAGCAGCAACTCCATGGCCCGGAGCCCACCCGCCTGTGCCAGGCGTGTTCCTGCAGCCCTTCAAGGCTATCCAGTTGGGAGCCCAGGTGATTCTTTCTCTTTGCTCCCTGCCCCTGGGGCATCTCCAAGCCTTTGATTCCAGAGGCTTGTCAAGACACCTCAGCAGCTCCAGAAGGTGCATGTAAACACAGCGATTAAAAAATGTGGTTCCAGGGGTTGTGCTGAGGCTAAAAATGGTTCCAACACAGCCCAGAGAGAGGAGGTGCCATAATAACAGATCTACTTTTTTAAGCCCCCAGGAGCCAACAGCGATGAGAACAGGGCACAGCCAGGACATGGGAGGGGACAAAGGCCCAGGCAGGACTCAGCCCCAGGAGAAGGAAGGAAGGTAGGCTCCAGGGAAGGTGTTCTGACTGTTCAGAGGGCTACAAAGTGATTGCAAGGAAGGTAGGCTCCAGGGAAGGTGTTCTGACTGTTCAGAGGGCTACAAAGTGATTGCACTGTCCTGACAACCACACTGTTAGTGGAAAGTTGGAGGATTTCAGAGGGAAAGAGTTATGAAGACCATTTATTCCATGCAGCTCTGTAGAGCAGCACTGGTGGGTCTGCACTGCGCAGCCACAGCCGGCTGTGCCCGGGCTCCCACCCTCCCATTCCCGGCAGGACGTGTCACAGCTTGTGCATGTTTTCCCAGTGAAATACAGCTGGGCAAGGAAGGCCACTTCTTTCCTCCTTCCTTTCCCGTTTCATACCTTTCTCTCACCACATCAGGTGTGCCTTTCATTGTCTCACATATTGACAGGTGCTAAAGTTGAGCCCCAACCAGGGGGGCTTGGCAGGGCTGGTAGGGAGGGGAAAGTGGTTTGGTTGTGGAACTGAGTGGGATCCAGCATGGAAGCTGCACAGGCCCCTTACCTGAACAGCATCACCTGCAGCAATTGCCACAGGGATGCCCTGTTGGTCGCTCCTCGGTGCAGTGGAGGGTCCCACAGACACTGCTCAGCAAAGCTCTAGTTAAGGGGCTCCTTGCTCCAGATTTGGGCTCGTCAGATCTTCAGAGTCTGCTCTGGCCCCTTCCTCAGCCTCAGTCCTCCACCGCCTCCGATCTCCGTTCCTGGGGATTTATCTTTACACCTCTGCAGAGGAACAGGAGTGGGAGTAGGAATGATGACAGGAGCAGGAGTGGTGGCTGGAGCAGGAGCGATGGCTCTTGCTGTGCCAGACACATGAGCTCTCTCCAAGCTGGCTGGAGGAGAAAGAGGTCTTTCTCGGAGCACTCAGGGTATCCCTCTCCATTCCTCTAACAGACAGGCTGTGGCCAGCAGTTAATATCCTCTGGCGCGGTGCCCTGCCCGGGAGGGTGGCAGGCTCTTCATTTAATAACTTATTTATCTTTCCTTATTGCAGGAATGATGACAGTTTTCATTATTAAGCTGCTAGGTAATAGTGTAGCCTTTGGTGGGAGCTGAATCATCATCCCCTCTTTGCTGACAGCTTGATTCAGCTGCCCGGGAGAGCTGTGACAGGAAGGGCGAGCAGTGCCCCTTGGTGCCGCCGCGGCCGGGAGCGGGGCTCTGCGGTGGGCGCTGGGCACATGGCCCGTGAGGCTCGGGCTCTCCGCTGCTGGGGGGTGCTGGCTGTCCGCGGCGATGCCCTGGTGATGCTCTCTGCTGTCCTGCTCTCCCCGTGCTCCCGGAGTCCCTCCATCCCGAGCAGCCCGTGTGCTCCTCGCTCGCCGCGGCGGTGCCGGAGCGGGAGCGGGAGCGGGAGCGGTGCAGGACATCGAGCACCGTGCCGTGGGGAGCACACGGAGTGCCGCGACCCCCTTTCAGACCCAGCGCCCCTACGCTGGTGGCCGGGACATGGAGAGAGCTCTCCAGCGTCTGACTCGCCCTGAAAGCAGCGTCCTTCTCGCCAGCCCAAGGGATTTGGAAACGACCACCCCGCGGTGGCTGTGTGTGGGCACTGTGGAGCTGGCGCGGCTGCCGAGGCGCTCCCTGCCCTGCTCTGCCCACTGCTCCTCCTGCCGGGGGCTGGTGGCACCGGGGGCTGCCCGTGGGACGAGGGCAGAGAGGGGGGACACCTGGGAGCCAGCCCTGTGCCTGTATCTGGCACCGTGGCTGGACCGCTCTGGCGGGAGTGCTGGGGCGGCAGCCGTGATGTATGACATCAATTAAACGTGACCCATTTTTAATTAGCTGTACAAACACGCCTAACGTTAAATGAGGGCTCTTCATAGAGAAAGAATGTAGTGTTGTACCATGTTAAATGAGAAACTCATGCGCTTCCCAAAGGGGAGCTTCCCAGATTCACACGTGGAGCCGCCTTTGGAAACCAGCCCTTGTCCTTCCCCTTGGCAGAGGTAGGTTCCAGCGGTCGGGGTGTCTGGGTGTGGGGACGGGGACACACAGTGCCCTGCGGATGGCAGTGGGGAGAGGGGCCATGTCCCACTCCTCCAGGAGCCTCAAAGCCACTGGATGATTCCCAGTGTGTGCTCATCATCCCTGTGGGATGCTGCTGGCAGATCCAGCCGCCCCCCTTGCTCCTCCCCACTGCTGGACCCCCAGCACCAGGCATGTTCCTGTCTCCCAGAACACAACTGGAGATAACGCTGCCCTTCCAGAGGGGAAGAAACCAGAAAAAAAGTGAACCAGTTTCTAATTATGCCTTGTTTGCTTCATTTAGAGCTAATTCAGCCCACACAAAAGTTACTCGCCCTATTAAAAGAAATACATATTAAAAAAACCCACGGATGCCTGGTTCATTAAAAAAATTAGACTGTAGGAACTAAGTAGTGTCTTATTTCCACCTTTTCCCCTCTGATTAAAAACTATTTGCATTTCAAAACAAATCAGCATTAATTTGGACCAAATGTTATCAGGGCTCTTCTCTCCAGCCAGAAGAGTGAAGCAAGTGGCACAGCCTTGAACATTTCCAGGGATGGGGCAGCCACAGCTTCTCTGAGCAACCTGTGTCAGGGCCTCACCACCCTTACAGGGAAGAAGTCCTTCCCAAATATCCCATCTTAACGCTGCCCTCTGTCAGTGGGAAACCTTGTCCAAAATCCCTCTCCAGCTCTCTTGGAGCCCTTTAGGCACTGGAATGGTCTCTAAGGTCTCCCAGGAGCCTTCTGGTCTCCAGGCTGGGCACCCCATCTCTCCTAGGCTGAAGCTCTTTGACAAAGCACTGCCTGTGGTGCTGAGGGCTGGGAACAGGGACACTGAAGATGTCCCCATACTGTGCTGCCAGAGGGTCTTGTGGGAGATGGACATGTGACTGCTCCCTCCTCTCCCCTGTGGTTTGGCATTCTGTGGGCACATTGACATAATCATTGTGAATGAAAAGGATTTATCAAGACTTTTCCCTCATGCCAGCTCCCTGATGTATGTGTGGCTGGCCAAGTCCTGGCCAGGACCCTTGGGCACCCAGCACCCTGAGACTCCGGGCACTGCCCTGCTCCCACCCCCCAGCAGCTCCGACGTCTGATTGCTGGGGAATATTGGCCAACATTCCTCTCGAATAACATTCCATATATATATACAAAGTATGTACAGAAAATAAATATATGACAAGAGAAATTATTAAAAAAAAATAAAGCTGAGGAGCTGTGGAACTGCTTGTCTGCCCTGCTGGCACTGCACAGCACCTGGGGTGCTGCCCACGGACCAGGACAGAACAGCCCTGCACAGGTTTGGTAGACGAATGGAGCTCTTTGCTTTTCCCACTCCTCATACGTTGTCTCTGGAGCAGGGCATGGAGCTGGGAGCAGCAATCCTCCCTGGGGTCACACCACTGCAGATCCCTGCCCGGATCCCCCACCCTGGTACTCAGTTCCCTGTGCCCCCGAGGATGCTGCACTCAGAGCCAAGCGTGAGGCAGCTCGGAAGTGCTGTGCCAGAGGAGGAAAAAAACAGGCTATTAATTAACAGCAAATGTACAGTTAATGGGGCTTTTTTCCCTTCCTAAACAATTTATCAAAATGATTTCATCGAAATTTAGCTGATGGGGCACGAAACACAGCTGCTCTGTCCTGCTCTGTGCTTTTTCTGTCCTGGCAGGAACAGAACGCTGAGAGTGCAGGTTCGGGTATGGGATTCATGGCACTGCAGGATGGAGGTGCTGGGAATGAGTCAGTGCCCCTGTCCCTGCCAGGAGATAAAGGGGCTGCAAGTGAAGGGGTTACACTGCACCAAGCTGACAGAATGGTCACCCTTTTCTTTACACATTTACTCCTTTACTGCCTCAGGTTCACTAAAATACAGAGAAGAAACTTGTGTTTGGCCAGGTCTGTTGGGGACTGAAATAGAGGCAGGTGAGGGAGGAAAACCAGGCTGGCACCTGGGGATGCTGGATATGTCCTGCCATTACCCACTTCGCCTGACAGCCTCCTGGAATGGTATTGCTTCACAAAGTACTTCAAAAAATAATAAGGTTGTTAAATTTTTAGTGTTTTTTAAGATTGCTCATATATAGGAAGAGGGAAACCAGCTGTTTACAGCTTTAAAAGCTTGGCTTTCCCCTTAGAAGTCACAGTGCTTTTGGAATTTAAAGGTGCAGAGAAAACCTAGAAAACTCTCCAAGATTTCAAAGTGCTTGCCTGCTTCCACCTGAACCGAGTGCAGGAGCCGTGCTCGGAGCAGCACAGGCACTGAGAGGGGAATGGAATGGGATGAGACGGAATGGAACAAGGTAGAGTAGAGTAGAGTAGAATAGAATAACAATAAGGATGAAATGGAATGTTATATTTTTAGCTATAAGGGACCTATAAAATTCATCTGTTCCAACCACTTGACTCTTTCAGGGATGTCCAAAAGCTGAAGCATGTTAAGGGCACCATCCAAATACCTCTGAAACCCTGACAGGCTCGAGACATCGACCCCCTCTCTGGGAAGCCTGTTCTGGAGAGGTGGGGTGGGAGCTGCTGCGATGGACAAACACGATCCAGCTGCCAGAGGAGCAAATCCTGCAGCCTCACAACTTTCCCATCGAGCCATGAAACAATCTGCTGATTTTATTGAAACCAGATCACTGGCTCTATCCCGCAGCCGCTGCTCCAGCCGGTTCGGCACGTCCAGCGGCCCCTGGGAGCTGCCAGCACTGCAGGGGGAGAGGGAGGATGGCACAGGAGGTGCAGACTGGCCGTGTCCCCTGCCACGGCCTTGCCCACACTCACAATGTGAGCATACATTTCCAAAAAGGTGGATCAAGGCACTGCCAAGGCCTGAAAGAGCTGGCTTGGAGCCACACACATCTCCACACAGTCCCAGCCTGTGTCCCCTGTGGAAGCCTGAGTTCATCCCAAAGGTCATGACTGAAATGGGTCTGCAGTGAGTTCACAAGCAGAAGTATCCAAACCTGTGGCATTAAATCTGGGAACCCTTATCTCTGTGGTGGTGGCACAGGGATATGGTGGAACTGAAGCATCCCTGGGCTGAGACAGTGCAAGGACAAAACTGTATTTGTCCTGGTGGTGATATGAAGCCTGGAGGTTCCTGACCAGTGGAAATCAGCCCTGGTGAGCCAAGGAGGGATGGGAGGGGTTCACATGGGGGTTTAGTGGTGTCACTCGCTGGCACGTGCTGCCACACACTTGGTGCTGTTGCTGGAAAGTCTGAATGGAAAAGATGATTTGTTCTCAGTTCACAAATCTGGATTTGGGACTGAGTCTTGAGGAGCTTGGGGAGGGCTTTGGGTGTCTGGGGGCTTTGCTGAATCCCCAACCAAAACCCAAGGGGGCTTATCTGCTCCCAGGGATGCAGGGCAGTGAACAACCGGATAAAGCCCTCCCGCTATGGCATACTGCTCTTTAAAGTAGCAGGGAGATCTATGGAATTGCAATGGGACCCTATGAGTCACTGCCGAGGCACATCACAGTCCCACGCTGTTCCCTCAGGTCCCAGTGTGGCCGAGTGGGAGCTGCCCCAGGAGCGGTGTGATCGGGCTGATGGAAGCTGCTTCCTTTGCATCTGCACTTCCCAGGAAGGGGACACATCAGCATTCGGGTTGCTAAGGAACTCCAGCAAGGCCCAACCTGTCCAAACACCATCAGCACTCGGAAATCAACCTGGCACGAGTCCCTCTGCCCCTGCTGGCACAGTGACAGGTCTGGGGAGTGTGAGAGGGCAGCCAGTGTGGGACCTCAGCCTTGCTCCCCGCCCTCCCTCTGGGAAAGCATCCCTGTTCACCGTGTAAGGAGGCAGAGAGGTGCAGCCATCCCAGATATGCTTATAGACACCCCTAATGTGCTCACAGACCCCATATTTGCTCACAGACACCCCAGGTTTGCTTCCTTGGGTTCATTTATTTCCTGCTGGCAGTGTCGGGGCAGGGTGAGAGCCCCCCTCCTGTGGGATGACTTTTGTCCGTGCAAGGAATTCACCCAGGTGTGCAGTAATGAAACTCCTCCTGGGATAAAGACTTAATCCCTGTGGCTCCTTGCCATCCAGGAAAATATCCCAAATGTTTGTTATCCAGCTCCACCCCGCTCCCCTCTCGGCTCAGAGAAACCATTCCTGAATCACCACTGGCGTATAAGCAAGGCAGTAACCCGGGATGATGGGCTCCACTCGAGGACCACTTGGCTGCAGCCTGTTAAACAGCTATTTTGGGCACTTTTTTCCCCAAAGCCTGAGCTTTTCCTGAAACAGAGCAAATTAACAAACCCCAGAGCTGGCCGATTTCAACCAAGTGTTTTGATGAATAATGTGCCATAATGGGCCCAAACAAGCCGGGGAGTTTATCTAATCCCACTGCACATCCCATTCCATGTCACATCCGCTCACTCCCAGCCCTCCTGCCCCGGCACTGATTGGGGAGTCTGTTCTCCTCCATCATTTGCTCTGGCTGCTCCAAAATGGAACATGGTTCTACAGAAAAGGGTGTTTTTGTCTCCCATCACAGCCGTTCTGCCGAGAGGCGCCTGCAGGAAGCTGAGCACAATCAACTTGCAAAGTTGGAAAATTTGCTCAAAATGCAAATCCTGTCCCTCTGTGATCCTGGTTTGGATCCCAGCACAATGCAGGTCATGGAGGTGAGGAGCAAACACTGCCTGATGTATCCGCAGCTCCCAAACACCTGAGCTGGTTTGGGAATAGATCCATAATTTCCATTTCTGTACATATTTATTATGCTCAGCTCTCCTCAGTGGTGGATAAAAAACAAGTTGCAAATTGATGACTGGTTGATCATTAAACTCATGCATGCATTTACCTTTCAGTTTCTATTTCTATGTCTGATAAAACCCCACAAGTCCCCAGGCCCAGTTTCTTGCTGAAGTCTAGAAAAAACAAATACAAAAAAGGGTGAGGGAAACCTGCAGGTCAGTTTGTGGGACCGGCTCCAGAGCCAGGATCCTGGGACCTCCCGAGGATGTCCTGGGATGGATCACAGAATCACAGAACCATTTAGGCTGGAAAAGACCTCCAACATCATCAAGTTAGTGGTGCAATGTGCCTCCATTTATAAATTAATGAAATATCATGTTAGATCCACCTGTGAATGTGGTACACTTGCTGCCCTCCCAGGGAAACTTTCCTGGCACAGCTGCTTCTCTGGTTGGAGCCCACTCAGCTCTGACCCTCAGCAGCACAGGAGATTCTGCACCCAGAGAGTGGCTGGATGCAGGAACAGGCTCCACAGGGAAGGGGTCACAGCCCCAAGAGTTCATGGAGCATTTGGACAACACTCTCAGGCACATGATGGGATTTTGGGGCTGTCCTGTGCAGGGCCAGGGGTTGGATTCAATGATCTGTGTGGGTCCAGAGTGATTTACTGACAGGAGGGTCCAGGGGCCACTCATAGCTCAAGTGGTAGCTCGGGGGTGAGGAGCTCCTCATCTCCTTCCAGTTCAGAGACACATCTGTTGCCTTTCTCTAATCCAAAGCATCAGGAGCAGCAGCATTCCCTAGGGAACCTGTGGGGTTATGTTGAGCCAACATGAAGGCTGTTCTGCAGCACTGGGATATTTAACCTTAGCCAGGAGGAATGATCGTGCCATTGTACAGCAGATAATTAATTGTTCAAAGCCCCAAGAGACCTGACCAGTGATGGGCAGCTCCCAGCAAATTTCCAGATTTACAGTGTCCCTCTCCTGTTCCAAATAACTGCATCCATCAGGGACCAGTATCTTGTGTCATGTATTTTCCCCCAGGGCAGACACCTGCACCCTTGCCCCGGGGGGGTCCAATAGGGTGATGGTGAGTGTCTGATGGGGTGGTGATGGTGGGTGCCCACACGGACAGCCCTGTGAGGTGAGGGTGCAGGTGGTCCCAGTGTGCAGGAGCAGAAGCTGGCAGGGATACCGTGTTTGCTGTGCTGGAGTCTTGCTCCCCCGTCCTGCCTCATTCACCATTTCTGGCTGTTGTGGGACAAATCAGCTTTTTGTGTAAATCTGTCAGCAGCAAGAAGTCAGCAAGTTTTCCTAAGTGAGTTTTTCGTGTATTTTTAATAAAGGTCACTCCGTGTTTACTGGCAAAGGAGATCGATATTGGCTCATTATTCATGAAGGATCCCACTGCTGTGTAACGACCTGCGGTCAGTGCACACAGTGAGTCTTGTCCACAGCCTGTCATCCCCTGGAGGGTCCAACTGCCTTCTGCCTCTGCCCAGCCAGAGAGTCATTTGTCTTGCAGTCATTTCTTCCTCGTGGCTCCTGCTGGGGCTGGCAGGAACCCCTGGCTCTGCCCAGGGGCTGAGCTGCTCTGGCTAGGCACTGCCACATGCCCTTTCCCTGCTGCAGCCTGAGGGAGCCCACCCATTTCCATCTATCCCCTTGCCCACAGGCTGAGGGATGAGCTCTGGTGGAGCTGGTGGGGCACAGCCAGTGCTGAGGCTCCCTGTGCCCAAGGTGCCCATGGGTGGGTGTGCCAGGCCTCTGGCAGTGACTGCCCCTCGCTCCAGCTGCAGCCCCAACCTCGTGACCCCCCCAGCTCCGGCCATGGCTGTGGGGGAGCCTGGGCTGGCTGCGATGAGAGAGAGAAAAGAGAGGGAGAGTGAGAGACTAATGCCTTAACAAATTTGATTTCAGAGCAAATGAGCTGGCTGCTGTTGTGCGGCTCCCATAACCTGGTTTTGCATCATCAGCTGCGCTGGGAAACACGGCTATTTTTAGGCTCTTAATGCTAGTGGAAGAAGAGAAAAAGAAGGAAAAGAAAGAAAAAGAAAGTATAAATCCTGCAGTAAATAACTGAGCCTGGGTGGGCTGAACTCTGAGGGCATATCTGGAGCTGCTCTCCCCTGTGAACACCATCTGAGGTCCAGCCAGGGCTGTCTGGACACTCCAGGTCTCAGGATGATGCCTCTCACAGGAGAGGGATTGGGACACGCCTTGGACTGGACAGGAACACTGGAGTGCTGGGAGGGCTCCAGCCCTTGTGGGTTAGCAGGGGCTCAAGCTTAGGGATGGCCCAGAGGCTTTGGGCATGTCCGTGGCACCTCCGAACTGCAGGGAGCCATGAGCAGCTCTCTCGTGGCCAGAGTACCCCCAGTTCTGGAGCACACAAAGAGCTATCCATCCCCTTCTGCTCTGCCTGCAGCTCCCTGCCCACTCTCCTGTCACTATTAACGCCTTTAACCGGTGTCTGCCCCAAGCAGCTTCCAAGTTCATTGCCCTGAAATTTGGAATCAAAAAGGAAGAGAAATTTTAAATAAATGTTCCAGCAAGTTTCATTTACGCTGTGGCGAGCTGCACAGAATGGTGCAGGGATAAACCATCCTGGTGATGTCAAAGCTCTAAGGACGAGCCCATCCTGCTGGTGGGAGCTGAGATCATGGAGCGAGCAGGAGCTGGCTGGAGTTACTGTCTGCGGGAAGGAGCTTGGCTGATGACCCTGAACATCAGTTTGGAATAATCAGCTCACTTCCCCCTCACAAAGCAAAGCCCTGGGAGGTTTGCAATGGGGAGGCGAATTAATAGCCCAGAACTTTGTGTCGGGCCAAGCATGTGGCTGTGTCTGCAGAAAAGGCCAGGCTCACGAACAGTGGTTGGGGATGTGCTTCCCAAGGAGCCCTCAGCTTGGCTGAAGACACTCGGGATTGGATTTAGGGTCTCCACGAGCCCTGCCGGCAGCTGGGGCTGCAGCATGGCTGGACACTCAGTGTCCCACACTGCGAGAGCGGCTGCTCTCTGCCCTTCAGGACCCCACTGGCTATTTCCATGGCTCTGGCTTTTATTTCAGGTGGGTTTTGGCAGAATGAACCCCAGTACAAGCCTGGGAAATGCTTCTGATGCATGGAACTGGGATCCCATGCACTCCCACTTGCAGAGGGCCAGGGAACAAAGGCACTGGGTGAGCCAGGCAGGTGCTGCAGAAACAATTTCTGATAAAATATTCAGCCCCAGCTGCCTTTGAACCTGCTGCTAATCCCTCCTTGGCCACGTCTGTGATTGCATTTCCTAAATACCAATGTAAGGATGTATTTGCACAGCATAAACCTGATCTGTATCAACATTTTCCCCTTTACACTTTGGTCCCATTTCCCAGGTCTCAAGATTTGAGAAGTTCTCACTGTGAAGGGTTTGTCACCTGGCCTGTCGGTCCTTGGCCAGGGGACCCTCAGCCTCCCTGGTCCCCTCTGGGACCCTCGATCTCCTCAGCCTCATTCGAGTGAGAGACTTTTACAATGGCACAACCAGCATTTTTACAGCTCTACTCTATGCCAATTTTTCCACTCCTCCAAGCCCAGGTCCATGGGATTTCTCTTTGCCTTCATTGCTGGGCTTGAGCCACCAGCCAGTTTCAGTGACATCTGTGACAAAACCACTTTAATCCTTCTCTCTGCCCCACTCCTGCTTGTCTGTCTCAAACCCACTTTCACAAATTGGAAGGGAGAAATAACAATCATTAAAACTGTTCTTCATCACTTTTCTCTCTTTCTTTTGCCCTTCTCACCTGCTCTTGCTCCATCCTGTTACTCTGCTCTGTGAAGAGAACTTTGGCTCCCTCCTCTCTGGTCCCCTCCAAGGAGCTCCTCTCCCCACAGTGGAGCCACAGGGAACACTGGGGACTGTCCTGGCTTCCAAGCAAAGTCACCAAAATGGAGTGGCAGGAGGAGTGGGCAGCCTGGCCTGGCATGATGGAGATAGAGTCCTCCATGCAGCTTTGCTGAGTATTGATGCTGGTGAGATGGGATAGAGGGTTGGCAATACAAGGGGCAAGGAAAGGATGTACAGCTGCAGTCTGAGCCCAAGCTGGGAAGAGGCAAATTCCCAGCCCACAGTCTTCCTCAGTGCTCAGAGACACCTGGGAGCTGCTGGGACCCGTCCTGGTTCCAGAGGACACTCTGCTGCACCTCTTCCCAGGAGATGGAGTGCAGCTCTGGTGAGTGGCACTCACCCATGAGACTGTGTTACAGAACAATAACAATAATAAGAGGGGCAATACAATTGAGCTTCCTCATTTTACAGTAAATGACTGGGAAACCCATTGTGAGTTAATGAAATCCGTGGCTTAGCAAGTCCCGTCCTACAGCCGGGGTCATCCATCACCGCATGCTCTGGGACCGCCCGTTCTGACAACCGCAGTTTATTTTTAATTACTGATGCTATCTCATAATGTCCCAGAAAGTGTATGGTAGGGAGTTTGGGGGAATGAGGTCCCTGTAATGTGAAGCTGTAGAAATGCTGGGAAGTCTTCAGGGGCTCGGGGGTGCACAGGGGTGCTGCTGTCCATGAAACCCTGTGGAAGTGGAGGCAGTACCTGAGCCCCCCAGAGCCCCCACACTGTGCAGGATGCCCTCACACTGGAGGTCTGTATGACAGGGCTGGAATGCACTGAGGAGAAGCTGCGAGCTGCCCTTATTTGCCTCTGCAATATCGAGCAGGTCTTTTATGACCAAAGCACTCTCCTCCCAGGTACAAATTGCCTTTGTCCCTGCTCCAGCCTCTCTCTCCTCAGCCTTCTCCTGCCCACTCTGTGCCCAGGGTCCCCCCAACCTGCCGCATCCCCCCCTCCCTCCCCAGCTCCCCAGCCAGAGGTATTTTGCAAACACAAATGCATTAACAAGCTGGTGAGAGCCCCCATGAATATTTCATGTTTAACATGCCCTCGTTTCCTCCTGGTTAATGGATCTCTCCCATTATGCCTTCGCCTGTCTGAACAGGATACCTTTTCAGTGGAACATAAAAGCTGTTCCCCGGTGAGGTGGAGAGAAAACCACTCTGCTCTAGGATTCAGTCGCCCCAGATGCAGAAGGTCCAGCACCTGCCCTGGAGGGTCCAACACATTGGGGTTCCTTTACTGGCTCCTATTTCCCTCCCTCAGCCCCTTTTCCCCCTTTTCCTCCTTTTCCCAGTGTGTCACCTGGGTGCCTTCAGGCAGTGGTTTGCTGCGGGACAGCATGATGGGACCAGACCCCATCCTGGGCAAGCAGAATTATCCCAGGGGATGTAGGGAGGGGCCAGGTGCCAGGGTGGTGGTACCCAACCTCTGTTTCCCCCCAGCCAACACCAGGGCATGGGGGTGGGACAAGAGGTGACTCCGGGTGTACCCAGAGCCAGAGGGCTGTCCCTCAACTGTCCCTGAGCTGCTGCTCCGTGGGCTGTGGCAGAGGGATCCCTCCAGGCAGGAGGGCTGACAGCCCAAGGGAGGTGGCATCTGTTACACGGGGAGGTGATGGGACAGAGCTGGAGGGGGGCTACAGATGGGAATAGGATGGAGGGGGGCTGCAGGCTGGAAACAGGGGGTTTGGTGGATGGGGTGCTGGGGAATAAGGCCCTCATCAGCAATGCTGCTGCCCCCAGTCTTCTAGGGACATTGTTCCTTTGGCTTCTTTCTCCTTGAAGATCATCTCCTTTGGCTTATCTCTCTCAGGGGACACTGAGGGTTGGCAGTGGGAGTCACTGCTGCCCAGCACGGACAGGGCACCAAGAGCAGCATCACTGGGATCACCCCGGGAACTGCGCAATTGGTAAGAGAAGATGAATTTGATGCAATAAAAGGTAGGAACGAGGGAAAATATGTATTAATATGCTAAGAAGCTCAGAACTTAAAACACTGGTGGCCTGGGTGGTGAGGGGAGGCAGACAGAGGGTTCTGGCACCTCCTAAATCCTCACCTGCATCATCCTCCCAGTGCTGAGCGACTGTGATGCCTTCCCAGAGCCGGTGGCTGTCTCACTCAGGATGCTGCCGTGGCAGGGGGTGCATCAGGGAGCCTGTGCTGGACTCCCACTCCACTCACACAGATTGGGGAGCTCAGTGTGCAACTTCATCTTTCCTCAGCAAACTGAGTTGCCAGGAGTTTGCCTTCCCAGTCTGCATCCAGGCTCTTCCATGGGAAGCCACATTCCCTGAGGGGCCAAACACCTTTTGCTGCTGGCTCTTCCTGCGCTGGGATGCTTCAGCCAGGGCAGAGGGGCTCAGCCAGAGCTGCCACTGGGAAGGTCTTGGGCTTAGGAAATCAAAAAGTGAAAAAGGAATTGATCCAGGTTTAATGAAATGTTACATTTCACTTGCAGGGAAATGTTTGTTTTGTTCTGGAGCATTGGTTTTTAAAAAGTGGGATTGAAGGATGTTTTAAAAGCAAAGGGTTTTGGAGTGCAAAATCAACACGTTTCATTGTTGAAATGTCAAAGGGAGGTTCTTAATCTGGGAAAAAGAAAATTTAATTTCAAGATCTCAGTGTGACTGAAATGAAGGCAGAAAGGGCAGGATTGGAGTAATTGGCTGGGGAAACTTGTACACTAACAGGATGATTTCCCATCACAGAGGCTCCCATGCCAGCTCTGGTGTTGCAGGATCCCGCAGTCCCAGGGGAGAGGGAGCCTGAAGAGCCCCCAGCAGAGCAGGACAGCCACTGCAATTAGCCCTTTGGTTTGCTACAATTCTAAATTACATGGAGCAGAAATGAAAACACAGTCTGGGCCAAGAGCTGCTCCTGCCAAGCCACCCTCATGGGCTCTGGCTCCAATTATCGTCCTCGGGTGATGGGTGTTGATAGACCCCATTAGTGCGTGTACATGGTGGGAGAGCCGCGGACAACCTGGGCCAGCTGGGACCACTGGGGGCTGTGCCGGGATCTCCCAGCTCAGCCACCATGTGCCAGCACGAGGACCCGGTAGCGCCGCTGGGTCCCGGGGGACACGGCTGTGCCCGGAGCTCGGCTCAACACTCACAGCAGCTTCTCACCCTCCAGGGAGAGGGTCATGTCATGCTGCACAGGGACACGTTCTCCCATTTAACCAGCACCTCATTCTTGGATAGTAGTGGTGTCCCCCATTCCCAGCCCCTTTCCTGACATCACGCATTCCCAGCTCAGAATAGGCCACTTTTCCATATGAAGTGACCTGGAACATCTCCAAGCTGGATAGAGGGGGTGCACTGGGGGGATTCTGGCCCCAAACTTTGGGTACTGGGGAGAGGTGGGGGTCCCCTGTCTCATTCCATATCCAGTCATCTCTCAACTCTGCCCACTGACAGCCAGACTTGGGGTCCCCTCTGAGCCCCTTCTCCTTCTCCCCGGTTCCCTCCATGCCCAGTTCCCCCTCCAGACCCTTTCTTCCTCTTACATGCAGGATTTTAATCTAATTTTATCAATGCAAATCTTAACAGGGAAAAGCCTTGAAATCGAATCTCCAGAAGTCTCCTTTCACAGTTGAGAGATCTGATTAAATTGCAAGCTTGGTTAATATTTGGTGCGACGAGGAGGAGTGAGGGGTGGGGAGGAGAGGGGAGCAGAGCGAGTGGATCTGTCAGAGGGGCCGGGGCCTTTTCAAATAATCTGTTTACCCCTGCAGCTAAGGAGCCCATTAGCAAGTGTTCTCTGTTCTAATTTCCCATCGTGCCGTGTCCCGCAGACCTCGCTGTGTTTATTTGGAGAAGCAGAACAAAATTGTTTGTATAATTAGATCTGCTACAAGGGCTGCCCTTGAAGGGTCCCCAGCAGGAAACTTTCGATGGCAAAGGGCCCCCGCTGCTGTGGACCCCCAGCCCCAGCCCCCATCATGGCCAACAACAACATCATCCCACTGGGATGGGCTCCGGGGCGCCCAGATGTATTCCCTGCCTGCTGGCTGCCTATGGATGTACAGCCCTGCAGTGTTCCAGCTGCAGATGGAGCTTTTCCCAAGGGATACAGCAAAGGGCTGGGCTGGCTGCCCACTCCCATCACTGACAGGATGGGGTCAGCCCCATGGGCAGGACCAGCTCTCATGAAATGGCCTCCAGCTGCCCATCTCCAGCATCCCACCTGGCTTCCCACCAGTGTGGCCTCAGCCCTAAAATGGGATGTGTTCCAGCTGTGTCAACGTAAGGAACCTTCCTCCTTCCCCATCTACTTCTCCATGGCTGGGAATCCGGACAGAGACGCCCTGCTTCCACTGAACCATCACAGAGCCATGGATGCTCTCACTGCTTCCCAGGTTCCAGCTCTGACTAGAATCACTGTGAGATGTTCCCAGGAGTGCAGGGATGGCTGACACATCCCTCATCTTCCTCCTGTGATCCCATCACAAGCTTGGAAGTCGCTATTTTTGTAGGAGAAGCAGTGAGCAGTGAGCAGGCAAAGGAGGTCTGAAGGAGCCAGGAAGGCTGACAGAGAGCTCAGAGCTCCTGACATTTCTTTATTTAAAGTGTTTTATGGAAAAATAATTTTTTTTTTTTTGCTGTTGCCAAAAATGTCAGTGTTTTGGGTTTTTTTGGTAAATAAAAGGAAGTGCATGAAAAAAACGTATTTTCAGAAAAGGTTCAGCATTAAAAAAATGTTTAGGAAAAAGGTGAACATTAAAGATACCTTCAAGTTAAAAATAGAAACCTTTTCCCAAGAAACAAAGACTTAAATGATAAAAATAAAATATTTTTATTCTTTGTGGGGCAGAAACTGCCCATCCTTCTGACCCTTCTGACAAGGACCCACAGCAGATGGGCACGGAGACAAACACAGCTGAGGTGCCCCAGGGATGCTCTGCCTTTGTTTGGCATCTTCAACCACCTCATCTCAGCTCTCCCAACTCCAGATATTTCCCAAATTATCCAAATAAACAACACTGGGATCAGTGTGAATAATTAATTGTGGGGTTATCATTCCTCAGATGCCCAAACCATGTAATTTCCAATGTGAGCATCCCTGCTGCCATGGCAGGGAGCCACTGCTGCATCCTGGAGTGCTCACCACGCCCCGGCATGTTCACCTCATCCCAACATGCTCACCTGGAAGCCCCTGGGCTCCCGGCAGACAGAGGTTCTGCCTCTTGGAGCTCATCCCACTGAAGAGCATTGTGCGTGGGATGTGCCGTTCCCACTCCCAGGGATGCCCCGGGGGCAGCTGGAAGGGCTGGAGCTGCTGGAACCCCCAGAGCCCTGAGCAGGAGCACCGAGCAGAAACCCCTCAGGAGCAAACCTCCTCTCCTGGTGTGGCTCTTCCTTCCTTGAGGTGGGTGGGAAGCAGAGCCCACAAGAGCAACTTAATGGAGCAGAACTTGGCTTTAATCTGTTCCCATAAATGTTGACGATCGCCTAATTATTAACATTTAATGCTGTATTAATTCATTGATGAGTTTTCATTTTTGGCTTTAATGGCTCTACAATTACTGCTCTCTCCCCTTTGATCTTTTGTTCTTGAAAGGAGAGAGAGAAGGCAGCAGGACAGAGGGGAGTGTGATAGCTCTGCCTCTTCTGCTCCTCCTCCTCCAGGTAAAATGTCCCAGGGATCCACAGCCACCCTTCCCGACACCAAGGAGGCAGGGTTGGACAAGGAGAGACTCCACAGCCACGGCGAGGGTACTTCTGCTAAGGGAATAAAATGACACTGGAAATACTGTCAAGCTTTGGGCCAAGCTGGAGACAGGGGGAATTGCAGGGGGGAATCTTGGAGGAAAACCCCTGAGAGGGAGAGCACACAGGTTTTTAAATGCCGTGCATTTGAAGTGTCCTGCTGAAATGCTCCCAGTGCTGCCCAGCTCACACAGGGCCCCCACCCCTGCCCCTGCTCCGCTGGCTGAGGTGTTTATTTAAGTGTCCTGAAAATTTTATCTGGAAATCAGTTCCCTTCTCTTCCCCTTGTCTGCCTTTCCACTTTCTTTTCCTCCCATTCATCACTTTGAAAAATGACCCGTTTTCTCTCCCTGGCTGGTGCCTCCTGCTCCTGCACTGCCCGTGGCCTGGCCAGCAGTTCTGACAGCCAGGACTGCCTGCTAATTAATGGGCTTCTCTGGGAAGTCACAACTACATCCCAGGGAGCTGGGGGTGACACATGGCCCTTCTCGCACCAGGAAATGCCATGGTCCCCGGGGCATCACTGCGATGCCAGCAGTTCAGGGCACCTGAGGCTGCCAGAGGGACCTGCCCTGTGCTGCCCATCCTGTAAGGAACACAGCCATGCAGCTGCTCATTCCATGGAAACCAGAGCCATGGAGCTGCCCATCCTGTGGGCACCACAACCATGAGGAAAAGTGAGGGATGGGCTTGCAGAAGGCCCTGGTGTGGGTTCCTCCCACCCTGGGCTAGGGTGCTGGGTCTTGCTGAAGTTCCTCTCATCTGGTCTCTGCTCCAGATTTCCACATTGTGAGAATTCACCAGGAAAAAATAAAAAATCAATTAACTAAAACCAAACCCTGAAACAATTTATTTGTCCACTTCCCAACCTCATTTGGGAAACATAAACCCACACATTTACTGCTGGCTGACGTGCGAAGGCACATGCTGACTGCGTTTCCATGACTAATTTCATCTGCACCCAGAAGACTCCTCCCCTTCACCCTTTCCCACCTCCATCTGTTCCCCACACCCCGGGTTGCAGCAGCAAAACCATGGAAAAATGACAGAAAAAGGGAAGGAAAGATTGGGAAATACAGTGGGCTGTCCTTGCACCCAGGACCACCTTCCTGCCGGGTCTTCCAATGATCAGAAAATGCCACATGGGTTTGTGTTCATGCCCTGGTCCCGGGGGAGGATGGAGGACAAGAAGCTCAGGTAGCCCTCGGTGTCCAGTTACCTCATCCCCTTTTCTCTGCAGCTGACCACAAAGTGAGGAGGTTGCCTGATCCCATCCTTGTTCCTCCACAAAGAGCCCACGGATTAATTTCCAGAGGGCAGAGCAAGAACCCTTTGGCCCAGTGCTCCCTGTACTCCCAGGGCTGATCCCAAAAGCCATTCCCACTTCTCTGCTGAACCTCTCTTCCAGGCACACATCTACTGTGGCATCAGCTATACCTACATATCATGGTGTGGGGCTGGGGAGGATGGGAACCGGGACCTCTCATTCCCATGGTCAGGCTCCTAAATTGTATCAAACCATAGAGACTAAAGGAATTACTTTTAAAAGCTGTGAAAATCACCCTGTGAGTTTCTTTGGCACTTGAGAGAGTGCAGAGCTGGAGTGTTGGGGTTCTGGCTGCTGAGCATCTGCACGGGGAGCAGGGCAGAGGAGCGCTCGGCACCCGAGACTGGGGCTGAGAACAGGGACCAGGAATCAGAGACTGGGGCTCAGAACATGGACCAGGGACCGGAGTGAGGTGAGGGACAGCCTCTGGGTGTGGGCACAGGCACTCTCACATTTCCAGGGATCAGTGGCAAGGTAAGCTCCCCTCTCTCTCCTCCCTCCCCTCAACAGCCCCCTATCCATCAGCATTCCCTCCTGGAACACGGGTTCCCATGACTGCTGCTCCCGGGACCTTCAGCAAACAGGCTGAGGCACAGCCCTTTGGGCTGAGGGGCAGCACCAGATCTGCCAGAGATACCCTGTGTTTGCACAGGGTTTCCTTTCCCTTGATCACTCTTGGATTTTTAACTGCACTCTTCCTGCAGTTTTTCTTCATGTCAGCAATTAATCCATTGCCCCTCATGAGGAAACATGAATTTCCCTGGGAAGAAAGTTGGTTGTATCACATGTGAACGGGGCAGGAGCACGTGTGGGATGCAAGGGGCCAGTGTCAGGGAGAGTCCCCACGGGTCCTCAAGAACACAGAAACCACCTGTGGGATTGAGGTGACCATGAAGGTTAAGACTGGGGACTATGATGCTGTAGATTTTTAGAGATGTAGGTCCTTGCATTGTCAGACACCTCTTAGTGACAGTATATTAAGGTATTTTTGTAGCTGTTTATTAAATTGGCCCTTACAGATAGAAAACTTTTAGAGTCTTCTGTTGTCTGCTCTCAGTCCCCACTGTATTCCTTGGGATACCCTGGTTCTCCAGCTCTGACTTGCCCATGAACTCCTCTACCCACCCCATCACAGAGGCAGGTTGGGGAGGAGGCAGAGGCATGGCTGTTTTGTAGAGCTTGGATCCGAGACTCTGCCAACAGGAAAGGACTTCCCCTGCCTCTTCCTGACAGCTCCTGGACAACCATGGAATTGTTCAGTTTGGAAAAGCCCTCCAAGGTCATCAAGCCCAACTGTCTCCCCAGCACTGCCCAGGCCACCACTAACCCATGTCCCCAAGTGCCACATCCTCACGGCTTTTAAATACCTGAGGGATGGTGACTCCACTCCTGCCCTGAGCAGCTGTGCCAGGGTTGAACAACCCTTTCAGTGAAGAAATTATTCCCAATATCCAACTAAACCCTCTCTGGTGCAACTTGAGGCTGTTACCTTTTGTCTTGTCAGAACTCAGACTCTGTTTAAATAGTGAACAGAAAATTCTCCATCACTGGGATCCTCACAAAAAGCCCCAGTAAAAGCTGCCCATCAGTGGGGATGGTCACTGGGCACGTGGTGGGTGCTCAAAGGGGGATGCCAGCCCTGCCTGACCTCCCTCCTTAGGGAGAGAGCAGATCACATTCCCAAGGTCTCAGGGCAGGGTTGAGCAGTGGGAGAATGGAACAAGGAAAGGCACGCCTGGCTTGTCTGGTGTCAGGCTCTGCTGCCAGCTCCACTCCCTGCCAGCCCAGGCAGCCCCACAATGCCACCACTGTGGCACAGATGCAGCCACTCATCACCTGATGTGGCTCCTTCAGCCCCCACATGAGCCCTTGCTGGAAAACATTGATCCCAACTTTGATATCAAGTCAGCATTAATGGCAAGATTATTTGTGAGTCTTCTCCTGGCAGCAGCAGCAGCAGCAACAACAAGAGCCTCTCTCCAAGGAGCTGAAAAGCTGCCAGGCAGATTCTCGAGTGAAAAGATGGCAATGAAAGGGCCCTTGGCCATGGCACAGCCCTCACCACACAGCTGCAGTGAGTCCTCTGGGCTTGTCTCTGCAGTGCTCTGGGCCCCTTTCTTGCATCCTCAGCCCACCACCTTTCAATTAGGTTTCCAAGCCGTGGTAGTGGGGAGGGATGGCATCCGGGTGCCTTCCTCCCAGTCCTGCACAGCTCATGGCTGAGAGCGGGACTGGATCTGCATGAGAGCCACTGGGAATGGAGCAGCCTGGGGAGAGCCCCCCTCCACAGGGTTTAGACCCTTTTGTTGAGTGAATGGAAAGCTCTGCCTTGGCTTTATTGCTAGAGCACACGTGCTCCCAGCTCCCCAGCACTCTTCTTCCATCAAACAGCAAGAATCATTAAATGCCAGAAAGGTTTGCGTTGGAAGGGACCTTAAAGTCCAACTTGTCCCACCCCCCTGCCATGGGCAGGGACACTTTCCACTATTCCAGGTTGCTCCAAGCCCTGTCCAGCCTAGCCTTGGACACTTCTAGGGATGGAACAGCCACAGCTTCTCTGAGTAAACTGTGCCAGGGCCTCAGCACCCTCACAAGAATTTCTTCCCAATACCTCATCTAAACCTCTTCTCTTCCTGGTGCTGGTTATTCCCTGGGAACTGGTACCTACTGCTCTGCCCCAGCATCATGAGGCTCAGTGACTCTCCTACACACTTGAACTGGTTCTAGGGAGATCTTCCAGTTAGGAATCCCTGACAAAGTCAGGGTGATCCCATAAAGGACAGAGGCTATCCTGGTTTGAGTGAAAGCCCCTGTGACCATGAACCTGGCAAATAGCATTTGGAGCTCTGCAGCAAAAACAAAACAGACTCTGATGGCACATATTTTCCTTCCTTTCAAAGGGAAAACACAAAGTTAAAGGATTTAAAGTGTCCCCCCCCCTTTTTTTTGGAGGGGGGGGAATTAAAGCAAAAATTCACATCTGGAATGACAACTCCTAACCCTACCCTGTACCCCCAGATTAATCAGGGCCTGTAATGGAAATGCTGACAGACTCATAACTCCAACCTTTCAAACACAGATCTGCTGTTAAACTGCCCCTGCAGCTCTCCAGGCGGGGACTTGAGTGACACAGGGGGAGCAGTGTGGGGCTAGTGTTGTGAGGCTGGTCCCCTCTGCCCAGCCAGGGCCACTCTCTGCTCCTCTGCAGGGCACAGACCCCGTGGCACCACATGCACGGGCACTGCTGTGCCCTCAGCCCCCTGTCCCCAGCTCCCACGGCAGCTGCTCCCGGGTGCAGGCAGCAGACACAGCTCATGCCCTGGTCCCCAGGCTGTGCCCACCCATGTGCCTGGGACAGCCCCAGACCCAGCCGTGCTGCACCCTGAGCCCCAGTGCTGGGGCTTTCGGGACCCCCCCGGTGGGGGCTCAGCACACGCTGGCTGTGCTAAACCCGGCGTGTTCTTCCCTGCAGAGCTGCTGCTCCCTTGCAATTGTCTAAACTTTGGGAGCATTAAGGTACAAGCTGTAAAAATAGAGCCTGACGCCAAGAGCGCCATCGCACACGGCTCTGAGCCTGGTGTCGGCACTCCCCCCAGCCTGGGGGGACCCCACTGGAGCCAGAGCTGGAGCAGGGGCTCCATGCCCAAGAGGGGGTGTCAGGATGGGGACATGGATTCAGGGATCAGCAGCAGGGTGGAGGTGAGCCCAGCTGGGCACCCTGCCCACCTCCAGGAGCTGGATGAGGGCTGACTGAGGGGCAGGAGGGAAGGGGGGATGTCTGAGAAAGGAATATGTGAGGGGGTGGGATTGAACAGAAGCCCTGGGAAGAGCCAGCATTGGTTGCAGACAGCTGGTTGCATGGATGCTCCAGAAAAAACCTTGGCTTTTGCTGTGCCAGGAGAACCCCTCGCCCCCATGACAGCTTTGCCAAGCTGCTGATCCCATTCCGAATGGGGAACTTCTGCCAAGGGAGGAGATGGTGCAATCTATGAGGACTCAGGTTTTACATCTCTCCGTAGAACAGGGTCCTGAGGGTGCTGACAGTACACCTCATGCACTTGTGACATGGCTTTAGGATGGCAGTGGCTTTAGGGTGATGGTGGCTCTATGCTGAAATTTGCTCTAGGGTGATGTGTAGTTTTGAGTGTTCCGATTCCAGCTTAGAGGGATGGGCTGGGGGTACATGTGGGGACCCAACTGGGGACAGACATGGAGCTTCACTGATGCTGGAAATGCCAGGAACTCTGTTCCTGCAGCAAGACGATGGGGGGACAACAGCATTCCCCCTGCTCAGCTCTAGGATGGATAAAACATCCCCAGCCTCCCAGCAGATGGACCTGGGGATTGGGATGGGATGTGCAGCTCTCCCATGCCCCTCAGCAATGTGGGGCTTTGCCAAAGGGTCACTGTCCCCACAGCCAGCCCTGTCCCATCCTCACTGCAGCTGTGGAGTTCCAGGGGTCCCGAGGCACAGAGCAGCCCCCAGCCCACGGGGAGAGCGGCTGGGCTGATGTGAGGGGCTGGAAGTAGAAACCTCTATTGTTTTCCCACCTGTCCAAGTTACAAAGGGCCAAATGGATTTTCATGAAATGTTATTAAAAAATGAAAAGGGTTTGGCTTCCGGGCCGAGGCCCCGAGTGCCAAATCCACCCCAGGCAGAGTTTTATGACTAAGGCTGTAATAAAAGGCTTTGAAAGAGGGGCTTATAACTGGAGTCTCCACAGACCTCTCCACTCAAGGGCAGCACGTGGGGGATTGCAATGTGTTCATATCCTGCTCGGCCTCTTCTGAAGGCTTTTTTCTGCGACAGGGACAATATTCCCCTCTGGAGCATTCCAGCTGTGCTGACAGTGTCCTGCTGGCGGTGGCTCCCAGGCAGGCAGAGACCCTTCCTCAGAGGAGTTTGGCTGGAGGGAGCATCAGGGGACTAGGGGCAGAGGGGACAGAGCTCCAGACACATCCCAGGACAGACCAGCTCCCAACAAGTCCTGTCCTTGATGCATGGGAAGGAGCCTGTGTGCCCTGCGGCCAAGTGGGGTGGTACCTTGGGGTATCACCCTGCAGGAAGGTGGTACCCTGGGCATCATCCCATGCCCCAGTTGATGTTCCAGCCTTGGGAGGTGTAGCAGGCATCTCTGGAGGTTTGTCTGAGGGCTGGAGGGGTGTGAGCACCCAACAGCTTGGGAAGGTGTGTGGGCAGTGAACCTGCACTGCTGCAGGTGAATACCGGCTGGACCTGAGTGTCTCACACTGCGTGGCACACACGCTCCCTGCAAACGTACCCCCTCCATGGAATTCTGTGTGCAAAGCTTAGCACAACATAATTTGTAAATAATGTTGTCATTACTTTTCTACCTCTAATTAGGACAAAGAGGGGAGAAATGAAGTATTTAGGCTGACTCACAGGGATACTGCATAAAGCAGAGCAGCTCCATAGGCTTCAGAGCAATATCCTAAAGGGAGGGAAGGAAACCTTGAGCTGTTTAAATTTAGGTTGGGGAAGCCCTGGGGCTTAATTCATGGGCCTGTATTGGCCCAGGGAGGGGAGGTGAGAGAAAAAAAGGCCTTTTTTATTGCTCTCCATGGCACTCCAGTGAAGGGCAGGCTGCAGATCTCCCCTGCCACACATCGCTCCTCAGGCTGGAATCTCAGGCTCTGCTCTTTTGTGATCAGGGTTTAAATTGGCATTTAACATGATCAGTGCAGCAGAGCAATGAGACATCACTTCGGAGCTGCAAACGCCGAGTTGCAGCTAAAGCTGTGTGTGTCATTTGATGGCTTTGCTGCCACCATCGCTGTGTTTGCTGTCACTCACGGGCTGAGCAGGCTCCGGGCTCCGACACGAGGGATGGAAGGGTGAGCAGAGGCTCAGGATGTTGTTTGAAGTTAATTACCACAGGGGAGTGACAGGAGCTGGTGCTGGCTGGGGGCGATGCCTGCGGAGCCATTGGCAGTCGAAGGGCAGGTGTGTGTGCACTCCTGGGCGAAGGCTGGTCGAGACTGGGGGGCTGCACCGAGATCCTGCAGGGCTCCTCAGGGTCATGGCTGGGCTCAACAGAGTCACAGGTTCCCAGATAGACCTCGTGTATTTTGGCTTCTGCATGATGTCTAATTAATGAACCCTCCAGCTTCTTGTGCCTTCTGCTTTGCCTACAGGATAATCAGATTTTGGGTGGGAGAAGTAGCTGTGAAGGTATAAAACCCCTGTGCCCCACAGAAAATGGGCTCTGAGAGGGGAAACAGCAGAGCCAGGGTGGTGAGGCTCTGCCACAGGTTACCCAGAAAAGCTGTGGCTGCCCCATCCCTGGAAGTGTTCAAGGCCAGGTTGGATGGGGCTTGGAGCAACCTGGGATAGTGGAGGATGTTCCCTGCCCATGGAAGGGGGTGGAATGAGATGAACCTTAAAGTCCCTTCCCATCCCAAACCATTCTGGGATTCCATGATTCTGCCTGGGACAGGTGGTGGGCTCCGCTGTAAGGCATGGCAGAGCAGGTTGGTGCTGAGCCCTCCATTCCCATAACAGAACTGGGGGTTGGATTTGGGAGCATCAGGCCTGTCCTGTGCTTGAGGGTGACTGTGGTGCTCTGACCTCACCTGGTGTCAGAACCAGGCCACCCCCAGAGCAGTGTCTGCACCTTGTAGAGTGCCCTATTCAGGCAAAAATAGACTCCATTGAGAGAAACGCTCCCACCAGTTTATCCCAGCTTCTCCAGCACAGCAGAGGGGACTGACCAGCTGCAGCAGAGCAAGGATGCAACATCCCATCCGGAAAGGGGAAGGGATGATTTTGGCAGGTGGGATGGGCGGGTCTCCTTCCTGGAGGGTGGACATGGACACGGGGAGCAGGACACCTCTGTGGAGGTGCAGACAGGCAGGTGAGCACTCCCTGGGAGCCGTGATCCTCCCAGGCCCGTGTTCATCCAGACTGCTGCTTTCTCCCACGGCCACTGGGATGCAGCTCCTGTGCAGTGAGAGGCTGGGAAAATGAGATGAAACTCATGTGGATCTGAGCAGGTGATGAGTGTCACTGTCGGGGCGATGACTCTGGCAGGGTTGGGTGGATGGTGTGAAGATGGTGACACCAATGGGGCTGGATGGGGTCAGGGTGGCCAGTGCCAGCCAGGACACTCCCACGGCCCTGGCTCTTGCAGAGGGACAGTGGGCAATTCCAAAGGAAGAATGTGTAATTCCCCATCTTGTACCTTGAGGAGTGGTGCAGGTGGGGCTCATGGGTCTGGACATGCCAGAGTGGGCAGTCCCACTCTGAGATGTGGGAGAAGGAAAGCGGGTGTTTAGGATTGTTTGGTGCAGAAGGGAATGAGTTGAAGACAATGTCAAGTTCTGTAAATATTTATCAGATGAATGGGAGCAGGGTTTGAAACGTTAGACAGCTGAGAAATGGCTGTTTTAATAATTCTCCTGATAAATTAAAACCCCATCCGGGGGGACAGGGAGCAGGTCAGGGCGGAGGGGAGTTGCTTAGAGATTCAGGGCTTGAGAAGCTGTCCTGGGCTGAGATGGGGCCGTGAGCACAGGCCTTCACCCCTGGGGATGAGGATGAGGAGCAGGGTGCCTCTTGCCTCCTGGGCTGCTGGGGAAGCCCTGTGGGACCTGGGCTCTTCTGTCCCCCATGGTCACGGCATGTGCAGGGCTGGCTTTAGGAGGGACACAGGAGAGGCAGACAGGGATGCATAAGGGGAAAAGACCCAATTCTCCTTTTTTTCAGAACCTAAAATTCATTCTGCAGTGCAACACTGCAAGCAGAGCATCCAACTCTCCCCCATTTTCTCAGTTAAGCATCTAAAGCTCTGTGCCTAAGGAATGTAGGACCAGAGTAGCTCCCACCTTGCAATCCTCCCTCTGCATGTCCTGGACCAGTGCCTGGGCCAGAACCCGGGTCTGACTCACTGGCTCAGTGAGGCTGCATCTGCTCTTGTCCAGGGACACCCAAAATCCCAGTGCTGGGGCTGGCAGGTGAGTGGGGGGAGCTTGGCTCCACAGAGTTTGCTTTCAGATGTGTGTGCAAGTTTGGAGCCTGCACGTAGAGTTGATTAATTGCTGGCCATCTTGGAGGGGCTGTAATTTTTTTTTTTAAATAGTATTATTTTAAACAAAACTTTGCTGTTCCCCTTTAAAGGAGACATCTGGGCTCAACGTGGCAGGCAGAGGAGAGGCAGGAGAGCGAGGATGAGTGCAGGGAGAGGTATGTGCAGGAAAAACACTATCCCTAGGTGGAATCCACGAGCTCTCCCCTGTGCCAGGCTGGGACCTGGCCCAGGACATGCCCACCCTCCTGGTAGCAGTGCCTGGAGACTTGGTGGGCTGGGGGCTCCTTTGGACAGGGACCTCTGTTTTGTCGCAGGGCGATGAGCTGAGATCTAGCTTCTTGGTGACTTCCAGGTGAGAACACTTCAGAGATAAATGCCATAAGAACGCTGTGCTGTGCTCTGGATCCACTGGGAACACTTGTGCTGCTGCTGGGCAAGCTGCAGGAGAGATGTGGGGGAGATAAACCTTCCCCCCTCAGCTCCTAAAGCACCCCCTGTCTCCCTGGGGCTGGGTAGGAATATCTCAGCTGGGCAGGTTGCCCCATCAGTGTCCTTTATGGGATGTCGCAGACCCCTCCTGCAGCCTCTGGCCGTGGGCACTGGGGGCCATTGGGGTGTTTAGGGTACGTAAAACTCTGGTCTGGCCCTTTACCCACCATAAACTCTTGGGCTCCTCTATTCCTGGAGTTTAGGTATGCTGGAGGACAGCTGAGACAGAGGAATCAAGCAAGGCTTTTGTATTTATCTGTCTTTTAATGCCCTGCCATATTCACCTTTCAGGAAATTTCCGTCTGCCTCCACGAGCTGCTTTCCTGGCTCCACACATGGGCTCCACATGGTTTCGTTTTCCTCTGCAGAACTAATAAATCTGTTAGTGAAAGCGGCTGCTGGAGGGGTCTGTTCCCCGGCAGACCCTCCCTCGCCCACGCAGGATGTCCGTGTCAGCAGCTTACAAATCCTGCTGCTGCCCGGCTGGGAGCCGAGGGGATGGGATGGGGCCCCGGGATAGGGCTGCCTTCCCACCGGGATGCTGTCAGGGCAGAGGGTTCCTTACAGGGGGAAAACCTCCTCCAGTGGGTCCGCTCAGAGCGGGATGGCTCTGCCTGGGCTGCCAGGAGCTCGCCTGTGGCCATTGAGGGCTGGTACTGCCCTGGGCCATGGGGCCATCCCTTGGGTGCTGCAGGGCCAGGCAGGAACCCGCACCCAGCACTGCACCCAAAAAGCTGCTTTGAGAGCTATAGCTGATCACCCAACATTGTTCCATCAGTTGCAAAGCCTCCAGAGCCATTTTCCCCCCATAAAGGGTCCTGGGAAGCAGAAATCCTTTCCAGGTTCTCCTCACACCAGCCAACTTCTCAGCTCCCACTGTGAGAAACGTGTGTTTTTAGTTAATGAAAGCTGAGATTAACTCATGACCCCAGAGTCTGGGAGATGGCACTTTAATAAAGCTGATAAATAGCAGCTTTCTGATAAAAATCACTTTTTTTAAATGCAACACAATTGTTTTCCCTCCCTCCCCACGGCCCCCCAGGCTCAGGCGTAGCCTGGGAGGGCCTGAGGGCACAGGGAGGGTGTGAAACAAGAAGGTTGGGGGCTTGTTCCCCAGCAGAATTTGCCTGTGGTTTGCTCCAGGGCGGCAGGTGCTCTGAGCTGAGACTCTGGCTCTCAAATGGGCTCCCTGGATTAGAAGCAAACCCTGTTATACTTTATTCCTGGAGATCAAGTTGATATCTCATGAAAATAATTTTGGCTGCACTCATGGTTCAGTCTGAGAGCTCTGACATATGAGGGCAGATCCTGTTTTCTGCCAAGCAGAGACTGGAAGTCTTTGGGCTGCCAAACCCCCTCCTCGCTCTCCCTCCTCCCGGCCTCCGGCAAAGGCAGTTCAGGGCTTTGCTGGGTTGGAATTGCATTTTCTGCACCCACATCCCCAGCCTGGCAGGTCTTGGACTGGCAGAGGCAGGGGTGGTGATGGGAGTCCTCATCTGCAGTGTCCCACCGGCAGGGCACAGGTTCCTTCTGGCTGCAGATCAAGCCCAGTGCTCTGATACCCTGCTCTGACTGCCTTTATCCCCTTCTCCTCCTCTTCCTTCCCCTGCCAGCTGCCCAGAACTATCTTCCCAAGCAATGCTCTTTTCTCTGGGCTCCCTCAACTGTCCCCGTTTCCAAATCCACCCCCATGTTACAGCTGAACTTGGATTCTCAGAGAGGGCTGACTCTGCAAACCAGCCCCTGGTGGTACCCAGGGTGCTGCAGAGTTTGATCCATCTTGGATAACCACAGAGCTCTTGGGGGAAAGAGTTATTTTTATTTCAGTTTGTACACCAACCTAAGTGCATTTCTGATGGCAGAAAACAAATTCCACGTGGAAGAGAATTAAAGTGGCCCCAGAGCAGTGCTGGGAATGATATAGACACAGCAAAGGAATGAGGCCGTTGCCCTGAAGATGCCTTGGAGTAAGAAAATATTCACTGGTAAGAAAACCTGTCATTAGTGGTTTATAAAGGTGTTTGTCCTGCCTCGTGGCAGGAGAGAGAAGGGCAGAAGTGGTATTTCAGGGGGCTATTTTAGCCATCCCCCAGACACAGCAGGTCACAGCCATGATTCAGCTGCTCAGGTCCACGCTGAGGAGCTCACACATCCCTCAGGGTCCCCTACACCTCCCAGCTCCATTCCCACTGTGCTGCTGGAGGGGAGGGGGGACAAGCAGGACACTTGTTCCTGGGCATGATGAGTCCCGCTGTCCTCGTCCCCACCATCATGCCTGCAGGAAGATCAGCAGCAGATTGGGGAAGTAATTTTCTAACAGCACAAATCAATATTTATTATAATGAAAAGGAGAGATTGATATCAGGAAGGGTGATAATAATAAAGAAAACCCCATGTCTAAACTTATTATTTGTATGTACAGCCCAGGAAGAAAAAAACATCCCCAGACACAGGCTTTGTTGGTTTCTTTTCCTTTGTAGAAACAGATTCCTCTGATATTCTCCCTCAGATGCTCCCAGGCACCCTGCTGAGGTTTTGATGTTTGACTTACATGCAGAATATTGAGCATGAAATCCAAACATTATTCCTCGTGGCAGCTGATGGAGACACAGTGAGGGATAACGGAGGGCACGGAGGTGGCCTGTACCATACCCTGGGGGAGGATGAACTGCTGGAGGAACCCAAGGGGGCTGGGGAAACACAGAGCTGTGAGGGGCTGCTGGGAGGGCAGGGCACCAACCAGATCCACATTTTGCTCTACTTTGCGGTTATTTTTTTCAGTATTAGGGTTGCAAACATCCAGGGCTCTGCTGCTTTGCTGACTGACTCGCTGGGCAGCATTGTGTCCTGTGGAGGCAGGAGCCCACCAGTCAGAGCATGGTTGCAGAGAGATCTTATAATATGTGAACCACAGACAACCTCACCTGGCCGTGACATTGTGTGGTCCCTTCCCAGACCCACCTCAAGCTGTCCTGAATCCAGATCAGGTGGGACAAAGGGATGCTGCTGGAGAATGTTTGGGAGAGTGGTTCCCAGCCTGTGGAAAGAACTTCCCCAAAATCTCAGGGACCATGCCAAAGCTCAGCACCTTCTCACTAGCAGTGGCTTCTCAGAGGGAAACTTCTCCAACTCCATCCTCAGAATACATGTGGTTAAAGCAGAATTACATGGAATCAATGCTCTGGTACATGTGAAACTTCTTCTGTGGTGAAGACAAGGGAGGGTGTGCAGACTTTTGCTTAACCAGCTGGTGGAAAGCTCCCACAGGAGAGGGTGAAGGTGAGACCCTGTGTGAGACTAGGCAGAGCTGTAAAGGAGAATCCTACATAGGGGGATTTGCCCCAGCTGGCAGTGAGGGAGAGCAGGGACCAGGCAGGAAGGAGCTTCCTGCTTGACAAAGTGAATATTAGTGGGAATGGGAAGCTTTCTGAGCAATCAATAAGTCAATTTTGCGTTCATTAATTCACTGTTCCCTGTCTGTAATGACTGCCATTAACTAATTGATTCTTCCAGGTGCTGTACCCAGGCTCTTTGGTGCTGTTCTGAGTGACACACTGCTCTCCTGTCACTGCCATGTGTATATTCACTTGTCCATTTCCAGCCATTTCAGCAGCAGTTTGGAAAATAAACAACATTTTGGCATCAGGAACCTCACTAATCGGGTCTGTGATTTGGGTCTGATGCCTGGAATGTGCTGATTAATGGCACTTCTGTGTGATTCAACTGGTCTCATTGCCACCACTTCTCCTCCCGCGGTCCTTTTCTGGGCTCATTCATCCCAGGGTCCTGGGAGAGGGTTCCCCACTGTCTCCCAGTCCCAGCCTCTCTTCTCTCCTCATTTCCCAAACCTGCCACCTGTAACTGCTCCTCTCAGTGACATTTCTTCCTTTGCATAACTCATCCCTGTTCAATTTTCCCTTCTGAACTGCTCTAAAGCTCCCAAGTTTGCTCCTTCAAAGAACTCGGAGCTTTTCTCTCTTTCTCAGAGATTAATTATATCTTCTAACACCAGCAGTAACTTCCCTCAATTACTATGATTCTGCTCAGGAACTTCTCGATGATTTAAACTTCTCCTGCCTTTCGTTTGACAAAATCTTGCATTGAGCCAGGCCTCGGTTCCAGCAGTTAAAGCTAAAACAGCCATGAATCTAGGTTAATCTGATTAAAACCCTGCAGTGTGTGGAGAAGGGCTGTTTTCCTGTCTCAGAAGGATCCTGTCCATGGAGGGGCTATTTTCCTGCAATCTTGAAATGGATCTGAAAGCCAAATCCTTTATTCCTGCTCACACATCACCACTGAAGTGCCCATTTTTGCTCTTCATCTCCTAAGTCGCAGCTTCCCTGAGCCAGGCAAGGTTGTGGCAGGAGGTAAGAGGGTCAGGGATGTGAGTCAAGCCAGGTGCTCTTGTGCTGGAGCTGGAAGGGGCAGATGTGGACACAGCAGCATCACGGCACTGGCTCCTCCAGAGGCTCTTCAGGACAGACATGGATTTCACGTCTGTTACACAAGAGGATGCCCAATTCTGCTGCATTAGAAATCTCCACTGTTCTGTGGGATGGAGAAGAGAAAAGGGGATACAGAAGAAGGCAGTGAGGGTTCACTGAAGATGATATAGGTCACACTCCACCATGGGATGCTGTTCTGCCCCTCCCCGCTGCCAGGAGAATGGAGGAGCCCAAGGCATATCCTTGCTGGAACCTGCTCCCCATTTTGCTGGCCTCTTCCTTTCCCAGGGGTGAATCTGAAGGGCCCAACAGTTTTCCTCCCCACCCAGGCACTGAAGGAGCCCTGGAATTATTTGATTTATATTTGCAGAGACAGCAAGATGACAACACTGACTGACAAACTGCTTGTTTCTCTCCATCTCTTTTTTATTTCTGCAAAGTTAATGCAGCATTCCATGAACCTTCCTCAGAGGACGTACTGTGGAGTGTTCTGGGAGGGGCTGTCTGGGCTCGCTGGCCCGGCACATGGTGTGTTCTGTGAACATGCACCCCCAAGCTCTTTCTGGTGAAGGAAGGATGAAATTTATATCATCCCAGTGAACTGATCCTCTTATCTGCATTGTCTGCTCAGCATCTAATGAACTAATGAAATATGCAACAATTCAGCTCTAGAACAGACCTCGCTTTTAAATTAGCACTAATTAGAGATAATTATCTTGGCTGGTTTGATGTTTCTGTGTAATGAGCTTGGGTTTTCTTTTGTTAAGAATTGGTGTAGTCAAATATACAAAGCGAGACGCTGAATTTCCACAAGTGTCTCTTATTCCTGACTTGCTCTAACATCTCCAAAGGGTCTGCTCCCCTTCTGATGCCATTCCATTCGGCTGCCTTGCTGCTGTCCCTCCCTGAGGTGGGAGGGGATGTAAGGTATCAGCCAGGTAAAAGCACTGCAATCCCTGTAGCTCCCACACTCCATCCCCTGTTCTTGCTCCCCCAAAACAAAGCACTGAGGAAGGGGTAGGACTGACACACAGCTCCTGCTGGCACTTGCCACCACTGAGTTGTGGCACAGGTGGTCAAAGGTTCCCCTTCCCTGTTCCCATCCCCATCCTCATTCCTTTCCCAAGCAGAAGGACAAGCACAGCCTGATCACAGTGGGACACAGGAGCGAGAAGTTGCATGGGGCTGAGTTGTGGCTGGGGTTAAACCACAACATCAGAACACTATCCTATAAACAGTAATTTGCCATGAACCTGTCATTTTTTAAGGGAATTTTAACAGCTTGGCTGGTGACAAACTGCCAGGGCAAAATGCTGTAATGTGTGATAAAATCACACATCCCTCTATCACAGAGCAAGGCACCTGTTTCCTTGTGCTCTGTAACAGCGGAGCTGCGAGGCCATGGGAGCTATGAGGGACATGGGGCAGGACAGCCTGGCAACACAGGGCCACCCAGCCAGCCCCAGGCTGCTGCCTCCAGCCTGTCAAATAATTCTGTCAGCGCCTGTTTTATGGGCCCAAAATGGGAAAAAGTGAAAGGCACTGGTTGTGTTTTGTTAGTGGGGAACAGGCAGGAGTCCTAAAATAACTCGTGCATATTCCCTGCTAACAAAATGGGGTGTCTGCCCCCCAGATTCCTCTCTCCCTGTGGCACAGCCAAGCCAGGGCTCAGACAAGGCTCAGTTTCCCTCTCCATCTTGCCATGGGTTGAGCAGCAAATGCCATGTGCTCTCCCTTCATTTAACTAGAGGGATGCAGTGCAATCCCCTGGCACTGGGGCTGTGCTGGCCAGCAGCCGAGGTAATTCCAGCTGAGCAGTCCTCACTGAGTTCTGGAGGGTGTCTAGGAATCATGGGGTGATGGCTGTAGCTCATAAGAGCAGGGTCCTCGAGAAGCTGGGGCAATCACTGAAGTGTTTAAGCCCTCTCTGGCACAGCTTGGCCACCCTTCCCCTCACTGTCATGCCTATAGGGAGGGCTGGGGGACATATCCCACCCACCCTGGGGCCGGATGCCAGCCAGGGGCTGTGGGCCCTGCAAGAACTGCAGAAGGAGCAGTGGGGCAGCCCTGAAGGGCTGTGGCCTGGGGAGGGGGCAGAGAGGAGGGGGCTGGAGTGTGGAGCTCCACTGCTCGCCACCTTGCACCCCACTGGCACCACAACACTTCTTTATTAACAGCCATTTCCCATTTGTTATGATTTATTTCCCTTTCCCATTTATTATGATTAACACTTGGAACTTGTGCTGAATCAAGTATTGGCTTCTGCAGAACATTTTTATAAACACACATACCTAGATCTAAATATCAACTCGCACATATACATAGAGATTTTTCTTCCCAGACACACTTCCCAGACTTCCCTTCTATCCCAAGATGGGCTCAGAGCAGACCCAGTGCTGGGGGAGCCACTCGGTGCTTGTCCATGGCCAGGGAAAGCACAGAGCCGAGGGCCCAGTTTCCCTAGCACAGAGCCAGCGAAGCTCCCAGTAATTTATATCTGCTGGCCCTTGCTCCTGTCTCAGCTTGGCCCCGGGCTCCCGAGGCATGGGTAGGGCTCATAAATCCCTAAAGCTGATGGGCTTCGCTGGATCCTGCAGAGCTCTATGTGCCATCATGGGCAGTGCCATCTGCCCTGCGGCTACAGAGAGATGGTCTGGGCTGGGTTTGCATGAAACCACTTGTGAGCAGGAGTGGATGACTCAGGGCCCTCCAGAGCTGGTCACAGGGTGCTGGGAGGCATCGAGCCTCTGCAGAGCAGCTCTGCAAGTGCTTGTAAAGAGAGGAGGGTTTTGCAGCCTCTTACACCACACGAACTGCAAGGGGGTGGCTGCAGGAATCCCTGGGATGGGCTTCTTTGTACAGGGAGTGCACAACAAGGCTCATTGCTGCCTATCTCAGACCTGAACCTCACCATTTGCAGTAAGGGAGACCACAGCAAGACAAGACACGGGAGCACAAAAGCCCTGAGACACCTTTCAGGGCGTACATGCCCTTGCACAGGGAGCAGGACCCCATGGGGCAGAGCACAGAGGAGCAGAATGCCTCCAGCTGCTCTAGCCTGCCCAATAACACCGCAGCACCCCTGGCCCTTTCCTTCTCTCCAGAGAACACTGGAGATGCAAGGCTGGGAGCAGCCTGACCGTTTTTTCTCAGCAGGAAGTGGAGAAAGGGCAGCAGACACCAGGACATTGGAAGCATCACCTGTGCAGCAGCTTCTTCCCTCTGCTCTGCTTCATAGCCAGTCACCTTCTGCCACCATGGCTGCTCCAGTCACCTCCTCTGTCTCCCCTGCAAGGAGAGGGACAAGTGAGTAGTAGGATAGTTCATACGGATAAGTAAGAACCTGCACTGATCTCCTGGGAACGGTCAAGATCATCTGTCATTGTTATTTTTGAAGTTATCTGGAGAATAACTTGCTCCCACTGGGAGCAGAGTCAACACTCCTGGTATCTTTGGGATCCCTGGCTCCAGAGGCAGTATTTTAATTTTCCAGGTGAAAAAAAAAGCAGCATTCATGGGCTGGTATTTGCTTCTGATGTCATCTGAGCTGTGAGAAACAGGAGGTGATTTAAGGCACTGTTTGGAGTCCCCTACCTTCAGGATTTGAACACAGCTTGTGGGGGTTCTTTGAGGCATGACCTTCCTGGACATGTCAGAGCATCTGATGTTATGAATTAATGGGCAAAATGCCCATGGACAGTGGTGGTTCCTGCACGAATCCTGTACCACAGAGCTGGCCTGCCAAGGGTGTGATACTCATCCAAGAGCAGCGGTGCTGGGGAGGGTCCTGCGGCCATGTCAGCTTCCCACCTCTGGAGCTCCAGGGCCATTCCAGTGTCCATACCCACGGGTTTCCCTGACCAGTCCCCTCTGGCTGCCTGGGAGCTGGGGGTACCTTCTGAGCCCACCCCATGGCACCACGAGGCTGTGGGAAGCTCAGGGCTGCAGCACTTGGATGAGAGGGAGGTTTAAAGTGTGAAGGAGGAGGAGGCAGAAACAGAGAAGGACAGGTTTGCAGGGAAGAGCACAGGCAGAGCATCCCTGGTCCAGCCCAGCACGGGGCTGGAACATGTGGCTATTTCCAGCCCTGCTGCATGGCTCCATCCTGGCCTCTGGGAGCAGGGCCACCACCTCAGGAAGGTGCTCTGGAATCTTCCCCACTAAAACCTTTGCTGACAAAAGGCTTTTTGCTTCTAAACCTTTTGTCTTGCCTTTTGTTCTGGTGGGTTTGATATTCCTCTCTGTACTGTCACGGCAGCTCCAGGCTCCCGTCCCTGCCATGTCACAGCCTTGTTGAGGAGCAGCAGCAGCAGATTAACCGCGTTAAGAGCCTCACAGCCCCTGATCTCACAGCTCCACCTTCCTCTGAAGGCAGGTGGTGGTGGAGGAGCACCCTGGAAGGGGAGCTGATGCAGCTGTGGAGAGGCAGATGCTCTGTGCAGCTGGCCCATCCCTCTGGGAATGAACCTCCCAACGCTGCTGCTGCTGCAGACAGAGCATCCACACCCCGATGAGGCTCCTTCACCTGCTCCCCTTGGACTGCACCAGAGATCAGCTTGGAAATGGGAGAATTACCCCACTGTTCATTGCTTGTTTTCTTTTTCATCCCCTACCCAAGCACCCTGGAGGCAGCTCAGCTGTGGGAGTCAGATCCATGCCCACCATCCTGTGGGTCAGGAGCAGGGAACACTGGAAGAGGAAGAAAGCAAGAGAAGGCGGCACTGGAATATCATGAGAGCAATAGGATTTCATTATCCTGACCTAGAGGTGCCTCCTTTTAAGAAAAAAGCATCAAATTAATGTCTTTTAAACAACAGCAGAGAGGAGACACAGCAAGTGAGCGCCTCTTCCCGCCTTCACAACATCTGTCTCCCATCGTCCTGCTAATTTCAAGTTACTCCAAACTCCTTTAATTCCCTGCCAGGTCTTTCAAAATATTTTTTTTTTTTTTTAACCACAGGCTAGCCAGCTCCACAGCCTGGAATTAAACATGCAAGGGAGCAATGAGAACAGGAATTTAAAAAAAGGAAGGTCAGGCTGTGTTCACAAGGCACACGAGCTGCTGCCCAGCAGGAGGGGAAGGGGGGGACAGCCTCCTCAGTGATCTTGCTCCAGCCTGCTGGACCCTGGGATCCAGGAGCAAGGGAAATGGGAACCCATGAGAAATCAGTGGGGAACAGCCCATCTGCTCTGCCTTCTCCATAAAGCACCTGCTGGTCACAAGGCAGGGTGACGGGAGCAGTCCCATGTGATGCAGCTCAGGGTCAGGGATGCTCTGGTCCTGCCCAGCCTGGCTCAGCCAGACCAGACCATCCCCATTCCAGCCTTCCTTCTCCTCAGCAACCTCAGCATGGGTCTGGGTGTCCCTTTTCTCAGGGACCCACTCACACATAAGCAGTCCCAGCTGGTCCCAGGCATGTCTCAGCAGGAGGTTTTAATCTCCTAATTGGCACATTCCAGTGGAAAAACATTCAGGAAGATCTTGGTGCTCTTGGGAGGTTTTTCTCCCATGGAAGTGCTTGTGCTTGTACTGGCAGTTCTGGTGTGTCCTGTACCCAGCAGGTCAGGCTGGATCACCTGTGCCAGTGAGGATGGTCCAGGGGAGAAGCAGGACCTATATTTGTGGGGAGTGGAGCATGTAAGAGGCTGGCATGAGGACTTTGAAGGGCAGAGCAACAGAGAGCATGGAAAAAGGGATTCTGGCTTTATCCACAGGTACCACAAAGCTGCAGCAATGCCAAGGGCAGTGACAGAGATCAGGTGGGGTCTGGTGGAGTTTGGGTCCAGACTTCTCCAGGTCTCCTGGAGACCACCATCATGGTGGCTGAGAAGCCAGAAATAAAACAGGGATAGGAGCGAGTTTCTGCAGCAAAGGCACCTGCAGAAGCATTCCCAAAGTCCCTACACTCTCAGCTGCTTGGGAGCAGAAGCAAAGGCTGAAGTACAGGGGATGGAGAGCTCCTGTGAATCAGCATCAGTTACCCTGGTCTGTGCCTAGGGAAGATGTGCCTGGAGAAGGGAAGCTGAGCTTTTTGTGTCTGTAATGGAATGGATCAAATAAAAGCACATCCAGAAAAGCTGGGGTAGAACAACCAATTCTCTGAAGATCCTCCTCATCACTCTCTGAATAAGGAGCCCCTCAGAAGAGCCCCCAGTAGCAGCTCTGGGCCCTGCAGGCAGGGAGCTTCCTCCTCCACACACCCTGTCCCTGCTTGGAGCTGGGATCATCGGAGGCTTAAATAAATATGCGACTATGTAAATAAATAGGATGTGTGGAGTTGAGAGGCAGGTTAATGGCTGGGGAAGCTGGGCTTGACCTCAGTGACATTTCAAATTAGTTCTGCTGAGCTGGGCTGGGGCTTTGAAGGGATTTGTGCTTGGGCTGGACGTGGAGAGAAATGTTAAAATTCATCATGTGAAGAGGCTCTTTGGAGCTTCCTTTCCTCCTGGGAAGAGACCTCTGGCACCCTGGAATGAATGTCTGAGGCCAGGAGATGCCAGGGAAGGTGGGCAGGGCAGAGGTGGGCACAGAGGGGAGATGCCAGGACAGGTGGGGACATTGTTCTTCCCCTGCTCTATCTCCCAGAGATGTGGGTGGTCTCTCAGGTGTCACAGCAGGTGTGTGCTGTACCCACACTTGTACATTATGTAGGGATACACTTGTGTGTGTACATTATCCATATGAACATGAGCATGCAGAGATAAAATTCATTAGAATTGGGCAGAGAATATATTATTAGTGCTTAATACATGAACTGAAAGGCAAGTAGTTGACAGCAGGGAATACATTCCAGCAACAAAAGGGGTCAGTATCTGGGTCTGACTTTCCCCTTTTGTGACCATGTGTCATGATACAGGTTTTAATTCTTTGAACTCTTGCTGTCCCTCCTGTGAGGGTGCAGCTCTGATTCTGGGGCAGCCCTCAGCTCTCAAGAGTCAGGCATAGTAATTCCTCACTGAGCTGATACAATAATTTTAATGTGGAAGAAAAACTAGTTTCCCGCTCCCTCTGGGAACTGGCTGAAATGTTCCTGTGGAAGTTGAGCCTCGGGCAGGCAGCATGTGCAGGGATCATCAGCCCAGCTGGTGCCAAGAACATGCAGCTGGTGTGACCCTGGTGAGGGGATGCTCTGTGTGCCCAGCTGTGGCGGCTGGTTCTGCCTGGGACAACTGGGCATGGCCCCTGGGAGCATGGCCCTGCCAGGTACCCGCCGTGCTAATGAGGAGGGGTAATGAGCATGGAGCCAGATGACATCACTGAGATCACCCAGCAAGCATCGGCCCTGGGCAAGCAAACCTATTTCAAACAGCCCCAGCCTGTCCGTTACTGGCTCCTGATCCCCTTCCAGCCCTTCCTGTTCTCCAGCCTTGGTGAATTTGTTTCCATCCTTACAAAGAGGCTCTCACCATGACCTGGGGAATGGAGCAGCACTGACCATCCCTCCAGCAGCACCTGCACTGGCAGCACTGGATGGGGATGGAGTCCTCTCCCTTTCACCACCCACCCTGGAGCTGCTGGGGACATTGGGGATGTATGGAATTGGTTTCCAGTCCTGTCCTCCTGCCTTGGTGGCTCTGCAGGGCAGAGGACCTGCAAACATGGGGACAGCTCTGGCTGTCCTGCTTGGTTCTCAGTGCCCCTTGTGAGGAGGATCCAATTCATCCCACCTGCAAGGATCACATGGGGGCATTGCTCCCGCTCTACGCAGGGTCTGCATCACCCAGTGCCACTGCTGCCTCCTGGGTGGTAGAAGCGGTGACATGCTGTGACAGAGGGTGGAAGGGGAGGGATGAGGCTCTTTGCTGCCTTTCATTGGAGAAAAACTTTCTGTTTTGACTGGCCATGTAAGAAGCTGCAGGACCTTAGGGTGTGTGTGGGGGATTAGGCTTCCAAGGATTTCATACTGGGTAGACACATTTGGATCATTCTGGCTGGTGGAGTGACACAGTCTCCTCACAGCCCTTTGAGACCTTTACCACTCTACCTAAACAAGGATTATTTCATCCTCTCCGAATGGCTTAAGCACTAATAAAAGGCATTAAAAATTAATTTTCCATGCTGTCTGTTGGTGTTTCTTCCAGTCCTGGAACGTGCTCAACAAGCAGAACTGATAAGCAAATCCAGACCACGTCCCTCATTCTGATACCCCAGCACAGGTGCTGCCCCCTCAGTGCATCATTAGGGGCAAACATGCAATTATTAACATCCCCTATTTTCCCCTTTCCTTAAAAAATTAAAAAAATGATAGATATTGCTGGCAGCCTGGAGATTTTCTATGGGTGTCAGGCCTGCTCCTCTCCTCGTGTCAAATCATGTAAGCAAAGAAGATTTATAAACATTCATGAGGTATCGCTGTGTGTGATGTTCTCTGTCCCCAACAGGGCTCCATTCCCCTCCTGAAGTCTGGGAGGGAGGATTGGACGCTGAGATGGGGAAGAGAGAGGAAGGGAAAAGAGGAGAACAGAGTCAGAATGGTTTTGGTTGGAAGGGACCTTACAGATCTCGTTCCAGCCCCTGCCATGGACAGGACACCTCCCACTAGCCCAGGGTGCTCAGAGTGCCTGGGGGATCAGCAGTGTGAGGATCAGGCAGGGGCTGGAGGCTTTGTGCCTAAAGGTATGTGTGTGGGATGTGTATGTGGGTGTCAAGGAGATTCCTTCCAAAGCAAGGATGGACAAGCCCTGGCTGAGCCTGGGGGTCCTGGCCAGCACCTAGGATCCCTGTGTCCATCAGATCAGGCACAACGGAAGGATGTTTGACATACGGACCATCAAAACACAAAAGAGCATGTGTGGACCCCAAAGTGACCTGGAAACCAGTGCCTGGTCCTGCCCCTCTGCACTGGAACCTGTCCCAGCGAAGCCCCCTGAGCTGGGCACTGGAGCAGACCCTGCCCGTGGTGCCAACGGGCGTCCTGTCCTCGCAGGAAAAAAGGGACACCAGTCCGGGAAAGGCACTGGTGCCCCATTCCCAGCCAGCACCGCTGCTGCCCCTGCCTCCCTTGCCTTGGATCCACCCAATTACAGCTAATTAGCTTTTCTGCCATAAACCCCTAAGGAGACAATGGAGAAAAGCCTCCTGCCTTTGACAGTAATGAAGTTAAATAGATATTTATTTATCCTTTTATTAGACAAACCAATTATAATTTTACGCTTGAAATAGCTAATTTTTAAAAGTGATGTCGAAGCATATGTATATACCAGGATAATATATGGCCAGCCCTGGCCTGTAACAATCCTGCCTCATTACCAGCATGGCTAACATGGTATTTAAATATCCTCTAATGCACCCATTCATAAAATGATAATTAAAAATACGCTGAAATGCAGCTATTAGGACAGAGATCCTGGTTATTTATAGGCTCTGGTTTTAGTTTTGAATTATAAAATCCCAAGTAATTGCTTGGACTGGTGAAGTGTTGCTTCCTCGGCACCCTGACCCTCTGCGGCTGGGAAAGCAGGGCCTGATGGTTCCCAGGGAGCCGTCTGTCTGTCCAGGAACAGGGACAGATAGCCTCGTGCCCAGGCTGAGCCTCCCAGTGCCCTCTGTCCCAGCAGGAGAGAGGAACTCAGCACGTCACTGCAGCACGTGGAGACTGGAACTGTCCCTCCTCCTGCAGGATGAGCTGCATCCATTGGGCATTTCCAGGACCTTTTGGTCAAACAGTGGGATATGGGGAAAAGCTGCTGCCGATTGCAAAGCAAACACTGGGAGTGAGGAGAAAACATCTTGGAATAAGAGTTCCAGAGAAAACACTGGGAATGACAGTCCCAGAGAAAACATCCAAGAGTGAGGGTCCCAAAGCAAACACCAGGATTGGGGGTCCCAAAGCAAACACCAGGAGTGAGGATCTCAAAGCAAACAGCTGGGAATGAGAGTCTGGAGAAGGCTCTGGTTTTCCCATCTCTCCATACCATCTGGACACGTGGCCGGGTGGCTGGACACCATCTGACTGCTCAGCCAAACACCAGAGATCAGAGATCATAGAGGGACTCTTAAAAAATTAATTTCACTGGCTATAAAGCCCCGGAGAGGCAGCTGAGTGCTCGGCTCAGCTGGCCATGGCGGCTCCGGGCAGGATCTCTCACTGCAGCGCTCGGAGCCATCTGGCCCCACAGCCCGAGCCCCCCAGCCTGGCTTGAGTCCTGGTGCTGCTGATCCCACCCGGTCTTCTGGCTGTTCGTGGACTTCCCTCTTCCCACAGGAATGGGGCCTCCAGCATACATTTCTAGAGGCATCAGGAGTGACTTGGGAAATGAGAAATTTGCTTTAAAATGTGATTTCAGCTGTCTCACACCTAGGTGGGATTTTCAGCTAGTTTCACTGATTATTCCTAGTTGGAGACTTTTTGCTTCAGGTTTAAAGGCTCAGCAGGACCCACCAGAGGTGGCAGCTTTGCAACCTGCAGCCCAGGACAGGGGTGCAGGGCTGGTGCCATTCCTTGGTACCATTCTCAGGGGTGTCAGATACCCTTTCCCAGTCCATCCTTTCTGTCTGGTGAGAATGGAGATCTTCAGGGTGATGGCTGAGTTTTGGGGAGACAAGGCCAATTCCTCACAAATCTTCATAAAGACTTTATTGTCCAAAGGGAAGAGACTTTCCAAAGGGAAGAGGCTTTCCAAGGACAGCCAGCTTCCAGTGATGGGTATGGCAGAGTGGGGCAGCTGCTGGAGCTGAAGGTGCTGCAGGAGCCTGGAGCTGTGGACAACAGGAGACCCACCAAGACCACACTGGATGCTGCTGCCTCACCAGGGAGGTTCCTTGCTGACCCTGCGGCCCTGGCAGCTCTGTGGCTCCTGGGACTGTGGGATGTCCCTCCATGCAGCTGTGGTACCAGGGACTCGACACTCTTGGATGCACAGGTTGTTTCCCATCGCCCATCTGTTCCCTGCCACTGCCATCTGGCTCTTTCCCGGCCTGGACACTTTCTTCCTCACGCCTTTGCCTCGTCACCAGGCTCAGCAGCTTCGGCGCATGCAGATTCTGCTGCCATTTCCCAACCACCAGCGTCCTGGGCTCATCTCTGTGTCCTGGCTGGGACAGCACTTGTTGCTATCCTTCACAAGGGAGAAGTGCTGTTTTCTACCCCTCTTGCTGCTTCCTGCCCCATTCCCGGGAAGCCCACGGGGAATGCTCAGTGGGTTTGCTGCACCTCCTGTTTTCAGCTTTATTCCTTGTCACTTCACCTTCATTAAACTGAACTGGGTCATTCCCCAGGGAACCTTTAGAAGCCAAAACAAAAAGAAGACCCCAAAGGAGAGGCTGGAAGGGGTTGGGTGCACTGTGCCACCCTCTGTCTCCTGCAGCCTGGTCTGACCCTGCGTGGCTGCAGCACTGAGGATGGGCAGGTTTGTGTATGACAGATGAGAGCCCAATGTGTGACAGGGGCTTGAGCTGGGAAAGGGCTTCCAGGGCTGGGAGCAGCCAGGGCATGGAGCAGAGTGACTCTGGATCCAAATTTCAGTTGTCACAACAAAATGATGAGGAACAGGCCAGAACCACTTAAATCCTCTCCTGAATGTGTTCAAACAAACGTGCCCTACCTACATCATGCCTGGAGCAGGAGGCTGCTCAGAAGGCTGGAGAACACTCCAACCTTGTTTCTTCCTGGGACACTGTCCCAGAGATCAGGGGATTCCCTGTTGTCTCCCCATGACCCTGTTCCTGCTGGCAGTGGCCTCAGATGCTTTTGCTGCATCACATGGGGTGCAGATCTGTGTCTTCCCCGGGCAGTGTTGGGGGGTTCTGCCCACAGCCTCCCCCAGCCCCCACTGCTGGCTCCCTGCTGGAGCTGCACCGCTGCCCTGGTGGGGCTGCAGCACCTTCTGGGGGGCACTGCAGGCTGACGATTTGCTTGCTGGTTTACCGGGTTCTCTGGGAGCTCTGCCGGGACACTCTGGGGCACTGCGGGACCGCATCCTCGGGGTGCCCCCTTTTCCGCAGCCCCCCACCCGGGCTGTGCCCCCGCGGGGTCCCCCTGCGCAAACACTGGGTGGCACTCGCACGCCTTGGCACCGAGAGCTGCCAGCGGGATTTTTCCGGAGGAAAGCACAGAGATTAAGGAGTGGGGTGGGGGATTTACCACCCTCCCCCTTCCCGGGCCAGCCCTCGGGCTCCGGCGGTCCGCGGGGTCCGTGGGGTCCGTGGGGTCCGTGGATGCTGCGGACCCCGCGCACAGCGGCTCTGCCCTGCGGGAAGGCGGCGTTGGGGTTCCCAAGGCGGCTGCTCCCCCCTTCCAGAGCATCACCAGCGGCTGCACAGCCCCGCGACCCCCTGCCCCGTACTAGGCTACAGCTCTGTCCCTCCATCCCAGTTCCCAGTCGGCTCCCAGCTGTGGGAGCACTGGGTGAGCTGCCGCTCAGCCGGACCCGCTGCCACTCCGCATCCCGTGTGCCGGCATCTCCAGCCGTCACATCCCACCCCTCGCCCCGCTCCGGTCCCCGCACCCGGGGAACTGGGTGGGAATTACAACACATCATTTATTAAAAGGTTGCTGTCAAGGTTGACAAGCCCCCAAATTAAGTAGCTTAAAAATTCCATTAGCTGAGGTCTTTCTGGTGCCATGTCCTATCTCACTTTTGTTTATCAACCTTCACGGCTCTGAATATCTAGTAGCTGCTCAGCTGTGTCCGTATGGTGGAGAGACGGGGGAGGATGCGGGAGCCGGAGTGGGGGGAAGAGTTCATCACATGTGGCACGTCCGAGGAGCTCTGTGAGCTCCCCGGGAGCCGCTCCCAGCAGCCCGCGAGCACGTGGGGCTCAGGTTCACGCGTGTTCAACACTGCGGGAACATGAAAGGAAGATCCCCCCGGGGAGGGGGCTGGCTGGAGTTTCAGGGCTCTGAGGTACCATGATAGTCCAGCCCCACCCCTGCCCCATCCCTGCCAAGGTGAGGGGTCCTGTGCCCTCTGCTCCCAGGCTGGAGGTGCTGCTCCTTCGGCCTTATGGGAAGGGGAAAATTCTGCATTTGGGTCAAGAGAAGTGCAGGGGTGGGCTTAGCAAGGGGACACGGACCCCTTGTGTCACTTCACGTGATGCCCAGGCAGCGGCTAAAGAAGATGTGCTGCTGCTGCTGCTGCTGCACAGCTCCTTCCAGCACCGTCAGCTCCATCCCACTGTGCAAGGGATGTGGCAGTACCCCAGAATGCCAGGGAATGGGGATGGTCTGCTTATACAGGCGTCTCTACAGCCCAGGCTCCCAGCATTCCCAGCTCAGGAGATGGCTTTCGCATGGCTAGGATGTCATATTCCTTTAAAATAAACGCTGGGACAAGAAATGTCAGAGCAGCTCTGGAAGTGGCTGTGTGCGCGGCTGCCGAGAGGGTGACTGAGTCTGGCACGTGTCACTTCCAGTTACCAGAGCAGCATCATGTGTGGGCCCTCACAGGGCTCCCATCCATCCCTGTGTCCTCACCCATTGCTGTCTCCCAGAGCTGCAGGGCTGGAGAGCAGAGTGTGTGGCACAAGGGGCTGTGGGGATGGGCCACACCAGCAGTCAGTTTGCTCCCACTGTGTCACCAGCCAGGAGGTCTGGACACAGCTCTGACACAGCTCTGGACACAGCTCTGGGAACATCTCTGGGCACAGCTCTGACACAGTTCTGGACTCTGCTCTGGACACAGCTCTGGACAAAGCTCTGACACAGCTTTAGACATCTGGAGACAGATGTGACACATCTCTGACACAGCTCTGACACAGCCTTGACACAGCTTTATACAGAGCTCTGGACACAGCTTTGACACAGCTCTTGACACAGCTGTGACACTGGTCCGGACAGAGCTCTGATGGTTCTGGACACAGCTCTGACACAGCTCCCACAGTGCACAAGCACAGAAGGTGCTGCTTGGCACCTGACTGTGTGGTACCACTCTCCCCTTTGCCACACACTCTGCATGACAGCTGCTCCCAGGCTCCAAACTGCTCCACTGCCTTCACCAGGGAGATGTCCTGGGAACACTGGGAGCTGCATGTATGTACTGGTGCCACCTGCTTGGGGAATCCAGTGTTGGGTGATGGCTCTTTGCTCACCCTGACCCGTCCCAGCCTCTACCCAGAGCCAGGAGGGAAGGTGTACAGAGGATGTGGCTACTGGAGACAGCTCTGTTGCCCTGCCCAGCTCAGGTGCATCCCCCTTTCTTGTCCTGTGATGGTCCCTAACACTTGCGCAGCAACAGGAAAAGGAGGGTTTGTGTCTGTAAGTAAGTCTGTCCTTATTACTCCCTGTCCCTCTGGACAAGCTCACCAGGGACAGTCCAGCAGGCAGTAGTAACACCCTCAAGAGAGAGAAAACACAGCTCTCATCATACATCTTCCTCTGCTCCAGCCTCCAACCTGGCCTACAGCTCCAAGGCTCAAACTGCTGCCTGGTGGGCGGGGAGAAAAAGCCCCCACTCCGATAATCAGCTCAGGTCCCTGGCTGTGATGAACTCTGTCCTTGTGCTGCTCAGTGACAGCAGTGAGGGGCATTCAGAGAAGGGAGTGATAGCAATGACTCCTGGAAATACATGGAATGTCAGCTGGAAGATTATTCTCCTGAAATCCCAGCCTGATTTGCAAGCCAAAGAGAATGGGTTTTACCAGCAGAATCAACCAAACCTCAGAAGACATCTCCAAAACTCCACTTATTTTTAAGAACTGAGTGTTAATCCATGACCTGGAGCTGTGTATCCATCAACAATCCATGCCAGCCCAGTGGCTTCACTCTCCATGGGGCTGCCAAGGGGGTGGCTGGTTATAAAGAACAGGACCGAGACCCTCCATCCCCATCAGTGCCACGTGCTGAACACCCCATCAGACTGCAGCCTCGGCACGAACTGAACCAAGAGACATGGGAAAGGCGCTCATGCCCAAACCTGCTGTGTCCCCACAGTGTGGGCGCAGCCGTGGCAGTGCAGCATGGAGGGGAGTGTGTGTGCAGGGCCAGGCCCCCTCCCTTCACCCTCCTGTCTCCTGAAGCAATTACTGGGTGTGAGGGGAATGAGAAATCTGCATGAAAAATCTAGAAAAAGCAAACTGCTCCATTCCACCAGGAAGGAACACAGCTATTTTTAAGTTCAGGGACGATGCACGCAGCCAGATAAAATATTCAGCCTTGTGCAAAAGAAAACAGGAGGAGACTGGAAACATCCCATCTCTGTCTGTCCGTTGCAGCCCTCTCCCCACCCTCTCCCTGGGGCTCCCTGAGACGCCCCTACCACTCCATAACACCTGCCTGGAGCTGGGAGGATGCAGAGAGCCAGGCACGAGGATGGGTGGATTGTCCCACGTGGACTGTCAAACGCTAAATATGTGCTGTGGCATCTCTGGGAATGGGTTGTGAAACCCACTGACCCAAATTCTCCCACGCAGAACACATCGTGGCTGCACTGCAGTGATAATGAGCTGAAATAGCAAATGAATGGTTGGCAAACACTCCACTGGAGAAGCAACACCACCGGCCATGGGGATGAGCAAAGGGCTTGGGCTACCCCCCGATTTGATATCTCAGTCGCCCTGCTGGTGAGGGGAGAGCACCCCACACTGACCCAGCCCATCACCCCACTCCTGGGGTCGGCAGCCACAGGGCAGGGGCTGCAGGGCAGTGCAGGGTGCCTGGCCCTGGCTTGGGAGCGATGGCTCCTGACAGCACTCGGCAGGAGCAGAGTAGTGCAAAAGTGACCTCATCACTGCTGATCATGTCAGTGTGGGGAGCGGGACCCCCCCTGCTGACCCACTTCTGCTGAAGGAGCAGCAGCACCATGCAGAAGGGGCTTCGGGACACAGGGGGGGCCGTGTCCCGGGGCTCTGAGCTGGCCATGGGAGGCTGTGGTGCTGAGGATGCCAGGGAAGCACCAGCACGGCACATCCCAACTATCATGGCAGAAGCTCTTGCTGAATGAAGGCGTTTTCCTCACCCCTCGGTCAGCAGATCCCTGTAAATCAGGACCTCAAGCACTGCAGTGTGAACACGCTGTGTTTTGGTGCCACTTCCAGTAACAACAATTATTATTGTTCACATTGGCCCATGGAGGGCTGTCAGGGATGTTCTTACGGCCCTTTTGTGCTTTTGACCACTCAACACAAGCACAAGGTAAACAGACCCACAAATCACAGAAGCAGGTGGGGACACTTCTGCTGCTGGGAACCCACATGGGCTATTCTCCAACCCAAGAACCTCAATGCTGCCTTTCTGCTGCTCAAACTGAACCATCCCAGTTTGATTTCAGTTCAAGACAATTGATCTGAAACACTGTGGGGGTTTTTAGATGAAGCTGTGCACAGTTATTACCCTTTGTCTGTTTTTTCTTTTAATAATAGAAAAATCAAAACCTAGGAAACCAATATTCCTGTTTCTTCCTTAATTTGATTGTATTAGAATTGAAATGAAGGATTGTACTATGAATCTCCCTGTAAAAAATGAAAATGCCTCAAAGAAATGTTTTTGATGATCTAACAAACATGTCTTCAGGTTCTGCTCTGCCCCATCACTGGAGCCTGCAGCTCTCCTCTCTGTGCTGGAAAGGCCATGGGCATGGTGTTGTGGGTGTCCCTGCAAACAGAAACTGCCTAAAATTTAATTCTGTGAGCAGTTTGATGTTTGAAATATTTTCTTTTTGTATAAAGATCATGAGGATTTGCTGCTGGTTCCATGTGTCAGGATGTTCCCGAAGAGCGAGGGGGTGCAGGCATCACCCCCCTGGCCAGAGTGAAATGGCAAAGCTCCTTCTTGCTTCATTGTACTGAAAAATTTGGATTTTTTTTTCACTTTCTAATTATTTACCCCTTGCCACTAAAGCCACTTCCCCTTGCAGTTCATTTTGCACTGACAGTTTTAAAGCCACCAAACAAGATTACCCACACCTGGGAGGTGAAGGCAATGCTGAGGGTTTCAGAGAACTCCTCTGTCTCCTGTTTTCCTGGGAGAGCACTCCCTGGATGAAGGAGTTTAAACTATCTGAGGTGTGATTGCCATGAAATAGATCAGAGGAATAAGGAGCAGCAGTGCAGAGCAGTATCAAAAATACCTGGGATTCAAAACAAGCTTTAGTTTTAGTGTTGGTTTTGTTCCCAACCCAGAGGCTGCTGGGGGACAGAGAGATTAAAAAGGTCAAGTTCTCCGAGAAGCACCCTGTGTTAGAAGTGATTAAAATACAGAGAGGTGTGGAAGAAAATGATGCTGTCAATTTTGGAAAAAAAGAGGGGGAAAACACAATGACTAGATGATCACCATCCCCGGCCCTTTCTGGTGATCCTTGAGCCCTTCTAGGAGCACCAGGAAGGATAGAGCCCCTTGCTCTTCCAGCCTGGTAGAGATGATCATTCCTAGTGAATAACAATAGCAAATATTTCATTTATTGGTGTCAACTGCCTGTATCCCATTCCATTCCTGTGGCACAAAGCAGACCAGGATTACTGTGTAGAAAGTGGAGGAAGACAAGGATGAACTCACTCTCTTTTTGGTCTTTTCCCACATTTCTTTCAGCAACAGCAAAACATTTTGATTCACTGGGCCAACATTTGCCTGATTTGTTTAAATATTTACAGACTCGAGTAGCAAATATTAGCGGCAACTTACGAGCATCGTGGGAAGTGTGTCCCCCCATGTGCTGGGGCTCAGCTGGGCTCTGGAATTCACTGTATTTTGTATGAGTGCAGCAGGTAATGTGCTCACAGCGATTATTACAATGATTTGCCATAAACTGTGACCTTGTGACAGCAGGAAAGAAAAGATGATTAATTTATGGCTATTGGTAAATATTAACCTGGTGTCAGCAGTGTTACTTGGATGGGAGCGTCCGTCCTGGAGCGGGCACAGTGGGCAATGCCACCCCATCCCTGCCCCCAGCAGGGCCTGGGCTGTGCCTGCCAGCAGCAGCTCTGGGACAGCCCTGCTGCAGTCACAGATCCCTGACCTCTCCATGAGGGACAGCAGCTTTTTCCTTCACGTCCCTTCTGCTTAGAACAGCCTCTTGCCTCCGGAGTTGAATGATATTATTTAGCTCAGCGAAACGGAGGCAGTCGAGCCAGCGAGTGCTAATGGAACAGCTCCAAGGCACTGCCAGCTCCATTCCAGCTTTCCTGAAATCTCCCTAACTGGGGTAGAGGCTGTTCTCCCAGTCTGAGGGTGTGGCTGTTATTACTGCTAAGGCACTTATCCCTGTGGTTATGTTTGCATCCCATCCGTGCAGTTAGTGTGCCATGCCCGTGCATTAAACAGCTTTCCAGGACACTGCTCATCACCCTGGTGTCTGGCTGCCACTGCACAGACTGGCACACGGGCCAATTTCCTTATGCCACTGAATCCTGGTGGCATGCTGGGTGTGTGCTGAGTGTGCTGAATGCGTGCTGGCTATGTGCTGGTTGTGTGCTGGACAGTGCTGGAGGCATGCTGGATACATAACGTGTGCTGGATACATAACGTGTGCTGGATACGTGCTGGACACATGCTGGATGCGTGCGGAATGCATGTGGAATGCATGCGGGATATGTGCTGGATGTGTGCTTGGGTGCATGCTAGATAGATGTTGGATACATGTTGGATGTGTGTGGGATGCGTGTGGGATGCGTGTGGGGTGCGTGTGGGGTGCATGTGGGATGCGTGTGGGATGTGTGGGATGCATGTGGGATGTGTGGGATGTGTGTGGGATGTGTGGGATGTATGTGGGATGTGTGGGGTGTGTGGGATGTGTGTGGGATGTGTGTGGGGTGTGTGGGATGCGTGTGGGGTGTGTGGGATGCGTGTGAGGTGTGTGTGGGGTGTGCGTGGGATGTGTCTGCAGCCCTCATGCACACACCTGTACACAGGTAGGAGCACACACGTGGACGGGGAGTAGCAGTGCTGGGACTGTCCCCGTGTCCTGTTGGGGTGGCACGGGGCTGTGCTGCACCTTAAGGCCTGTTCCTGCCAGTTTTTTGGGGGTGCTCCTGCAGAGCTGTGCCCAGGTGGTGCTGAGCAGTGCTGAGCAGAGCTGAGCCCCCCGCCCGGGGCCGGGCTGGTGGGCGCTGTGTCGCCGGGAGCGCCGTCTGGGGCGCAACAGCCGCCCCACTCCCTTTGTCTGCCTTCCCCTTGAGTGGGGCATTTCACATCCCTATTGACAACGTGTTGGGGACATTCCGACATCGAAGTGACAGTGGCATTTCCATGACCTGAAAGCGGAGCCGGGGCCGTGCGCGCTTTGAAGAGATTCGCCGTCCAGAATCATGAGCTCGACTTTGTCGGGCTGTTAAAGCGCGGTGATGGGAACAGCAAGTGACAAAGTGTTTCTGCAGAGCGCGATCCGGCCTGGCAGGGCTCATCTCCTCCAGCCCTTGGAATCTGCAATATTCATTAGGAGTTGGGAAAAAAACGTGCTTCTTTCTGAATGATGCCGATTGTGAAAGGGACCCGTTCTCACGCGTGTGCCCCGGGGCGCTCCGGGGGTGGAGGGGAGCAATTAACCCCCTTGCAGCCCCTTACTGGGTGTGTTCATTAGCGCCGTGCTGGCGGTGCCAGGGGAGGGCGGGCATGGCTTCGGGATGCAGAATATCGGGGCTGGTGTGTGCTCCCTGTGCCTCGTTCTCTGCCTCCCGAGGGAAAGGTCTGCGACCACTGTGGTGGGCACGGGGGAGCCCCCTGGTCGTGGGGCTCCTGGCAGAGGCTGCTCAGGGGATGGTCACTCTGTGTGGCAGCAGCTGTGCCATGGCAGCCCCAGGGCTGGTGGCAGGCAGAGAGCCCCGAGACCCCAAACGTGGCTTGGTTATGGCACCGTGACGCACCACACCATGTCACTCTGTGGGTCGTCACACCATTCTGTGGGGCACCGTGACACTCCACAGGGCACCACGCCGTGCCTTGGGGGACCATGTCATGCCACACAATATGACTCCATGCTGCAGCCTGTAGGACCATGCCACGATATTTCACACCAGGTGGAATCGTGCCACGCCATGTGGCACCTGCTCAAAGCACAGGGACATGGCTTCTGCAGAGTTTTGTCACCCCTGGTCCCAAGTGTCCCCACATCCCCTGCCTGTGCTCCCTCCCCAGGCCATGGGCAGAGCTGGTAATCACAGGGCTCCGTGTCCTGCTCCAGCCAAGGGTGACACTGGTACCTGGCTGGCCCTGTGGAGAAGCTGATGATGAGATTCAGGATGTTTCCCAATCTCCAGGGCTTCCTTCCCCTCTCCTTTCTGAGTTTGAAGGTACATCAGCCTGTGGTTACTGGGGACTTTGAAAGTCCCCCAGCAATGCTGCCAGCAGTGTTTGATGGGAAAGAACAAGCTGGGGGGTGTTTGGAGGGCAGCAACCTCCCTGTCCCAGTCCTGCCCCGCTGGTGGAGCTCTGAGCCTGGGAGCCCTGCTGGGAGCTGAGAGGGAAGTGCTGGCCAGGAGCTCAGGAGCTGTCTGGAGCCTCTGGGAGATGCTGTATAAACATCCACAGCCCAGGCCCATCTGTCAGGGCTCAGTGTAAACAGCCCTGAGCAGGAGCAGGGAGCCCCTTTTCTGGGATCATGGCCCTGGGGGATGGCAGCTCATCTGGGCTCTTCCCTGGTGCCCACGGGACCACAGGAGCCACCTGCAGACATCCCAGTCCTCCTGATGGATCCACCACTGCAGCACAGCTGGCTGTCCTTGGGATGGCCACAGGGAGCTTAGACATTCACAGAACCATGGAATCACAGGATCTGTGGGATTGGAAGAGGCCTCTGAGTTCTTAAAGTCCTACCATTTCCCCAGCACTGCCAAGGCCACGTCCACAGGTTTTTTGAACGTTTCCAGAGATGTCTGTGGAGCAGCTGATTAGGACCATTTGGCCTCTTCACCACCCAGCTTCCTCTGCTCCATTAGTTCAGGATTCTTGTGCAAATAAGTGTAATTTGGGTTTAATGGAAACGTGCTCCCTTGCTGCCCACTGCCACTGGAGCTGCAGCAAGCACCCAGCCACTTGTGGGGCTGGGCTCAGCATTCCCTCCCGCTCCTCCTTCACCAGATGTCAGTGGAATGAGGGCAGGAAAGAGCGAAGGGACCACACTGGGTGGCTGCAGAGGTGGGGACCGGGTGGGCCACTGGGGCACTGCCGAGGGCTCTGCAATACAGCCAGCTTGGGGAATTGGTCCCGTAAGGACAAGCACGGGCGGTTGGATGAGGGAATTATAATTGTCTCCTTGACTCATTGCAAGATTTCCAAGACTCTGTCCTGATTTGATAAAAATAAGCCCATTGATACAGATTGGGAGAGGGTTTGTGCTGAGCATGAGGCACATGTACAGCCCATTATGGGGCCTAGAGATGGCACAGGCAGCTCCCTGCCTCTGCCTGGAGCCTCTCGGCGGGTGGCCACCAGGGAAAGGGTTAATTTAACCAGTTCTCATGGGGTTTTGGAAAGTTCCTTTTTTCCAGGAGGCTGCCTGACATGCACTGACAGGGCCCTTTGAGCGGCGCACAAAGACAGTGCTCCACTGCCCTCTCCAGCGCTCCCACCCGCGCCAGCAAGCAGCTATAATCTCACTAGCAGGGGCTTTCACTGCTGTCACTTCGAGCCTCCTTCTCCATGTGAGTGCCTTAGATCTCCAACAACGCAAAAAAGCTAATGAACGAGTAATAAACAAGTGTAGCCAAGCAGAAATGCCGCACGCGGGAACATCTGAGCCAGCCTGGCTGCTGGGCCAGGCTCAGAGACACCAGGGCCAAACAGACCTGCAATTAAAAAAGTCTAATCTTCCTTGGTATCCACAGATAAAGAGGGGGAGAGTGCGTGTAGAGGTGACAGGGAGGGAAACTCGTGGAGGAAACAGAAATGGAAAGAGAGAAAGAGGAAAGAGCAGGGAGAAGGGAGGATGGTGGGAGACTGCACGACGCAGATGGAAAAGGGTCCTGGAGAGCCCATCCCTGCCAGGTTTGCTCCCCTCCCTCCTCATGAGTGAAGGAGAAGCCCTGGAGGAGCATCCTCCTTGCTTAGCTGAAGTCTTCCAGGAGGTGTGTGCAGTGATCCCACTTTCTGCAATCCAGAGAGCCAGGATCCTGCTGGGAGCTCCAGGCTGGCCCTGCCATGGAGCAGAGTTCCCTGGTTCATCACTCCTTCCCCTGCCGCCTCCCCATCCCCCGGGTATTCCAGGCTGGCTCTGCCATGGGGCACAGCTCCCTGGCCTCTCTCTTCCCCCTGCCACCTCCCCATCCTGAGGGGAGCCTGTCCTGTGGGTGCCACCACATCCACACAGCCCGTGGGCAACAGGGACCTGGTTCTCCGGCTCCTTGTCCTGCTGAGCAGATTGCCTCTGGGGACCAGTGCTGCTGGTGGCACAAGGTGCCACTGCAACCGTTCATATTTTTCCCTCTGTCATTAAGAAAGGGAAGAAATGTTGTGGTTTTGGTAAAAATAAATAAGGAAAAGAAAAGCCAAGGCCTGTTAAAGTCATACATGTTAATCTCTTAGAGCCTTTGGGGGCCAAGGACTAGCACAGACCTCAGGGTTAATTTTCTGTCACTCAGCCAGGCTCTGTTCCTCAGCTGTCCCCAAAATGGCCATTTGTTTGGCAGAAAAGGGACAGCTGGGGTCATGCAGCCTCCACCAGACCCCCTGAGCTCTGGGTTTCGAGCTGCACCCCAAAGCAGTGTGAGGAAATCTGGTATACTCTAGAAATGATGGATTAATATTACTTAAGATAGCAGCTCCAACCACTGGAAGTTACCACATCATTTTCCCCTGTGCCAATACTAAAACTCCTGGCCAGAGCAGTGTGACAGACCAATGAAACTCTGGGAAATGTTATGAGGAATGACAACCTTGTACCTTGGGATGGAGTCACAGGTCACCATTTTTTCCTCCTAATTTCCAGAGTTTAAAGAAAATAATCACAGCCCTCTTGTTCCCTCTGGTCAAAAGTCATAAGAGCAGTAAATTAACAGCATCAAAGATAGGGGGAAAAAACCAGCCCTACATAAAAGCAAGTGGCCAATTTGGAGCCCTGGGAGGAGAGCCCAGGGTCGATCCAGCGGGACCCAGTGCCTGAAATGTCTCTGTTGTTTCTTTGAAGAAAATCATTGCAGTCAATGGACTCGCTTAACTGTTGGAACTGAGATGTGTGATTAAGCCCTTTGCTGAAGGGAGGCCTTGAAAGCTGAATTGTCTTATAACCACAGCAGTGAAACAGTCTCGGGGATGGGGAATGTTCTCTGCCCCCCTTCAGAGAGCCCCGCTCTGGGTTTTGGGGGGCAGCCTGAGGAGAGCTTTGCCCTCCAGCTCCAGTCCCCCTGAGGCCACAGCCTTTTGCTGCCCGCACCAGGGAGATGCCACCCCTTCTCACTTCTTTTCCCGTTTCTTCCCCAACTGACAGCTTTTAGAATCCCACATTATCATCATCATCAGGAGCAATTTTAGGATGTATTCTTTCACCTGGAAACGCTGCCTCTCCTTCCTGGCAGTGTCCTGCACATCTGTCCAACAGCTTCCAGAGGGGAGAGGAGACAATCGCAGAGGTGCAGTGGCTGTTTACAGAGTGGGTTAATAAACTCAGCTCAGTGCAGGAGCAGGAGCTGGTTCCTGCAAGCTCCGTTATTTGAACCTGGAAACATCTATCAGAGTCTCAAACAAAAGGAGACAAAGAGTATATTGCATTTGGTATTTCTTCTCCAGATTGATTTATCACTGTCACGCCTGCTCTTTCCTTCCCTCTGCATTCCTGTCTCCTGGTAATGCCGTAATATCTTTTATTACAGGACATTATATAATGTGGTCTATCGCTGTGAATATTGTTATTCCGAGACCAGACTTCTTTATTCAAACCCAATTCTGCAATCAGTGGAATCTCCTGCTCTGGCTTTGAGGCAGAGTCCTGCAGAGATACCTGCATTTTGTCCATGAAGGAAAAGGAAAAGCCTCATGGTTTAAGAGGTCCTAATCTGAGGATTAGTCTGGCCAAGATGCCTTACAAGCTCTGCAGGTGCCCCCAAAAAGGAACAGGAAATGGCAATGTTTCTACTGAAAGTGGATTTTTAGGTGGGTTCTGGAATTTGTGTTGGTTTTTTCCTTCTGTCTGTGATGGCTTGTGGTCATGGGTACCCCAGGACAGTCCCTGTGGCCGCAGTGGCTGGAGGAGCTGGGGACCCTCTGGGAACGCGTCGTGCTGGTGGGAGCAGAGTCAGATGCTGTGGCTGCGATGGGCAGAATTGTGGGCACATAATCCTGCCCCTTTATCCCCAGGCTCCGCTCAGGGGTATATTTAGCCCAAAATTAGACACTCCAGCCTTTCAATTTACAGAGTAAAAATAGTCTGGGTGACATTTCCTTGAAGTACTGACACACTGAGCAATGTGTCCGTCTGCAGCCAAGACTGAAGAGTGAGGAAAGCTCTCTGTGCCATGCTCCAGTAAACCACTGACATCGTGTTAATGCCACTATTCCAAGCTGGAGCCCTGAGAAGTCAGGCAGGATATCACTCAGGGTTCTTTCTCACTGAACATCTCACACTATCGTCAGCACCTCACTGCACAGCCCTGGGTCTTGGGGCTGGTCACCTTGCCAACAGGAGCTAAAAAGACATTCCTGAGGAGAAGAGCCAAAAAGGCAGAAGTAATAAACATAAGAAGGTCCCTTTGTCCTATTCCTGGTGTTTGGGTATTTATAATCCCAGTCTGACCAACTGACTTCCAAGCATTGCAGGTTTTGAACCTCGCCAAGAGGGGATGGCTTCAAACTGACAAAAGGGAGATTGTTGGGAAGAAATTCCTCCCTGTGAAGGTGGTGAGGCCCTGGCACAAGTTGCCCAGAGAAGTTGTGGCTGCCCCATCCCTGGGAGTGTCCAGGGCCAGGTTGGATGGGGCCTGGAACAACCTGGTCTAGTGGAAGGTGTCACTGCCCGTGGCAGGGGGTGGAATGAGATGAGATTTAAGGTCCCTCCCAACCCAAACCATTCTGGGATTCTGTGGTTTGCTTTTCTTCTTTAAACTGGAACACCCCAGACTGATACTTGTGAATCCTTGTGGCATGACTTCCTGGGAAAGTGGTGTGTCCCTTGCATACCAGGACAATAACAGCAAAATTACATGTTGCTCCTATGTTGGAGGCAGCACACAGAGCCCTTCTCTGCTGCCTTGGTCCCAAGAATTGTCTGTGGTTCCCCAGAGTCACAGCCACTGAATATCATTCCAGTGGGGAGTATTGGATGCTGAAACAGTGGATGCACAGGGATAACATATTTTGGGATTCTATTTGAAGTCTCCATACTCTTCTGAAGTCACCATGGATGGTAACTGGCCAGAAAGGCTGACGCTGAGGAAGGGCTGTCCAGTCCCACCATAATTCATGGCCACGAGGCAGGGTAGTAGCCAAAGATATTAGGAGGTTTCCAGAAGGGATTAGGCATTGTCTTTGAAGGCAGGTTCAAGAGGGGTGATTAAGCAACTCCAGAAGTACAACCCATGGCCTGGTGGAACGTGGGAGGATACACAGGGAATAAAATCACCCTGTACATGACTTATTTCTTGTGCTCTTCCTTGATAAAGCCCATCTGGCTGGGGTTGGAGCATCCCGAGCTCTTCATGTGCTTTGTTCAGGGCCTGTATTTTTGTCTAACAGCTGAAATATGAACAAAGGGCCTTTTTTGGGGGGAGGGTGGGAGGGCTTTAGCAGGGGGGACAAGGAGCTGGGTGAGCTCTGACAACCCAGGGAGCAACTGGGAGGAGCCAGGACACTGCTGTGGAGGAGACAGGATGCTGCAGGGGGATGAGGATGGATGGGGACATGGAAGCAGCAGATCTCCCTGCTCACCATGCCCAGGCTCAAACACACTGTGGCCACCTCTGTGGCAGCTTCTGGGCACTGCCTGTCCAGATCCCACCAGCTTCCCCAGTTTGGCACTGGGAGGGCTCTGGTGTGCGGCTGTGAGATCAGGGGTTAACATTTTATAGAACTCTGGAGAAGGGGGACCAGAGGAAGAACGTTCTTGAGTGTCAACAAAGAAATTATCCTGTACAAATAAACAGAAGATATGGATCATCCATGCTGTTTGTGCAGGGAATTGCTGGAATGCCTGCTCACTGTGGTGCTCCCTGATGCTGCTGGGGGCCCGTGCTGGTTTTTCACAGGGGGCTGGCTCCAGCCTGTCCCACTGTTTGCCTTGGGCTCCTGGAAGGATCTGCCTCCAGGTCACATTCCCAGGCTGCTCTGTGTGCGCTGGCCACGTGCTGAGGCAGCTGGGGAGGGTTCAGTCCTTCATGTTGTGCACGTATACATGGACATCTTCTCCTGCTTTGAGGTGAACAGCACAACACAGACCTCCAGCATCCCTGCTTCCCTGCCTCCTGCCTTCAGTCTTCCTTAAATCCCTTTTCTAGGAATAAAGGCATAGATCAGAGTGAGATCTATCCAGGATGCACAAAGACATGCAAGAGATCAAGAGCTAAATACAAATGTAATCTGCATCCTCCCCAAGCAGAGGATCTCCAAGCACTTCTCAGGCAGTCGTTCATCACTGCAGTGTCAGGAGAGGGTTGGTGGTGGCACTCACAGCTTTGTCAGAGGACACACCCCAGAGGGCACATCAGACCTGGAGCTCTGGGAAGTCCAGCCTTTCCATCTGGGGAGGCTTTTGCAATGCTGGGATGCCCATGTGGCTTGGGAATGCTGAATCTTTGTGTCTCACGCCAGGGAAATCCCATGCCATGACAATCCCACTCTGTGACAATCCATGCCATGACAGTCCCATGCCATGATGCCCCCGCCTTTCTCTCAGTCATCCTGTTCCTGGTTCAGCCACCTCCTCTGCGTCAGGCAGAAGGCGTTTTACCTGTACAGCTCAGCTCCAGGCTTCCCAGCAAGGAAAACTCTCCCTGCACATATTCCTGTACCCCTTCACAGCCACTTGGTACTGAGCAGGATGGAGCATCTGTCCTGGATCGAGGGCTGGATTCCAGCCTGGTTTAGGCTTCACATTGGAACCTGCAGCCAGAGCTGAGCTGTGTCAGGTGGCAGGGGGGCATGTATCACCAGGTCCATCACTGTCTGCAGCTGGGGAGTGGTTTACAGGGCACAGAATGTTTTAAGGGGCACAGAGGTGTTTTAAGGGATACACAGACAGTATCTGGACCCCAGTTCTGGTGTGGGACACCCAGACCAGCAGCACACGTGTCCCCAGAGACTCCTGTGTGTCCATGTGGGCTGACACAGCCCAGCACACGCGTGTTATGGAGGAGTCTGTCTGCCCTGGGAGACCAAATCTTCCAGGTCCTCAGCTTTAATATCTAGAAACTCCACATTTATGGGAACCCAAATACACACATACCTGCACATGTGGCAAATGACAGGCGAGCAAACACCAGTCCATGCTCAGCTGGCAGGGCCAGCAAGGCACAGGGCAGAGCCGTGGAACTGCAGAGGAGCAGGAAAGCAGCCCCAGCTCATTTGTTTTTCGTGACATCATGGCCTCCTCTGGCTTTTTTCACAGTTTTCCTCTGTTGTATTTAATAGACTTAATGGATCACACAGCACTATAACAACAACAGAGCTTCAATGTTTTTATTAAAGCCATCTACAAAAATCCCTCTGTGCTCGAGCTTTCCTGCAGGGTGACTCTGCTGAGATGCTGTTTCCATTAAGGACAATTGCAGAGAATAAAGAAAGAATGAACAAACAAATGGAAAAAGGGAAGGGGAGGGAGCTGTGGAACAGAGTGAGCTGCTGCTGGAAAGGGGGTGATGCTGGCTGTGTCCCCTTGCCCATGTTTGACGGAGGCTCCTGCGACCAGCCTGGCAGGGGGGGCAGCACCAGGGCCTCCTGGCAGAGCCAAAGGGGTTTGGTGAGTGGTGATGGCAGCACTGCTGCCTTGGCCTCCCAGGGAGACCACAGAGGGGAAATGCCAGTTTCACACTTGTCAGGTGTGAGTTATTCACTGTCTCCATTAGGGCCATGAGCAATGCAGAGGGAAGGAGCTCTCCCTGCATGGGGTGATGGATGTCACCAGCCAGCCACTGCTGGGTTACCGAGGATTAAACATTTCTATCTGCAGGGCTGCGAAGTGTGGAGCAGGTTGCTGAGCTGCTGTGCTGGAGCCACCAGAAATAGAGGAGCCATGGGCTTTGGTTGGCAGGTTGGGGTTACATCCCTTTGCTCATGTGCTGGGGTGGAGCATGTGCACCAGGAAAAGCATCCCTCCAGCCCCGGTCATGCAGCATCCATGTGGGACCTGATACTGCTTCAGCATGGCAGGGGGACAGCAGAAGGGAATGTCACAGCCATCAGAGACCCTGTTCTCTGCAGTGGGACATGAAACACCATCAGGGAGATCTACCAGGCCAGGAATAGGGGAGACATGTCCAGCCCTAAACCCGGAATCCCAGTGTGCATCGGGACTCTGGAGTAGCTGGAAGAGACACTGAGCCTGTGCAGTGCTGGTGCTGTTGGACCAGCATCTTTGTCACGGAGCTGGAAGCAGACGGGTTTGTCCAGCACATCCCAGCCCAGTCTGCTGCTGATGCCTGAGCTGGTCCCACTGCCTGGCCCAGATGATGCTGTAAGTGTGAGTGGTGCATGAGCTGTGGTTGCAGCAAGGTGTGTGAGGCAGCTTGTGCTCAACCTACGCCTGGCAGGGACAACATCCTCCTCCATCTGCCAAAAGACTCTCCGCTTTTCTTATGCTGCTTTGATCCCTTTGCTTTCCCAAAACTGGTAGTTGGGCATTTCATTTTGTGGATGCTGAGAGTTTAAAAATGTCTGGAGAAGGTCTTCTGTCTCTGCAGGACCCTGGCACTGTCCTCTGGCCTCAGCTGTCATCAGCCCCCTGCCCACTGTCCCAGCCCAGACACAGTGCTCTCCTGCCCCATGGGGTGGGGAAAATGAGGGACAGCCTGGAATTCTTTTGAAGAAGAGATGTAATTTTTTAACTGGAGTTTTGAACCTGCCTCTCAAATCCCAGGGAACCTGACCTGGCTGATCCCATCAGTCAGCACCCACAGCTCCCGCTCTGAAGTTTACTCTTCCATCCGTGCCACCATCCCAAGAAGCATGATGATGGATGAAGTCTGTCAGTCCTGCAGGTATTTTGCTTGTGAGAGCAGCCTGGTCACCCAGGGTCCACCACAGGACATCAGATGTTGTGGTCTCTGTGTGGCAGGAAGGGAACCACACAAACACCATGGGTAGGTTGTTGCTTGATGAGCTGGTCACTCCTTTACTACAAAGCTGTTGAAGTCACCTGGCACATGAGCAGGAGCAACTTATCTCTGTGCCACCCCAGGTAGCCAAGGGAAGATTTTTGGAGCCCAGCCTTGAAGCACGTGCTGTAGGCTGGTGTCTGGCTTTTTATTTTCCCAAAGACTCTCTTTCTGTGTCATTACCGTGTGTCTGTGCTCCTTTGTGTGTGCCCTGAGACACCAAGTAGTTCTCATCCAGGGTTTGACAGACACGGGCAGAGCTCTCAGATTTATGCCAGTCTGACACTTGTTTGGCTGCACCACCTAGAGAAGCCCCTTGTACCTGCCCTGCCAGAGCTGCTCACTCAGACTTAAATCAAAAGAGACTGCTTTTGCCTCCCCTTTCCTCCAGCAGATCCCAAAGCATTCCCATTTGTCCGTAGCCAGCCCGCTGTTCCCCGTAATGCGCTAAGCTCCCTGACATGATGTTTAGCACATGTTCCTTGCTCTACCCCCCCGCTCAAAGGCAGCCTTATAGTTTGCAAATGGGATGAAACCACCGTGTGGCCCCGCGCCTTGGCTGCGCTCCCGCCCCACGGCTGCCAGAACCTTCGCCGCACCTTCCAAGTCATTATGTGTGTTCAAAAGCCTGCCAGAAGGGCTGGGAGGATAAAAGAAAGAAGAAGAAAAAATAAAGCAGAACAAAAAAACCTCCCAATGCACGTGAAGGAGCGGCAGAGTAAGCGAGGCATGTCCTCCATGGAGCACTGCCCGCTGCTCACCGTGCACAGCCTGCTCGAGGTGGGTCTCCTCCTATGTTGGCCTTCTGGGGAACAAAAGATGTGCTTGCTCGGGGAGGAGAGCTCCATCCCCCGTGGGTTTGTCTGGGACGGCTGCCACCATCAACAAACTCAAATCAGTGCTGAGAAGCTCAGAGGGATGTGTCGGGACAGGATGGGAAATGTGGAGATGTGGGCTCAGCCCCTGCGCAGACACTGGGACCTGTTTCATGGGGATCAGAAAATGCCTCAGAAGAGCTGATGAGTGCGGATACAAAGAGCTGTGGTTGCCCGTGTAAACAGGGAACCACAGCCAGGAGAGGATCAAAGCCGGGCTATTCACCAGAGCCACAGACCTCAGCCCTCGGCTGAAGGAAAGCACCGTGCCTGCCCCGGGCTGGCAGCAGCACAGGGGCAGCTCCCGAGGGGTGGCAGACAGGGATGAAGCCCATCACCGTCCCAGCTGCTCCTGTGGCTATGGAGGTGGCAGCGGTGCCGGTGCTGCCCCGGGCATGGAGGTACCGAGGCATCTGCGAGCCTGGATGGTACCATCCAGGTGCCATCCTGGAGGTACTATCTAGGTACCATCCTGGAGGTACCATCCAGGTGCCATCCTGGAGGTACTATCCAGGTACCATCCTGGAGGTACCATCCAGGTGCCATCCTGGAGGTACCATCCAGGTACCATCCTGGAGGTACCATCCAGGTGCCATCCTGGAGGTGCCATCCAGGTACCATCCTGGAGGTACCATCGGCCCCACGATGTGGCAGAGGAGCAGCCGGCGGGGCGGGAGGAGGTGGGATGGGCTGTGAGGAGATCAGCAGGCAGAGCACCCCTGCTTCTGCCGATGTAACCAGCTCTCCCAAACGACTGCTTAGTGTTTTCCCGAGTCCCACCATCAGGCGAGGCTGTGTGTTCACCAGGGAGATTTCCTCCCCCTCTCACAGCCAAGGGAACAGGGAATATCTCTGCCCATATTGGCACCTCCCTCTCCTTTTGTTTCTTTTCTCCATCCTTTTCAGTTCTGACTGGGCTGGATGTGGCATTTCAGGAAGCAGTACATTGTGCAGGGAAACTGCTTTCCAGCCTGGGCTGCCCTGCTAAAATCTGGAGTGGTGTTTGCTGGCATTGCCCGTGGCTGGGGGTCATCAGCTCCTGGAGCTGTCCCGATGCTCCTGCCCCAGTTGCTGAATGCCAGTGGCTCCCAGCCACCCCTTGCTGGAGGTCTTGGACTTCTCCCAGTCACCTGGAGCTGTTTGCCATGTTCCTGCAGAAGACCTACATTTTAATGCCAACTGAGCAGCTGTATAAATGTTTCATGACATTTCAGAGACAGAATGGATCATGCTGCTCAAACCTCCTCTTTCTGAGTGGATTCAAATCATACCTTTTCAGCTGCAGGGAACTTTGTTTGCTTTAAAGGGTTTATGATAATCTCCAGCAGAGGCCAACAGACAGCCAGCCTGCCTCGGTCCTCCCATCCCAGGACATCCTGCGGCCAGGGCTCCCTTTTTCACTGCAGGGTGGCCTCCACCATGCCTACACTCCTCTGCATTCAGAGTTTCCTGGGGGCTTCAAGCTCTTCCCAGTCCTGGAGCAGCTCTTCTAGTTATTAACAGCCCTTTCTCAATGCACACAAGTCTCCACAGTGTGTGCCTGGCCCACGGGCTCTGGGCTACCCAAAGAAGAAAACCAAAACACATCATCAAATTTGTTAATTGGCACAAACTGCAAAACTGGCAAGTCAATAGAGCTCAGTATGTCAACTGGAAAAATTAATTTAGAAGTTTTCTGCAGCAAAAAGAATGGTTTGAGTTCTAGAAATGATCACATGGGCCCGGTACACTCAGGAGAACCAGCCACAATGATCCCTGTGCAAGAGGGATGTACCACAGAACTGGTACAGGTGCCCAGAGAAGCTGTAGCTGCCACATCCCTGGAAGTGTCCAAGGCCAGGTTGGAGGGGGCTTGGAGCAACCTGGGCTAGTGGAAGGTGTTCCTGCCCATGGCAGGAGGGTGGGACTGGATGATCTTCAAGATCCCTTCCAACCCAAACCATTCTGTGATTCCATGATTCCAGGGTAAGAGTGTTCTCGTTGTAGCAAAACCACTGCTGTCACCACTGGCTCCTCAGCTGGGGAAGCAAAGTAAATATTTCGGCATTTAGCAGCCCTTTTTCTGTGCTTTAGAGCTTAAGGGGAGAATACATTTTCATAATTGCACTTCATAACATGAGGTTCTCTCTTACATACGGTCTGGGCTAAAAGGCAAACTCCCTTCCTGCCCTGTCCCACACAATAATTTCCAATTAGTGAGAAATCTCTTTCCACCACTGGCCTCCGCTTGTTTAAAAACAAACAGTGCCTCACTGCTGATAAGGATTTAAAAACAACTAAAGAGTGGTTGCATTTTGCATGAGAACTACAGATTAAGTGCACTACGTGCATTCATAAAAGAGGCACGGATTGATCAAAATTTTCTTCCGGATCTGTGCAGACACAAGAACTGATGTGGCTGGATGATGAGGCTGCTAAAGTCAGCGTGGTTTTCTCTCCCTTCTGGCAGACACCAGCTTATTCTTTACCCCAGATCCTCACAGTTAATTTTTTAAACCTCTTGAGCAACTTATCTTTCAGTATCTCTCTTTGGAGACTCCCATTCATCATGGCTATTTGTGGGCTGCCAGCACCCAGAAAGGCTTTTGCAGCGCGAGCTGGTGTTCCGGTCTGGTGAATGGCATGAAGGGAATGGCCGGGGCTGGGCTGGCATTTATCATCTGTGAGGAGAGTTTGCTTGAAAAAACAAAAAGGCAGGGTTTGGGTGGGTGAAACCCAGTGAAGAGCCCACACATGTCTACAAAGTCCTATAAGGGGAAACCCAGTGAAGAGCCCACACAACATGTCTACAAAGTCCTACGAGGAGAAGGGAAGCCCATTCCCTTCTTTTCCCCCAGCCAGGGAAGCAGGGGGGTTGCTCCGAGCGGGACGTTGCTGGGACAGCAGCTGGTCTGTAAACACACTCACAGGGAGCCCTGAGTGAGAGGCTTCTCCAGCGACATGGGAATGGTGCAGGAGGGGTGCTGGAAAGGATAAATCATCTTTTACTGGTGGATATGCATCACATAGGTCTGAATCCTGCTGGAAAACCCAGGCCTGGGACTGTGCTGGGATAGAGGGAACGGGAAAGAGGCATTCAGAATCAGAATGATGGTAGAAGCTGAAGCCCTGGGCAGTTCCCCAGCTGTCTCATGGTCTCTAGTCATTCCCTGACAGAAGCATTAAAGCCTTTGGTGTTTGGGGATATTTTCCCTCCCCCTACTTCAATAGAGTAGGGGCACAAGGTTTTTATATCATTTTCCCAACATCACGTTACTGAAAACTGGCCTTTCTGCAGGAAGAAATTATCTCCAGTTAAGTTTTCTTTGGAAGAAAGAAAAAAACCTTTTCAGTATCTTGGCTAAAATGGAGAATTCTGACTTTTATATATACATATATATATATATATATATATTGCTTGATGGCTCTTAACCTCAAAATATTTGCCAAACTCAATTAAAAATGGAGTAGGAAGCCAAGTTCACGGGGTCCCCATCTGTCCATCATCAGAGTCACAGGATGAGCCTCCAGGTACTGTGGCTGGGACAAGGAAGGTTTATCAGTGCACAGGAGGTGGTTTAGTCTCGTGCTTAAGAACGACGGTGTTCACCCGTATTTTCCATCACTGACCTACTCCATGGCATGAGCAGCATCACCCCAGCCTTGTATTCCACCCAAACTCATCTCTGCATCCATGGCTGGGACTGTTCCTGGTGCTCAACCACCCAGCCCAGGCTGGCTGCTCTGTGTCTGAGAGCAGGTGTTAGGATTCACAGCACATCCATGGGAGTGAAGAGATTTCTCCCATCGGGTCTGGAGCGTGTGCCATCATTCACAGCAGAGTTATCTCCCTCTCTGGGGTGGGCAGGGGAAGCAGTGTCCAGAGCCAGGGCTGCTCCAAACAGCTGATGGCAGTCAGAGCATGAGGCACAGCTGGGGAGGACGGGAGGGGAGAGCCCCAAACCAAGCCAGAATATCCAGCCTGGAGAAAAAAACAAAAAGCGAAACCCACAAAGTTGAAAGGCAGAGTGCAGAAAAAGAGAGTTACCAGGAGATTTTGAAATACAAAGCCAGAGCCAGCCCAGAAGGAATGTACACAGAATGCATGAAAATTTCTTCTCTTACTCTGACAAAGAGCATTTTCCACAGCCTGAGCCCCAGCACTCGTGCTTGTGCCTTCCCTCTCTTGTGGCCGGGGGGAGGAGGCCGAGGGCAGGGCTGCAGGCATGCCAGCTATTGATGTCTTCTCCAAAGGCGCCACGAGCTTTCTTCACTGCTGAAAACCCGAATCAAATTTCAGAGGTTCACCCAGTGCATCCTCAGTCAAAGGGAAAACAAAACGGGAGCCCCTGGGAGGACCCGACACGCAGCCTCAGCCCCCATGAAGCGGCACCTCCCCGTGCTCACTGGAGACATTCCTGGGTTGCTCACAGCAAGGCTTGGTCCCAGAGGCAACCAGGGTTCACCCCCCCGAGGGTTGAGCTGGCACATGTGGCAGGGATGGGTGAAATCCCCACAACCACAGCCCAGGGAAGGTGACAGCCAGAGGTGTCGCTTCTGTCCAAAGCGTAAAACCTGCCCTCTGAGCCCACAGTGAACACCAGGCACCTCATGCCCAGTGAGTTCACCAAAACTCCTCATTCCTACCCATTTCTCCACTTCTGAGGGCACCTGGCTGTCTGTGCAATGATTGGTGAGGTAGCAGGAGTAAACCATGCTTGGAAAAGGCTCTTCTGCAGCTGGTTATGCCCTGAGCTATCCTTGTATTCTAGATGGGAAGTAATTCTGTCCTTATGCCAGGAAAGAGGGAGATTTCTCAGCTATTCACTGTTTTAACTTCTCGTGGGACCAGTCCTGGTGCTGTGCCAGGGACAGCAAGAGCTGCCTCCCCCTGTGATTGCAGCTTGTGCCTCCTCAGATCCCTGGACAGGTTGTTTCCAGTGTTCATTGGGTCCTCCAGCTGGGAAATTTTACCATCAAAGTTTGAGGTGACAGAGAAAAAGACATCCTGGAGATTTTGGGCTCTGAAAGCTGAGTGATTTGTAGCTGAGGAACATCTCCCTGTATGATTTGGGGATGCCACGGCTCACCCAGCTCTGCCTGGGCACCCCAAAAGCATTTCCCAATTGGACTCAGGATGAGCCAGTGCCAGTGAGCAAATTTTAGGAAAGTGAGGTTGTTAATTATAGATTGCTGCTGCAAAACTTTGGGATGTGGGAACTCCAGCAGGCCCTGATGGTTTATCAGGGTGAGCTCTCTGGGCACTGCACCATCCCTAAACCAACCAGCTGTTTTCTCCTGCTTGGTTGCTCCCTCTCCCTGTGCCTGTGCCATGGTCCCATCTGGCTTCTCTGCTCCCCATTGTGGTGCTCTCACTCCCCATCTCACATCTATAAAGGAAAACCAAACCTCACCATCCCAGACAGGCCATAACCCTGTATGACATTTCATTCTAAGCAGCATTATGAGTTGATAACAATCCTAATCCATCTCCTTGGTGCTGAACTTCCAGCATTTCCTTCCCTTAAAATTCCCTGAAGGCCACTCACAGGCATGGAACTGATGCCACCTCCCCATTGTCTGACCACAGAAAAACTTAAAAGCTATTATGAAACATTCCAGCAAAAAAAGAACATTATTAACAGCAAGATGATAAGACTTGCATGTTTCAAAGGCAGGAGACATGAATGATTCCTTTTCCTAAAGAATTAAGCCCAATGAAAATGCAACATCTCCTTCAGAAGCAAGAGCTCACTCTCAGCCAAAAGGAGGACAGAGAACAGCACATGCTGCAAATCATTCTGAGGGATCAGGAGAATGTTACCCACACCCCTGCACAGAGGGGCTGCACTGCATCCCCTTGATCCTCCCCTCTGGAATCACAGGGAGACCGGCACTGCGGAGGGAACCTGATGGATTTTTGTTTGCCAGAAGACCATTAGTATAAAAGGAAAATCCCCATTAGCAGAAGTTATGAATTTCCAAAAGTCAATCTATTGGCATAGGCTGGGGGGGCAGTGCTCATTATAAATGATTATGTTGAGTTACTGCTCCCTCCCTATGCTTCCTCTGAGACGTGTGTGGGGAGGAGATGCCCAGAGGAACATGGAGCAGGGACTTCTCTTCCCAGGCCGTCCATAGGGCTGGTGGCATTATGCACAGGGCACTGGCCAGAGCTCACCTTGCTGCAGCTGCATTCCCTGTGCCCAGCTGTGGCAACCACAACCTGCAACGGGCCACCTCAGAGAACGGGCATGGGTTTGTCTTTGCCTGTCTCAGGGTGATCGTGTGAGATCTTAGAGCCCCTGCCAGTGCCTAAGGGGGCTTCAAGAGAGCTGGAGAGGGACTCTGGACAAGGGTCTGGAGCAACAGGACAAGGGGGACTGGCTTCCCACTGCCAGAGGGCAGAATTAAGCGGGATATTGGGAAGGAATCCTTCCCTGTGAAGGTGAGGCCCTGGCACAGGTTGGGCAGAGAAGCTGTGGCTGGCCCATGCCTTGGAAGTGTCCAAGGCCAAGCTGGATGGGGCTTGGAGCAACCTGGTCTAGTGGAAGGTGTCCCTCCCCATGGCAGGGCTTGGAACAGCATGAGCTCTAAGATCCCTAAAAACACAAGCCATCCTGTGATTCTATGATCCTGTGAATGTCATCACTGAGCAGCCACACGGTGTCCAGGGCAGCCTCTGCCTCGAGCTGTGTGGGGGCCGTGGAGCAGAGCCTGGATGGGCTGGGTGATGCTGGGAGCTGGGGCAGCCAGGTGAGGCAGGACCACCTGCTCCACATCCTGAGGAACCTGCACAGCACACACTGAGCTCGTAAGGACAAAACCTGTTGCCTGGGAGCCAGAGTTCCACCTGCAGGCTCTGATGGATGTAAAGTGTTTAAGTGAGAGCACGGCAGCCGCAGCACAACCAGCCAGCCCAGCACTCCTCCATCCACTTCATTGATTTATTCCCTTCTCTCCCATCCCTAATGCTCCGCTCAGCTCGATGTGGCTCAATGCAGCACAAATTAACAGAGCCCACAAAAGCCCTCTGAAGCCATTCCCCTGATTAACAGGTCTGTAGTGCTGAAAGATATCTTCATTTTAATAACCTGGCACTGAATGGATGGCAGCCACGGAGCTGAATGCACGTCATTCCCCAAAGGGAGGAGTGGCACAGATTTTTATGTGCTGTAGGAATTGCCAAAGATCAGGACAAATGACTCGAGAATCAAAAAGGAGAAAGAGGAAAGGTGAGGAGGGATGGACAAAATGCTGCAGGATTTGCTGGGGACTGTGGTGGGCAATGATGGCCCTTTGCATGACCTGCCAGGGCTCTGTCCATCCCTCTGGGCTGTGCAGGTCTGAGCTCTGCCCTAGGGCTGGCTCAGGGACTTTAGTGGTGGTGGCTCCTTCTGTGTCTTTCTGTGGAGCCAAGGCTTCATTAGCTTCACAGCAGGACAGTGACACACATGCCCCTTAGAATCATTAAACAGGAAGGTTGGAAAAGACCTCCAAGATCACCAAATCCAACCCTTGTGCATCCCTAGGACATACACAGCTGCTTTTTGCCATATTACTGGAGTTTTCTTTTCCTTCCTGGCCATGCTGGAATTGCCACTGCTGGAGGGAACCCTGAGCCCTCACCTGGAACCTGAGGTGTGTCCAGGCAGTGGCACCAGTCCTGCCCAAAGGCTCCCAGCTCCCAGCCAGAGTGCTGACCATCAGCTGGACCGCCCAAGTGCCAGGCAGGATGAGAGCAGAGCAAGGGGGTGCAGCAGGGTGGGACAGTGGCATGTGGCTGATTCTGAAATCCTCATAAAGCTCTATTTTCAGTCTTTCATCAGGACTGAAAACCCAGGATATGCTGGAATTCATTCAGGGTGAGAACTCTCCGTGCACAGAAGGTCTGAGCATCGTTCAGGGCCTGCAAGCCAGGCTTAAACCACTTAGTGGGCTTCCAAGCACTTGACCCTGGGATTTAATGGCTTATTGGGCTTGGCTGCACCTCCTGCATCTCTCCAGGAATATGCAGAGGCTGTTATGTACTCCAGAGGAATGACGAGGGTGGTGAGTGACTCTTTGTCCCAGGTGACCCATGTGCTGGGACTGGGGCAGCCCCACTGGCCACGTCTGCTGCTGTTCTCGCTCTGCAGCCACATCGTCACCCCAGATAACCCACAGCTGAGGGGACGGGAGGGAAGGCTCCGGAGCCAGATAAAGACAGACGGATTATAAGGTGTTTATGCTTTTGCAAAATTAAAGTCTTGAAGGTGAGACAGGTTTACATTGGCACAGAATTAATGGCTGGATGCAGCACAAGGGGACAGCGAGAGCAGGGAGCAGGGCCATCTATCAGCACGCGCCGATGGCACAGAGGAAGGAGATGCAACATAAATCAGGCCCTGCACAGGAAATAAGCAGGATGGATGACAGGCAGGAGCTGGTGATCTGTTATTCCCACCACGCCAGAAGGTGCAGGGACTGTGGCTGGGTGCTTTCAGGTCTCACTACAGCATGCACAGGCTGGGTGGCTCTGGGCTAGGTGAGCCTGCCCTGCACTGCCAGGTCCCAGGGATGTGCAGCAGAGCAGCTCTGTGCTTACCCACACATCCTGCAGGGATATCACAGGCTGGGACACCAGTCTGAGGCAAAGCAGGACCTGGGGGCTCCACTTCTCTCTGGAGGTGTTGGTGCCTGGTGCTATCCCCACATCCTTGAAGAACTGAGCCCAAACTGAAGCAGAGGTTTTCCTTCTTTTGGACAGCAGATGAAGGAGATTAGGGGTCTTTCATCAGTCCTTCTGGCATCTCTGCAGTGCTCTCCCTTCCTGCCATGATGTGCCTTGCTCCAGCACTGCTTTGGGAATGTGGGCACTCTCCTGAGGGAGGCCAAACAGGAATAGGCTGCTCCATGGGCTTAGACTCATCTCCAGTGTGAAATTCCCCAGTTTGAAGACTTTGGGCCCAGTTTCTCTTGTTGTTCACCAGACCTCCCCAGTAGTCCCTGGTGCTGCTCTGACTTCAAAGGGAAATGAGACCTTACATGTTTAATTGAGGCAAATTTCCTCCCTGTTGTCGGGTCAGTGAGGGGGGATTAATGGGGGCCAAGGCTCAGCCCTCTGGGGACACCCAAACATTTCAACACATGGGGCAACCCTGGAAGGTGGAAAACAGGCGATAGGGAGCTGGAGGTGACTGGAGCTGATCAGGAGCAGCTGAGACACATAAATCTCTCAAACTATCAAGCGCGGCTACCTCTCCCCACCTCCTTATTTATGCTGTGTTTTTTGAACGTAACCTGAAGCAATTAAGCTCTTTCATCAGATGTCCTGCCTTTAATTGACCTCCTGCTTAGCAATATCACTGGGAAAGGAAGGATGTGGGAGGCTCCTGCAGCCTTGCACAGGGCTGAATGTGGTGCAGGGACACCCTAAGTGAGTCCTGCTGCCCTGGTCCTTCCCTGCAGTTCCATCACCTCTGGCAGCAGCTCTTGCCCAGGGCTCCCCTCACAGGAGGGCAGCACAGCTGGTAGGAAGCAGAAGGCATTCCAGGCTGATGGGGAGGCACCAGTGGAGAGGTGATGACTTGGGATACCAGTGATGCTCACTGGTGCAGGCAAGGGTCCGGCTCCCACACAGCTTCTCTTAGAATCATAGGATAGTTTGGATTGGAATGGACCTTAAAGCCCAACTCGTTCCACCCTCCTGCCGTGGCCTCTGCTAGGCCAGGTTGCTCCAAGCCCCATCCAGCCTGGCCTTGGACACTTCCAGGGATGGGGCAGCCACAGCTTCTCTGGGCAACCTGTGCCAGGGCCTCACCAGTCTGTTTTAAGACCCTGCTCACACAGGTAGGAGCAGGTCACTATCTCCCGTCTTGTGTCCGTCAGACACTGTGCCCCCATCTCCCCTCACCTCTCCTGGATGCCTGTCCATGCCATTCCCAGGGAATGAAGAAGGGATTTAGCAGGGAAGGACAAGGGTCTTCATGTGATGCTGTGACACAGGGAGCTGGCTGTCCCTGCCAGCCACAGCCACTCCTGGGAGGAAGGGGAGCACTGCAGCTGAGCAGAACTCCTGCCGTGCTCGACCCTCCCCCTGTGCTGAAGCACAGTGACAGATTGTCCATGGCCCAGCAAAGCTGGGAGATGGGGGTTTGTTTGGACAGTTTTAGGGTCACTTCCAGGCTCCTGGAGATTCAGCTGCTGTCAGCAACTGGTAATGCAGCCCCCCAGGGACCTGGCCTCTGCTCTGGGAGGTCCTGCCCCAGGGGCCTCCCTCCTGGTTTGGGGAGGAATTTCTGATGGGTTTCCCCCCATCAGTGCACCCTGGCCCCAAAGGTTTCCTGCTGACAGTACTGGGATGCAGCTGGTCCAAGCAGCCATCCCCAGTCCTCAGGCCTGCCATGCCCAAAACAGGGGAGACAACCCAGCCCCAGTAGGATTTGGGATTACTCTAAAGAATTTTGGATGCCACAGGATCACTGCCAGCCATCGCACAGGCAGTGAGCCTCATTCTTGAGCAGTCACGCCATGCCCTGGGCAAGACGTGGTGCCACTGCTGTGCCAGTGTGGTGGGAAGGGGATGGGGGTGCCAGGGGCTGAGCTCTGCAGGCAAAGCCTCCCCCTCCCTTATTTGAGTGTTCAGCCTGAGCTGCAGCCCCTGCTGCGAGGCTGAAGCCCACGAACATTAACCCTCTGGCTATAAAACATGACTCGGTGTTTAACAGCCACACGGCGAACCACAGCGATCCTAAAAACTGCGCTGAAATTCCCAAGCCAAGAACTGCGACTGGAATTAATTAGTCCTTCCTCTGACAACTTTTTTTGGTGCCACCAGGTGGTAACAATGTGCAGGAGCCCGGTGTCCCCTAATGCCACCCGGTCCTGGACAAGTGCTCTTAGGCACTGGTGGCTGGGAAAGAAATCCCTCTGTGTTTGCACACCCCTCTCCAGGGAGTAGCAGCAGAGCATAACTACCCTTGGAGCATTTCATGGTGATGGGGGACTTGTTCTGAACGATGGAGGAAGGGATCTTACCTGCCACCAAACGTCAATTTTCTCCAATGGCTTTTGGAGAAGAAGGTATTTGCCTGAGCCCCGTGCACAGCAGTGCAGCGTGGCAGCCTCTGTTGTCCTGCTGTGACCAACTACTTTGCTGATGGAGTGTGTCCCGAGTGTTACTGTCACCAAAAGAGGCACCCACACCACATCTGGGCTGTGGGGACAGAGGAAGGACCTGGGGCATGGCAGGTTTTCCTCGGAAAACCCTGTGCCTGGTCCCCAAGCAGGGGAGGGAGGAGGAGGCAAGGATGGGGAAGGGCAGCAATGACCTCAGCAATAAACCCTCCAAGATAAAGGTTCCTTCTGGTCTCTTCCAGAGCCCTGATTGCCCCCGGGAGAGCAGAGCCACACAGAGTGCTTTTCTTTTGCCCCATCCTGCCCAGCCCTGCCCGGCTCTGCTGCCACTGCCCCTCCACCCTCCACAGCTACACGGTCCTGCCTTGACTTTTTCAAGGTGGAAGAAGGTGGAAATCCTTTGATGCCAGGAAGAGAATATTTTCTCTTCCCAAAATAAAAGCTACACTTTTCCAAATGTTTCCTCTTCTCCTGCAGCCCCCTCACCTTCTCTATGCCTCGCTCCATGCTCTCCCCACTCCCTACTCCCTGCCCAGGTGAAATCCTTGGCAGAGCCAGTTGTCATCTTTTCAACACCTCATTTTTCCCTCACTCCAGGTGTACAGAGGGACTTTTCCTGTTTACACACCTCCAGCTCTGGGGTGTGAGGTGAAACAATCTCAGCTTTCATTCCACAGAGGGGACAGGGAGATGGAGCAGCCCTGGCTGTGGTACCCACCACAGTGCCTCTCCCATCCATGTGCCCTGGGAGGGCTGAGCTGCTTCTCCCCAGGGACCCCTACTCTCCTCCTGTGCCAGGATCCAGTTCTGGAGCTCTGGCCTCTGGGCTGGCTCCCTCCTCTGCAGGGAATTGCCCAGCCTGGCAGGTGGCTCAAAGCAGATCCTGGACATCACCTGCCCATGGCCACTGGCATGTTCCTGGGTATCTCTGTGCCATGGATGGTCCCACCCTGGTATCCCATGGCAGCGGTGGTTGCAAGCTGAGCTTTACCAAGTCTCATGCAGCCATACTGAGGAGAGTGGGCTGCTGGCAATGATGGCCTGACCTTCCTGTGTTGTTCTCTGTGATTTGTTAAAGGCTGAGCCCATCCCTCCTGTGCTCGCCAGGGCTGGAGGAAGAGACCCCACTCTCCTGCAGCTGCAGTGTATCAGAGCCACTGAGCTCATAACTGGGAAGAAAAACTCTTGCACCCCTCACCTCCTGGAGTGGCATTGTCTCCATCCAAAGGTTTCTCCTCAGTGCTGGGCTCTGGGCACTTGCACAGCTTTGTGTTTGTGAAGCTGCCTGGATGGAGTGTCTCCAGCACCAGCAGACAAAGCATGTCCCTGTGTGTGTGTGTGGGGAGATTCACTGAGCCTGTGCCTGCTGCTGGTCTGCTGGCCCTGTGCCCAGGACCGTGTCCTTCCCTGGGTCCTTGGTGTCTCCTCAGCCCCCTCTGAGCACTGCACAACTTGTGACGTGGGTGGTTGAACAGACTGATCTGCTCCACTGCACAAAACTCCAGTGCCTGGGTCCTGCCTGATGCCTCCCTGCTGTGCACAGGATCAGTGTGGGGGATTTGGAGGCTGAGAGCCCCTGGGGGCCTTCCCACAGAGACATCACCTTTTTGCAGGTGGAGGTGGGAGTGCCCCCCAGAGCAATGGGCACCACTGGGAGCTCAGAGATACCCGGAGCAGTGGGCATGTTGGGGTGTGCTGTGACAGAGAGGAGACTCAAGGAATCAGGTCTCCACCCCAGACCACTGCCAGAAGTGAGCTTGGCCCCTGCAGTGGGTGCGGAGCATCTCCCCTCTCCCTCCTCCTGGGCCCCACAGATGGGAATGGGCTGGTTCTGCTGCTGCTGCTCCCTTTATTCATATATCATCAAAGTCACATCTCTGAAACGTGACAGAAAACACACAGAAGAGGGAAAGGAGTAAAGTTTACTGAGCAGGGTGGGAATTCTGTGCTACTTGGGGGACTGTGTCCTACTTTCTGGTGTTTCTTTCCCTTCCTGACAATACTCCAAGGGCAAAGCCTCCGAGGACACCCAGCCCTTGACCTTCTTTGCCAGGCACAGCTGCTCAGACGCAGCCTCCCCGACGGACCCTGGGCTGGCGTCAGAATTAAGGATGTTGATTGCATTCAGATTCTAATTTACTCGACTTGCTACTAGGAAGTCATGAGAAAAGATGGTTTAAAATCATTCAGGGAAAACTCAGAGCATAAAATTTTAATTGCCACCTTGTGAAATGAGGTTCTCTCGGGCTGGCCAAGCCTGGATGCTGTGCCGGCGTGGATGGGGATGTTCCTCACCAGCTCTGCTGCCATGGGCAGGAATATGGAGCTGGGGACAATTGCCTGCGGTAGGATTTGATCTCTGCAAGCAGTGGAGGGAAAACATTTTGCTTGACACTAGCAGTGGCCCCAGTTTGGACACTCTGGGCAGTCTGCTCCCACCATCACCCAAAATTTCACCCTGTAAACCTTTCTGATATTTGTAAGAGCTGGCCCTTTCACCTCTGGAGCAGGATCACATTATTTGTGGTAACTTGCTTAATAGAATAATTCTGCTTGGTTTTGACTGAAAATTGCCCATGAACAGCTTTCAGTTTTGGTGATGTAATTCAAACAGAGAATAAAAAACCTGTGGGTACATGGCTGATCCCTGAGCTTGGGTCTGTGGAATGCTGGCTCTGCCAGGGCACACACACCATCCATGGGACACCCTGGGATTTGTGTTTAAAACAAACTCATAAAAATCCATCCCAGATAACTTGTGAAAGTCTTCCTCATCCTCTCTGTCCCCCTGGAATTACCTGCACAGCTCAAGTGGTGGGTGCTGAGGGAATAGGGCAGGTGAGGGCAGAGGTCCCCAGCACAGACCCTCGTTCCTCTTCCAAGTTTGTGACTGGAAATTGGAAAATGGCTCTGCCTTCCCCTTCATGCTCCCTCTGAGCAGGCTCCTGGCCTCACACAATTATTTATGTACTGTAAGAGGCAAAACAAAGATCATTAAGGCTAGTCCAGCAGCAGAGAGCCGGACGCTGCTGTCAGAGTGGTGCTTTGCTGAGCGATCTGAGCAGCACCCACTCTTTGCTCCTCCAGGCCCCCACCCCCTGCCAGTGCCCCCAGGTACCTCCGAGCCCACAAATCAATAATGCCACACTCGGGCTGGCATGTGAGTGTGCCCAGGACGGTATCGATCCCTGGCAGTGCAGTGTGCAGAGTCTGTAATGGGCTCGGATGAGCTGCCCGGCCGGGCTCACAGATCCTCGAGCAGCTGGGAGATCAATAGCTTTCATAAACCAGACTGAAAAATAGGGGAGAGTCCTAATGGCACCAAGAGTGCTGGGCTACACTTACACAAGAAAAACAATTTGAGGAGTTCCAAATAGCAACATTGATCATGCCACTATTTCCCCATTTTTTTCATTCTTTAAGAAAGTTCTCGGCTGACTCCAGAAATCACAAACCTTTATTGGAGCCAAGGTGCAATTAGAGCTTGACGTGGCATCGCCGCTCTTTGCATTTCCAGTGGGTTGTGCTGTTTGGAGATATCCCTTACTTTAATCAGGGAAATTGCCTGGGGAGGTCCCCTCTCCCAGCTCCCCTGCACTGGCAAACCTTCGGGTTGGAGGGAGAAGGAAGCATCTCCTATACACAGAGAGAGGGGCAGAGGTGCTCTCCTCCTGCATTATATTGGTGACAACAGACTGGGTTCTGCTTTCTGAGCAAAACCAGAACCCAGACCCCCAAACCCCTCCTGGCCCAGCAGTAGGACCCATCACAGAGAGGCTGTGACCCCGTGGAGCAAGCCCTGCCCTGGAGAATGGCACTGGACACAGTGTGTACTGGGATGGCCCAAGGACACAGAGCACTGGTGATGCCCAGAGACCCTGAGCTGCCAAACCAAACAGAAATGGCATCAGGGAGCCCAAGAGGGGAGGTGCCCTGTGGGGACACTGTGGTGGGGCTCTGCTGCCCACCCTACACTGCACTGTGGAACAGCCCCATGCTGTGTGCCCTGCCCTCACTGGGAGAACTGGTGCCAGTTGTGGGGCTGAACATACCTTCACCCCCACAGAGGCACAGTCCAGTGTGCTGGAATGTTCTCTGGGCTGGGAGGCTGAGGGTAGCCAGAGCTGCTCTGGCAACCTTGGTAAGGCCACGGGCCATGGCCCCACAGCAGCTCATGGGAAGAGCTCTCTGCGTGCTCAGGATTAAATCCATGCTATTCTTGGCAGCACCTGAACACATGATTTATCTTGGAATACACCTGCCTCATTTATTATTTTTCTAGAGATCTGCTCTGCAGTTGTGGGCAAGTTTTGCCAGACAATGCCAGACTGAGGTTTTCTGTGGGATACACCAAGTCCAAAACTTGGAGCCATATTAGAGTCTGTGATGAGTGTGTTAAGCCTGGAGTTAATAAAGTTTATTGAGTCTTTGAGCCATCAGAGTCTGTCTGATCCTTCATCAGGGCTTACAACTAAACTGCCAGAGAAAATAGATTTGCTGCTCAGAGCGGGGGGGTGAAATAACCACAGGTGCCAGGGCAAGGCTGGCAGGAGAGTGGGCAGTGAGGAGGTGACCACAATGAGAGCTGGGTTACAGCCAGGGAATCTCAGATTTAAAAGGAACAATTTGCAGAAACTGCCATGGATGGAAGTTAATATAGGGTCAAAGTGATAAAGCAGAGCACAGTGGTTAGATAAAGCAATGCAGGAGAGATTTATCTGCCCTCTAAAGAAAATTGTGTCTGGTCATGGCAAATGGGAGATTTGCTTGGTGGAAGAATCAGAGAGTCTGGAGACTGCAAAGCGGGTGGAAAGTCCAGGGAGGCTCCAGCAAGAGAAGAGATCATGGAATCATAGAATCATGGAATCCCAGAATGGTTTGGATTGGGAGGGATCTTAAAGTTCATCTTGTTCCATCCCCTGCCATGGGCAGGAACACCTCCCACTAGCCCAGGTTGCTCCAAGCCCCGTCCAACCTGGCCTTGGACACTTCCAGGGATGGGGCAGCCCCAGCTTCTCTGGGCAACCTGTGCCAGGGCCTCACAATCCTCATTAAAAAAATATATCTAATCTAACTGGACTCTCCTTCAGTTTAAAACCATCACCACTCATCCTATCAGATCTAATGGGAGTGCCAGACCCAGCCCTCTCATGCCATGTGCAGGAATGGGATATCTTTGTTAATTTAGACGTTTCATTTGATTTCTTCCCCTGTGTCTGCCATGGCTGAGAAAAACAAAGTGAGATAAAAGTGATGATGGACAAAACCAACCCGATCCTGCCTCCAGCCTCGCGTAGTGTTTACCTGTACCTGGGGCTCTGCGCTGGTTTTGTCCCGTTGGACCAGAGGGTGGCACACCTGCTGTGAGCATCCTGAGGCAGGATGGCACTGGCAGAGCCTCAAGATGGCACTGGCAGAGCTCTCCTGAGCCAATCTCTGCATTGCTCTCCTCATGGCAGGTCTGCTAGGCTGGAGCAGTCCTGGGAGAAGTTTAATCCTTGGAGATCTACCCAAGCAAACAAATGTGAAGTATCTTCTCTTCCCTCCATCACTTCAGTCCCATCCACTATGCAGAGCCATAGGGAAAAAGGGCCCATCTGTTTGGACTTTGCTTTGAAAAGGAAAGCCAATCTTTTGGGACAACTTCTCCCAGAGCCTGTTTCTCGTCTGCTGATCTCTGCAGCCTTGGCACAGGGAGCAACTCAACAACGATTTTTCAGCACACCCGAGTACAGGAGAGAGCCTGATTTACAATTATCCTTCAGTTACAAAGGTAATTTTAACCGGGATTAGCTGATCCTGTAAAGTAATTGAAGCCAGGAGGTCTGGGACTGCTGCGCTGTTATTATCACCAGATGCCATCAGAGAAACAAAGGGTGAGGGCTGTCTCCGAGAGTGCTTCTCAAAACCTTCCTATTCCATCTTTCCAGGTATAAAGGGAGGCTGAAATTTGACAGGCAGGGAGTGGGGGAGAGGAGTGTAGAGATGAATGAACAGCAATCCTAAATAGATCAAGATGGACAAAGGGAAGGTTGGTGAGGCAGTGAGGAAAGGGACTGAACTCCTGCACGGAGCCCTCTCTCCAGCCCGATGCCATGCCCAGTGAAGGGCTGTCTCCTCCAGAAGGATACTGCTCATTATTTCTACTTTTAGATAAAGAAACCATCCCGCAATTAAATGAAGGAACAACCTACCCTCACCCTCTTGGAATACTTTGGTATGTTCACAAGTACTGCAGCTGCACTTGGGGTCACCAGCCCAGCTGGCACCCCCAGCCCTCACTGCCAACCCTCTGCCAAAGCAAAGAGCCCTCGAGTGGCTCTCTGAACATTGGTGCTGCTGTGCCCAGTGCTGCTGCCTGAAGCAAAGCTACTGGCCTGGCACCGGCCCCAAGGAGTCCCCACAGTGAGCACTAGGTTGTGCTGGAGTTGGCTTAATTGCTTGTAGAGGTTTTGGTTCCTTTGAGAAATCACCAGATCCCGCAGGTGACGGTCAGTGCTTGCTCCAAAGAGCCTGGAAGCAGGAGCACAGCAGGAGTGTGGGGGGAGTGCAGGGGGAAGGGCTGGGGGCTGGTGCAGTGTCTCCTCACAGCATCCCCCAGACACAGCGCTGTGGTCCAGCTCCAGCCTGGCAGAGCCACCCCTGGGCACAGCTGACCCATGAGCACAAAAAGCAGCTGTGTTTTGTGCCAGGGGCTGCCACCCTCCTGCTATGGTTGTTCAAACTGTCCACCTGTGGTACCACCTGGGCAGAATCACTGCCATACCTGAGGGTGGTTTATCTAAGGTGCCTTCAGCTGCCACAAACACCCAGTGCAATGCAGGACCAGGGCACTGGTCTCACTTATAATAGTCCAAGATAAGTTAAACTGAAATATTTCTGTTTGTTTAATATAACAAATAAAAATTTAGGATAGTCCAAGTGCAATTAGAGCCATTACTTGCCTCAGATCTGGGGGACATTTCTGTGTAATCAGATTATGGCACTTCCCTCATAGGTCCAGATCTGATCCTAAACTAGATGTCAAGATCCCTTCAACTCCACAACAGAGGGAGGAAAACCCAAAACACAATCAGGAAGAAAGCACAATAAAAAGGGATTGCTTCTGCTGGGATTGCAACCAGCAGCGATTGCTGTGATTTGCAGTAATCAAGGCCAGCCTGGTCCTGTCTGCTAGAATTATCTCTCCCACTAATCCCCAATGTGTTTCCTATTTGGGCTGTTCTGGGTTTCCCTGCAGAGCAACCTGGGTGAGCCTGTGGTGGGATCTGCAGGGCTGGAGCCCTCCTTCTTACTGGGGCACCTGAGACCCCTCAGCTGACCCTGGGTGTCCAGAGGAGAGTGGTGGGGGACTGTCACCTCTGTGGGCACAAGGATGTTCCCACTGGACGCTGCCTGTATCCCCACATCCCAAGTGCAGGAGCATCCCACCCCCCCAGGTGCTAGATGATTCAGCTCCCTGTGGCTCTCAGGACTTCTTGTCTCTTTTTTTTAGGGTTAGAGGGAGAAACTGTCCCCCCTGGACCACTGTTGGGGTAGGGTGTGGTTGAGGAGCACTCAGGCAACCCTCCCCACCAGTACAGGGAAAAGGAGCAGGACAATACTGAGGTGTTCTCTCATCCTTGTCTTTAAATAGGGTCAGAGGAATGAGGGACTCGACAGGAAAACCTTTACAGTGATTTGTTTCTTCATAAAAACTGATTTGTTTTCAGCACAAAACCGATTGTCATGAAAAAAAGAACAGAGGAAGGAAAAAAAAAAGAAAAAAGAAAAAGGTAAAAGAAAAATAGGATTGTTCCTGAATGGCAAAGGAAAGGCAATATCTGCTGCTCTATCCAGCAGCATTGCTCTGTCCCCTCACCCTTGGCACAGTGCCCCATTAGGAAAACGGCTCTGTGTTTCCAGCACCATCCATGACTGGGGCAGCATCACAGTGGGAACACAGGTGTCCCCATAGTGGGACCAGTGACGGGTGTGGTGGGTGTCCCCTTGGCAATGCCTGGTATGGCTGATGTGCCCAACTACATCCCACCATGCAACTCAGAGAAGCTCCACCATCCCCACCATTCCCACCCATCTTTATGCCGATGTTTATTTGGCCAAAACAAAGCCTAGCAGGTTTAATTTTCAGTCTTTCTTGTTTGTTATTCTTTACTCTGAGCAGTTTCAGCCCATTGACTCTGGGAACAGAAACAGGGTGGTGGCCTTGGGGGACCTGGCAGCTGCATCTGCCTGGGATGAGCTTCACCTGGGGAGCCCTAGGGGGCTGTGCTTGCCTGGTCCCCACACCGTGTGACATGGCCTGGGCTGAAGGGAAGTGAGCAGCTGTGGTGACTTGTGTTTATATAGAGAAATGTGTGAATCATCACAGATTCCTGGAAATCAAGAAGGATCACTCAGACATTGGGGCAGCCTGGGACTGGGACCAGGATGTGTGGGACCAGGATCGATGATGCCTGTGGGAGCAGGGTCAGTGACTGGTAATGAGCCCATTTCCAAGTTCTGAGATAACCCAAGCAACTGTCACTTTTCCAGTGGCCTGAGCATTCCCCTCAGTCCTCAAATCTGGAAGCTCCAACACAGCATGAAGTGGAGCCGGGAGCAGCCTTCCTCCAAAAGATAAACTGCCACACTGCATCCCAGGGGAGGCCATGTCAGTGCAGGGGACTTTTCCTTTGTCTACAGAAAGCTGGCAACTTGGTGGAGGATCCCCCTGTCTTGCCAGTTTGGACTGACCTTGTAGGCTCAGCGTGTCCCACTCCCTGTCATGCTGCACTAAACCCCAACGAGCTCCATTTGCCTCGGACGTGTGCTCAGATTTACAGCCGTGCTTGCAAGAGTCGATCACAACGTGTCCTCTCAGGCAGTGCCTTTCCACAGCTCAGCAACTCACAGTTTCCCTTGAAATGGTCTGGTGAAAAGCCCTGGACAAGCATTTCTCCAGGATGTTTTAGTGCCAAGCTCAGAGTGGTTCCTGCTGCATTGTTTGCAGCCCTGCCTCCCCCACCCCTGCTTTTCTCTTTGTGTGAACAGGAGAAGGAGCAGAGGAGCAAAGTGGGATGAATGGGAAGGCATGGGGAGGAGGGAGTCAGAGTCAGCTGATGGAGATATTGACTGGGCAATGCCTTGGGCCCTAACACAGAATCATGGAATCCCAGAATTATTTGAGTTTGAAGAGTCCTTAAAGTCCATCTCCTTCTACCCCCCTGCCATGGGCAGGGATACCTTCAACTAGACCAGATTGCTCCAAGCCCCATCCAACTTGGCCTTGAACACTTACAGGGATGGGGCAGTTCTCTGGGCAACCTGTGCCAGTGTCATTGCTGGAAGAACAGAGTCCTCACAGAGAACAGGGCAAGCAAGGCAGAGAAGGATGTGTTAAGGAATTTGGGATGGAAACTGTGCTGAAATCCAATTTTCCACTTCCAATGACATAGAAAATGGGGGGCCTTCACATGCAGACTGTATAGGTGGCCAAAGGAGGATGGAGACCACACTCCTCACCAGAACTCATTTACTCATTCACTAAACTATTCTCTTCCCAACAGTCAATCCCCTACTGGCCTCTTTCCAGTCCCCCTGGTCAGAGATGTCATTGCAGTGATCTCTGATGTCATCAGAGAGGTCATCTCAATCCAAAGCAGGGGGTGATGGACAGGACCAACCACTGCTGACCAACACAGTGAGCTCTGCAAGGACATTCAGACCATTGAGTACAATCCTTTGCCAAAAAAAAAAAAAAAAAAAGAATTGGGTAACTCGAATATGAGATGAATTGAAGGCAAGTGTGATCCATTCACTGACAAACTGTGAGTGATGTCCACAACCAAATTCCCAGAGTAACCTCTCCATCATGGACTATTCATCCATCTTGGCTGGTTACAAGGAAGGAGAGCAGAAAGCTGAAAACATTTCAGTGCCAATTATTTATTGAAGGGATGTTCTCCTCGGCAGGCTCACAGCACTTGAGTACTGTGTTTATCCTGCTTTCCCTGGGAAAGGCTGTGGAACTGTGTATCAGCAGAAGGGGAGAAAATCTATGCCAGTGTGGAGGCTGAATTTCCCTGTGTTGGGTTTCATCACCTTTATTCATAACTCCACTGCTTTTTGGGCCATTCTGGACAATATTTCTTCCTTTTCAGTGTTTACACCCTTCAGATATTCCTAGACAGCCATTATGTTGCCTATTAGTCTTCTCCTGGCCTGGCTGTATTTCCTTATTTTAATCTTTCCCCATCAGCAGTCCCTTCTGCCCCTTCATCATCTGTGCCATTCTTCCCTGAGTTCCCTCTAATTTGTCTACATCACTCTTGTTTATGATTCCGAGATCTCATTTAGCATTTGATTTCTGCCAAAAATAAAATCGAGCTTGATTGTTTTCGCTGATGACTGAAGGAGACATGAATTGTTGCTTGGAAAACAGTCCTTGAGATAGCAATATGTGAGAGAGAGAAAAGAAAGGCAGCTCCATCAGGCAGACAAACACACAGATGATATCGGCTTCAGCTCGATTGGATCTCCGGAGCACGGCTGGGGCGTGCTGACAGTAATAGCCCCCACTATTAGAGTGTTTAGCTTTTGAACAGAAATAGGAGTTATAACTCAGGCCCTGGCATAAATCACAGGGCCATGAAACTCTTCCAGGCATATGTCTGCACAATAAACTGGGCTGAGATTCCTTGGGGAAAGTGGCAAAAGTGCATCTTTCTTTGTCTGGGAAAATGTGGAGTTCGAGTCAGATCTATCAGTTTGATCACTGAATCCTTTGTCTGGGAAAATCACAATGGTTTCTGGAATTTTTTTGAATTGCCACAGGGGTGGAAAAGAAAGGGGTGAAGGGCAAAGTGAAACTTCAGAACGATCAACATTCATTGAAGGAACATCCAGTCTGGCCACTCCAAAAGCAGCACTGGGACTGCAGTCACTGCCCACACTTCTCAGGGCTGCTCAGGGGCAGGTGTCTGCCTGCACCTAGACCTGGACCTGGACCTGGACTAGGACCCTAACACCTACACCTGCACCTGCACCTGGACCTGGATGTAGGAGTGGTGGAGTGGTGCCTCAGGGTCTCCATCACTTCTGACCATCCAGTGACTTGATTTCTGTCTCCAAATGCTGTTTTAGGGACCTGGTTTTGATCACTTGGACTACCAAATTCTGGTGGATGGCTCCATACTGCAGACCATCCAGACATCTCCTTGAGGATGGCTCCCCCATAACGGAGCACACAAAAATCCCTCCCCTCTCCGATCCAAGATCCGCATAAACCCACACATCAGCCAAGGAGATGGGGGTTGGTTTTTCCTGGGAAGCCGGTGCCTTCCAGAGAGACCCTGCACAGAGGGTCTGTATCTCCGGGGGATTTCCATTTAAATGCTCCTTGGCAAAACCTCCTTAAAAAGCCGCTAAGGACTCATGGAAAGCTTTGGAAAACATGCTAATTACTGGGAAACAATGTAGCATCTCCATGGCTAGAGCCCCTCTGCTTTCCTCCCTCCCTTCCCTGCACTCCCAGAGGCATTTCCATGAGAAGGGCAGCTTTGTCTCTCTGGACTGTTCCTGCTGGTTATTACTGCACCTGAAGTCAAGCTCCAAAGTGTGGGACCCCCCAAGGCATCTCCACAGCAACACCCCCTCCCCCGAGCAGGGCTTGGGGCAGGGAGCACATGTCACCCCCGGGACCGGGACAATTAGGGATGGCGATTCATTAACGTTATTACTATGCATGGCATGTGCTGCAGCAGCATCCCAAAGCTCCCATCAAGATCAGGTATCCTGTGTGCTGGGAGTGTGAAAAACTGCTCTCAAATACGGACCTTGCTTCTGAAAATTTGACTTTGCAGTAGATTTCCCTAAGAGATGGGTGTTCCAGCAAGTGGGGAGAACCCCGGGTAACTCTTTGCTTTGGGGGACACCCACCTCTCACCACTCCAGCCCTGTTGAGTACCATGTTCCAATGTTTCAGCTTGGAAATCGACCCTCTGCATTGTGGAAAAAAGCCATGGCACATCTTGCAGCTTCAGTTCTATTTGGTTTGTTTTGTTGCTGCGAAACTGGGGATGGATTGGATGGGACTTCATCCCTTCTCATGGGCAGCAGCAGCCTTTGAGTGGGGGATTGAAATATCCCTGAATTTCCCCAGCAAAAGTCAGACTGAAAATGTCAGACTGCAACTTTCTGCTCCTTGGACCTTGCAAGGACTAATGAATCCTCCTGGTGAGAGGGAGCGGGAGGCAAGGGGGAGAAGACACTGGTGGCAAACATAACAGAAAAACCTGTGAAGGAAACCTTAATTCAGGATATCTGTGCCCCAGTGATCCCTCCACTCCACATGCTGGCATCAGAGCCCTTCTTCGCTTAGGATTTTGAAGAGGTGTTCCATGAGTCATCATCTGAATCCTAAATAATTCATTGGGATAGTGTTAGGGTTAGGGTGTACAGAGAGATTCTGGCTTTGCTCAGGAGCAGTTGGATATTTTCCTGTTCCTCAGGGGGACAGGGACAAAGTGATGAAAGAGGAGGGAGCTGTTCAGGGAGAGAGCAGCATGGCTGAGCCACACTGTGGGGACGTGGGGCCTTCCCACAGGCCAGGGCAGAGGCAACACACCCAGAAGCTACAAGAAGACAGAAGACAACAAAGCAGAGGGATGGCAGCAGCTTCAGTCCCTGCGATGGCAGCAGCTCCAGTCCCCCGAGCTGGCATCAGGCAGGCAACGCTGGCAGCGCCATCCCTGCAGCAGGTGCAGTGCCATGCATGTCTGCATCCAGGGAGTGGGATGTGCCTGAGACACTCTTTGCCCAGGTCAGGAGAGGCTTTAAGAGGAAGCAGCACCATGAACGCTCACTTCCCCGTGCCTAAATTCTTCCTTTTTCCTAGACAGGCAAGACCAACATGGCTCTTTGCATTGCTTTGCATCCAAGCAAGGGATTAACCATCCATGGTGCTTCAATGCAGACTGGAACCTTTCCAGAAAGTCAGCACACTGGCACTCCTTCTCTCTCTAAATGCTTTGGCTTCCTGCAGGAAAATGAAATCCATTAACAAGTTCCACCCCTCCTCGGAATTCAAGGCTAGAACTGTCAATTCTTTGGTAAGGAACTAAATGGGGGGATTTCCATAACAATCAGCAGCTACAGCATTAATCCATAGTCATATTAACCTGGGATGACAAGGACACGTCTGGCTGTTCTCTCTAATGTAATCTGCCATTGTACCCGGCCCCGCTGAGCCCAGCTTTGTGCTGGGCCTGGGCTGGGAGCAGGTCCTCTCCCTGGCTCTCGGCACAGCTCAGAAATGAGAGATGGGGACGCAGACAGGGGAAAGCCATTAATATGCATGTGCGTACGTGTGCTTAGCATGTGTCTGCTGCTAGTGTGGGTGTGAGCATGTGCATGTACACAATCTCCGTGCTGTGTGTGCCCCAGGCGCTGTGCCAGGCGTGCCCCAGTCTCTGTGTGGACACACAGGTGTTGGACCTTTGTGAGGTGTCAAAATGTATCTGGAAAATGAAGGGAAAAGGCAGAAATTTCAGTGTGGGATCAGGGCTCTGCAAAGGAACATAGGGATGTGAACATGAGGCAGACGTGTTGGGTGTTCAGCGTGTGTGAGCACAGTTTGTGGTTTCTGTGCTCTGTCCCTGTGGATCTGCTGGCACAGGGATGCTGCCATGCCAGCTCCTCACAGGCAGCACTGGTGGCGAGCCTGGTGGTGCCAGGGCAGCTCAGCGGGATGGTGAAGGTGTCCAGCCCCGCTTCTCAACAATGCTGACAGTGTGTCCTCTGCAGGAATGAGCAGCCCTGACTGTCTCTTCTCTTTTGTTCTCTTTGCTGCATTAGTCTTCCTTGAAGAGGCACCTTCTCTTCATGTGGAAAATGCTCTGAGCCTGCTGTTGGATTAGGAGATGGTTACAGAGCTGCAGTGGTCTGTGCCAGAACACCCCACACCAAATGAGCCTCATTTCTGGCCCTTTTCTTTTCCAAATCTTCCAATCCATTCCATGATTTCTGTATTACTACTTAGTTCTGTTGTAAAGGGGGTGGAAATCGGAAACTCTGATTCACCAGGATCTTTGCACAGAAACTTCACACACTGGAACAATTAATTAACCATTAAACCCTTTGTCTGTGTCATTGCATTGTTCCAGGCTCCCATTGAAACTCCTCAGCAAAGCACTTGGGCTGCCAGTGTTTGAGTGTGGTTAATCAACTAACAGGCTTATAAATACAATAGATACAGGAACATGTTGCTCTCCAAGCACCACGATGCTGAAGGGTCTCCAGCCACTACAGAAGAATGGAATTAGCCATGGTTCTGGCCATGTTGTGGCCCCGTGGAGTGGCTGCTCTCCTGCCCGTGCCAGGAGCTGACCGAGACACAGTGCTTGGGAATGTGCCACTCAACCCCTTCCTCCTCCCAGCTCTGTGCATCACAGAATCGTGGAATGGTTTGGGCTCGTTCCATCCCCTCCTATAGGGTGGGACACCTTCCACTAGACCAGGTTGCTCCAAACCCCATCCAACCTGGCCTTGGACACTTCCAGGGATGGGGAGTCCACAATGACCCTGAGCAACCACCGTCTCTGGGCATTGGGGATGCAGGGTGTGATGGGGACACGGAGGTGCCCAGGTCATGCTGGGTGATGGGGACAGTGTCTGCCCCAACACGGAGGGTGCCTTAGGGCAGCACTGCTGTATGAGGTGAATTTAATGGGGAAAAACTGCTGAGGATTCAGGAAAATTTCAACTTTGTTGAGGTTAGAGGTGACGTTTGTGTCTGGAAAAGTGTTTCTGCATGGCTGAAGTCTGGGAAAGCGGCACTGGAGGGAAGCAGGTGGAGGCATGAGATCTTTGAGGAGACCTTTAATGATAGAAATTTTGTCTCAGTTGTATTTAGGCCTTAATTACAGGGTCCATAAAGGTATTTATTTCCTGACGACTAATGGTGGGCCAAGGAGAGAACTCTCTCATCAGCTCTTACAAGTTTCAATTACTTTTTCTCAATTATGTTTATGTTTTCCTTGCAGCTTTCGGGAACTGCCTGTGGGCACAGGCGTGAGGGCTCCAGAGCACCCGGAGAAGGTCAGAAGACCGAGCCACAGAGGCTGGAGAGCTTAGACTGAGGTCAGAGCAGATGAAGAACAAAACATTTAATTGCAAGGGTGGATGAGTGGACCTTTAGGTGACCATCAGCCAAATTTTGAGCTTTCACTGCAGTTTTTTAGTCCTGTTTCCCATTGGCCCTACTGTGCCAACCATCTTATGGCCTTTTTGTGCCCATGGAACACTTCTCTGCCCTGGCTGGGATGGGATGTGTGTGACTTGTGTCCATGATGGGCAAAGGCTGCAGGAAAAGGTTCTGCTCCCATGTCCCTACAACACAGCAACAGCAACGGGTCCCTCTGAGGCTCATGGTTACACAATGAATAATAAGCAATAAAAATCCAGAAATCACTCCCAGGTTTAGGCTTCCAAAGCTGAAATTTTTCCATGAATTTATGCCACAATGCTCAAGCCTCGAAGCCCTTGGAGAGTAGCAGAGATAAGAGCAACTATCAGCTTGAAGTGGCTCAGGCAGATAAACATCAGCCTTGAAACAGCAGATAAAGCTGCCAGCTTGGAGGGATCTATTGCCAGAGCACCAGGGTGAGCCCGATTGGAGCCTGGTCTTGTGGATGTCTCCTTGGAGAAGGGCAGTCCCACAGAATCCTGTGCCAGTGACCTGCGCAAGCCACCTCTCCTCGTGCTGCATTCTCATTCCCAGCCCTTCCCCTGGATGGAGCACAACAAGGCAGTCATGGCTCTCCCCTAGCCCTCTGTTGTCCCACACTGGTTGTCACCTCCATCCCCTCTCCCAGGACTGCTCTGTGTGTAAAAGTCATGTCCGGGAGAAAATGACAGTGAAATGGTCTCCAGGTGTGCCAGGGGAGGTTTAGATTGGATATTAGGAAGAATTCCTTCACAGAAAGGGTTGTAAAGCATTGGAAGAGGCTGTCCAGGTAAATGGTGGAGTCACCGTCCCTGGAAGTGTTCAGAAACCATGTGGACGTGGCACTTGAGGATATGGTTTAGTAGTGAACATGGTGGTGCTGGGATGATGATTGGACTTCAGATTAAAGGTATTTTCTAACCTTAATGATTCAATGATTCTAGGAACTCACTGATTTCCTTCTCTGTGTGGAACTGCTCAGTCTGGGATGTCCTCAGCTGGCACAAGCACTAATCCTACTGCAGAGGGTCCACACCCCTCCTGCATCTCCTTCCAAAAGCTGCTGGGGAAAAACCAAAAAAAATCCTTCCCTTTGCCCTGCCCCAGGCCAGAGGGGGAGCCTTGGGCTGGGGAGGGGTGAGCTGCTGAGACCCCAGCCAAGCCCTGGGAACACAGCACGGACAGAAAGGGAACCCTGGCATTTCTGGTGCTCCACTGCCCTCCAGCCCCATGGCTGTCACTGTCACCACATTCTGCAGCTGCGGGGGATTTCAGTGATGGCATGGCAGGTCTGGCTGGCTGGATAATGGAGCAAATAAGGGGAGCATTAACAACTCTAGCACAATTATGGCTGTTCCCTGATTCAGACAGTTTCTGGGGCTCAGGCACAGCTGCAATTACTGTTTTTATACACAGGACAGGTGAGAACAGGTGAGCGGCACCACACAGGCAAAAATTCCTGCTGTGACATAAAAATGTCTCCAACCATTAGAGCTGTGACATTTCTGTTTCAGTTTGTCTCTGGGGCAAACCTTTGAGGTTCACAAGGCCCCTCTTGCCCAGAGGGTTCCTGTCCCTGCATCCCCTGGGCAGAAGCACACAGACCTGCAAGGGCTGGAACAGATTTGCTGACTCTGGGAGTGTTTTGTGCCGATGTCTCAGCTCTATTCACTAAGGGGGGGAAAAACGCGTCTCCCCAGACCCTCCCTCCATTTCCAAGCCAGGTGTAGACATGATTTATTGCACTGTTTAGTCATTATTCTCAGTTACCCAATTATGTTTTTTAAAGTTAAAAATGCAAGAACTTTGTTGTGGCTGCATCTGGGGATTCTGCAGCATCTGGAAGATGGTAAGGAAAAAAACCCCAGAGGAAACCAAGAACAACACCAGGAGCTTCTTGTGTGCTACCTGTCAGGGTATCTCCCCTCTGCATCGCGGGGTGATGGGGCCACCCATGCCCTGACCCTGGTCCCTGGCGGTGTTAATGTTGCTGATGCTGGGCTGGGGGTCCCAGGATCTGGTGCATTTGATCCTACTTAGTAAAAAGCTTCTGCTATTGCATAAACCCAGGATAATCACCAGGGAGGTTTCAGCACAAGGCAGATAAGGCTGTGGTGCTGCTGATGCCAGCACTTCCCATCACTGACTCCTCCAACGCTGCTGCAGTGGGTCATGGACACTCAGAGTCACAGGATCATTAAGGTTGGAAAAAGCCTCTAAGGCCATCAAGCCCAACTGTTCCCCCACTACTGCCAAGGCCACCCCTAACCCATGTCTGCAAGTGTCACATGCACACGGCTGTTAAATCCCCCCAGGGATGGGCAGCCTGTGCCAGGGCTGAACAATCCTTACTATGAGAAATTTTCCCTAATATCCAGCTAAACCTTTCCTGGTGCAACTTGAGGCCATTTCCTCTTGTCCTGTCTTGCCCTTAGCTGGAAGGATGGCTGACTTTGGGATGCCTGAAGACAGCAGAGCCTTCAGCTTTCCACCAGGTCCCTTCTGTTTACAGAACCCAGCCTTGGAGCAGCCAGTTCCCAAAGGAGGATGCTCTTAAAAGCAAGGGAATTAATTACAGACTCACAGGTGCTTTTAAGGTCTGGAGGGGAGAGTAATGAAGCTGACTTGCTCATCTTGGTATTTTTGTCTCTCATCTCCCCACGTGGAGCACGTGTTATTCCTGCTTCTAAGGCATTCCTTAGGTGCAGGATTATTTTTACCTCTTTGCTGATGCTCAGATTCCTCACTGCCTGTTTCCAGGTCAGGTCCCAGCCCACCTGGAGCTTCCCACCCCTTCCCTGTGCTTTCATCTCCCCAGCCCACTCCCTATGTGTCTCCTCTTGGGATTTTTCCCCTTGACTCCCCCTTGGAGGAAGGGCTGCAAGGGGAGTGGAGCCCTGGCCAGCTGGCTTCCACTGTCCCCACCACCTTCCCTGGCACCCCCATGGTACCCACTGCCCAGTCCCCGGGTCCTTTCCATGCTGGCAAGCCAGGTTTCCACAGGGTTTCTTGGCAGCATGGAATTCTGGTTAAAAAGCATCTTAGATTAACATGTTTGGGGCACATGGAAATGTGTTTTTCTCCCCAATTTGGTCCCTCCCCCAGCTCTTGGCTCTGTTTGCCCTGTCACTGCCAGTGAACTGAGAATGTCACCCCTGCCACCACAACCTCCTGTGCCTGCAGAGCCCAATGGGACACTTAATTAGGAGGGGGAAAGATGGTTTTGTCCTGAGAGCCATCGATAAGCACTGAGACTGGTTTGCAGCCTCTTTGCAATTGCAAATGGACAAAAACTAAATAAAAGAACCTTAAATCATCTAAATTAAAGCTCTGAGAACTTCGAAGTGCCACAGCCTCAGAGCAAATTATCATAGCACCACAGCTCTTCCTTCAGCCCTGATGAAGGATTTGGGCAGGGACCTGTTTCTAGGACATGGGGTGATGGTTTTAAAATAAAAGGTCAATTTAGGTTAGATATAGGGAAGGAGTTTTTTACAGTGAGGTGGTGCTGGTCTAGTGGAAGGTGTCCCTGCCCATGGCAGGGGTGGAACTGGATTATCTTTAAGGTCCCTTCCAACCCAAACTGTTCTCTAAACTCCCTAAACAGTCCCCCGAAGATTACAGACATCAGAACACTCTGCTCTGGGGGCCTCTGGCTGCCTTTTCCTCCAGCAACTCATCCCTCCCTGGCAGGGAGGTGAGAAGTGACTCCAATAATGTCGAATCTCACCCTCCTTTAAATGTGTTTCAAATCCAGTAGTGTTTATTCCCTCCTCGAGCAACCAGCCATACTTCTGACTGGTCACACAGACTTGGGAAACGGCAGCCCAAACCCTGGCCCTAAATCTGACACTTTTCCCATCTCTGGAATCCATAACTTCCACAAGGAACTGATGCAACTATTCCTTACTCATTCCCCAGTTACCTCATTATCCCTGGAAAATCGGGAGACACAATCCTTTCAGGAACAATCTCCATCCTGAGGGAAAATCCTGAGGGGTTTCTCCATTTCAGGCATTTTCCTTGGATTTGACAACTCCCTACTCCATGGGCTGTTCAGGTGCTATTTATGCAGGAACGGAGACGTTCATTATGCTGATCGCTGAGATGAGAGATAAGGTATTACCAAGGAAACACGGATTTTGCAGTGACATCCCAGGCGTTGACGCTCAGGTTTCAGGGAGAACGGGGGGGCTCACTCAGGGTCTGGGCCCCTCCCTGCCGGCAGGTGTGGAGGTGGCAACACCTCTGAGAACGATGGCTCCTGGCTCCCCACTTCACAAACCCCTCCAGACTAAATCCCTCCAGCTCTGGGTGTTTGTTCTTAATTTGTACTGCAGGGTTTGACTTGTGGGTTCTGAGCCTTGGGGGTGCTGAGCAGCAGGAGATGGGGGTCCCTGGGGGTCTCCTGGCTGGGAAGAGCCACTGGGGAGGGGGAACATGGGGGACAAGGGCTTTGGAGTTATCCAAGAGCATCTGATGACATGAGGTGACAGAAGAGGGGGGTGGCTCAAGGGGTTTGGAGAGGAGCGGTGGAATTGAATTCAGCAAAAGAAAATTGGGAATGAATGTCAGGGAAAAAAAGTTAAAAATCATTCTGGTGCTACTTGTGGTACTGGAATGGTTTCCCAAATTAGTTGGGGACAAACTGTACCATGAGCTGCCTTGGACAATAGGGGATGATTTAACAGAGGGTTCAGGCTGGGCTGGTTAAAGCCCAGACCCTGGGCTGCTTGGGATTTGCAGATGGCTCTGGTGTCCCTGGGCATGTCCCTGTAGCTCAGCTTGGCTCAGCACAGCTTGACATGGCTCAGTTTGTTTTCTAGGAAAAAGAGGCAGGCAAAATGAGAAAAGCTTAAAAAAAAAACCAACTAGACAAGGAAATCGGGTTAGAGGGAAACAGAAGCTCGTCACTCGTTAGGAGAAATCCAAAATAAACGGGATGCCATCCAGACTCTTTAAACCAGAAATATGACCTAATTTTCCCTTCCAGCAATGTACTGACTGCCTCCCACCAGCAAAAGCTCCCTGCTCAACCCCAGCTGCCTGGACACTGGCCCTAGGACCTCCTGATAGCGCCAGCTCCAGTCTGTGCCCTGTAGGACCCAGTGCACGGAGGAGCAGGGTGGTACCTGGGGCGAGCATGGCCAAAGGGCACTGTAGATGAGAAACTAAAAATTAAAACATTTGAATTATGCTGGATCCCCTCCTGGGAAGTCCAGGGGAAGGGGTGGCTGTGGGTCACAGGGGAATCAGACTCACAGACTGGTTTGGACTGAAAGGGATCTTGAAGACCATCCAGTTGCACCCCCTGCCATGAGCAGGGACACCTTCCACTAGACCAGGTTGCTCCAATCTAGCCTTGAACACTTTCAGGAACAGGGCAGCCGCTCTGCCCAACCTGTGCCAGGGCCTCACCAACCTCACAGGGAGGAATTTCTCCCCAGTCTCCCATTTAACCCTGCCCTCTGGCACTGGGAAGCCATTTCACCTTGTCCTGTTGCTCCAAGCCTTTCTCCAAAGTAACTTGGGCTGTTGGCTCTGCTGTTGGGGGAGCCAAGAGGAGGTGATTTCCCCATCACCCCTGAGCTGTTTGCCCTTGCCCCTGCACATGGGAGGTGGCAGGGCTGTCCCGACCCTGAGCGTGGGGCTGGCCGAGGCTCCCACCCCTCTGCACCCAGAGATGGCACTGGAATATCTGTGGTTTATTTTGCTTCCGAACAAGAAGTGCACGTAGTAATTGCATTGCAGCGTGCAAATAGCAGAACAAACAAAATCCTCAACTTGATAGGAGCAAGGGTTGTTGTAGCCGGGAAAAAAAATGATCAAAAACATGTCACACAGGAAAAAGGGTTTCCATTCACAAAGAAATCATTATGGTTAATTTAATTCATTGTAGCATTTAATATAGAAAAGCTTTTCTACAGAGACTGGGAAAAAAGCCAACATTTATATATAAATGGGTTTTATTTTAAAAGCTAATGCAGTGGGCAGGATGCTTCGGGGTTATTTTCTCTCCCTCTTTCTTTCAGTGCATATGCAAAGCTGGTATTGTATCCGAAAAACAAGGAATTTGCTGCTATCTAAAGTTTACAAATTGCTTTTTTTCAAAAGCACCATTTCATATCCCTTAGAAATGGAAATGACAGGGGTTTATCTCCTCTCTCGCCTTTCTCTCTATTTTTTTAAAGTTACTTATATTAGTATCCAAGGCACTGATTTGCAGAATGGGCTTTAAATATCCACCTACTGCCATTTGTGAGAATGCTTGGCAGCCCCAGCTCTTCCAGGAGTTGCATTTTCCGAATGGGCTGGAACGCCACTAACCTGAGCGTGTTCCTGGAGCACCAGGAAGGATGTCTGCCATCGGAGAGTCGTAACAAGAATCAGCTGTATTTGTGCAGGGGACAGATGGTTCCTGAATGACTGGTCTGATCAAATACCTTCAGCCATAAAATTGCAGGAGAAGGAAACATATGGCATCTCCCACGTGTGCCCTGTGTGTGCCGGGTGGGCAGGGATGGGCTCTGAGTGCTGGGGCGTGTGCTGGGCTTGAGCATGTGAGGGACACCTTGGAGTCACACACAGAGAGTCACGAGTGCTGGAACCAGGCTGGGTGTGTGCAGGTGTCACCCACCTGCTGCAGGGCAGAGCCACCTCTCTGGCCACCCCGGGGCTCCGTGACCCCTGTGGTTAGCCCTGGATACAGACCTGCCTATGTTTGCAGGTTCAAAAGCCATCCCCAGGCAGTCATTGCTGTGCTGTGCCACCCTTCTTGCCTTTCCCACTTTCTACGCTGGTTTCCTCTTGCTGCTGCTAAATCAAATTATTTACATGTCCATAATCACAGAATCCCAGAATGGTTTGGGATGAGTGGGATCTTAAAGCTCATCTTGTTCCTCCCCCTGCCATGGGCAGGGACACCTTTCAGTAGACCAGGCTGCTCCAAGCCCCATCCAACACGAACCTTCTCTTCCTCAGCCTTCTTTTCTGTATTTGGGCACCACCACTCATCCCCCTCGGATCTGTCCTCTCCAGGCTAAGCAGACTCAAAGCTTTCAGCTTAGATTGTGGTTCTGAGTCCTCCAGAGGCTCTCTCTGCTCTCTCCTTGTCACTACCTGCATCCTCTTCACCCCAGCAGCAACTGGCACAGGTGAAAACTCAACCTGTAAAGGTCCTTGCCACCTCTGCACCTCCTGCCAAGGCAGGATTCCAGTGGGATCTTTATTCTCCTTCCCTTTGTCTAAGATATTCCATCAGGATTTGTCAATCTATTCACCACCAACAACAAATGCAGCCATACCACATCTCTGGAGCAGGGAAAATTATCCCACTGAGAAAGCAGCCCAGCAGAAAACCAAGCCCAACAAGGTGAAGCACCTTGCCCAAGGTCATCCTGAAGCAGGGAATGTCAGCCAGTGCATTCCAAAAAACCCCACTCTTTCATAGACACCTCTACAAAGCTATTTCTTTGTAAAATGCCAACTGCTATTAAATCCCTGGACTTCTTAGCCCTGGAATTACATCCATTACAGTCTCCCAGTGCTTTGGGCTCTGTTCTGGCTGTATCAGCTGGCAAAACACCCTCCTCCTCCTCGGGAAGTGTCTGCGTGAAGCCAGCGCTCATTGCTGAGGGGTTTGGTCTCCACCACAGCTCAGACCTGAGTACCTGAGCACCTGCTGCTCAGGCCTGGGCTTGTTCCTGCTGCTGCCCAAGCACCCTGGCTGTGGGCTTCAAAGCATGCAGGACCAGCTCTCTTTCAAAGTCATGGAATGCAAAGTTTGAGAAGTGTGCTGGAACCTCTTTGTCTGCACCCAGATCCCTGATTTATTACCCCCAGTGTCTGCTGCTGTTCAGGACCGGAGTTCCTGTTCAGACCTTTGCTTTTCCATGCCAGTAGTTTTGGCTTTTCAGCAGGAAAGCTTTCTCCCTGGATTATGCAAATACTCCATGCATTGTCATTCCCTGTTTGCGTTATGTTCACTTCCCCTCTAGTTTGATTAATGCTCCCTCTCCCCCACATGTTCGCTCCCATATGTTTGTTTTAGGGATGGGCAAATAAGATGGGAATAAGAAAAATGGAACTGAACCTTCACCCAAAACTTAAAGTGGGTGGTTTGGAAAAGAAACCCACAACAGAATGAATAAGTCTTTGAACCACACAAATAGTTCCCTTGTTGGTGCAGCAGAGACAGTCTGGGCCCCAAAATGATGAAATGCCATGTGCTCTGCTGTTTCCAGAAGTTCTCCGCTTACTCCCCGCCGCTCCTGCCCCCAGGCAGGCTCTTGCAGAGGGATTGGTGCAGGGAGGAGGGTGCAACCAGCCCTGGATGCTGCTGGGGATCCGAGCTCCAAGCGATGCAGACCCACTCTGAGCACAGTGCACAGCCACAGACCCGGGATGAGGTTTGGAGGGGCACACAGCTGGAACACAGACTGCCAAGGAAACACCAAAATAGCTCTGGTGAGCCTGGTCTCCTGGGATCACAGAATCAATGCAGTTGGAAAAGACCTCCAAGATTATCAGGTCCAACCTTTGACTGATCCCCACCTTGTCACCCAGCCTGGAGCACTGAGTGTCACATCCAGTTGTTCTTTTACTCCTCCAGGAAGGGGGACTCCACCACCTCCCCAGGCAGTCCTTTCCAAAATGGATTCCAGGAAAACCCAAGTGCCCAAATCAGCTTGGGAAAACACCGCTGGAGCCCTCTGTAGAGCAGGACTGCAGAGATGCACAGTGCTGTGGCAAGGACCAGGGCTCTAGGCTCTCTGGGTACTGGTGCAGGGCTGGGGGCAGTGGTGACAGGCAGGTTTGGGTGCTGCTTGGCACAGCAGGTCAGTCCCACAGGGACACCTTGCAAGGATAGGCAGCTCAGGAGGAGGTGGTGGGGCCTCACTGCCAGCTCAAAGGGCTGACAACACCGTGTCCCATGTGGGGCTGGGTGTGGAGCCCGTGGCACAGGCTGGCACTGAGCTGGGCACTGCTGCAGGGACATGCTGAGGCACCGCGGGTGCCGGGCACGGGGCCAGACCGCCGGTCACAGCTCCCGCTCTACATCACACCGTGAGTTGTTTGGGAGAACCTGTCACAGCCTGGCAGGTTTCCCACTGCTGATGAAAGGAGGGAGGATGTCTGAGAGCTTCACAAGGTGATACAGCCATTAAGGCATCATGATAGACTCGCACAGAGGCACTGAAAACACCCAGAGATTGGCAGCTCTGGGGCCTGAAGCTAAACAAGAGCTGCAGAACAACTGTCGGGGTGTGTGGCGGGTGTGCGAACTCGCTCACGTGGGGCCGGGCACGCTCGGGAAGTCACCATCCTTCATTCTCACCTCCCTGACAGCTCCCAACTTGAAGTAAGATGTAAGCAAACAGAAGAGTGGGAGCCTCCGCTTGCAGGAATCGGAAAGGGCCATTCACAGACCTGCTTTTATTCTTTTTAAACTGAATTTTATGCTGCTGAAAGGCAGGTTGGGCTGATGGCCACAGAGCTTGTGCTTATCCTGGGCACAGGCATGGCACAGGTGAAGGGGCTGCAGCCTCCCCAGTGCCCCCCTCCACCTGGCACAGCACCAGTGTTCCAGGATGGCACCAGCATCTAGCTCTGCCTCGGGATATGGACTCATCCTGGTCCAGTGCAGCGGTATAGAATGTGGCAGAGGGGTGCAGGGTGCTGCTTGGGATAACTTTTCCCAGCCAACATGGGCATCAGCAGCGGCCAGGACACAGCCAGGAGCTTTGGCACATGGTACAAGGAATGGGAAGTCTTCAGCCATGCCCTGCTCCCCTCACTGGTGAGGCAGAGGCTCTCACCATGCTCCTGTTCTGCTGCAAATGGCACCTCCAGAAACCAGAGGAAGGAGCAAAGCCCATGGGTATGAGGTCCTGGGGAAGATCGTCCCAGCCATGGAGAAGTGAGCAGGATAGAGGAGAAAGCAGGAGATGAGTTTTAGGGAAAATTCTGCACCACTGATCCCCAGCATCCCAAATGAGGCCACTCGAACAGTGGCTTTGCAATTAGATTGTTATTATTATAATCCCATTTCTTTGCATTGTATCTTCCCAGACTGGAGAGAGGGCACTTGGCCTTGTGGCTTTTAGCTTTCCTTTTGCAGTCTGAACACTTCCCAGGGCTGGAAGGAAAGCCATGGAGCCTCCCCGGTCCTCTCCTTCACCTGCACAGCCCAGGATCTCATTGAGCTCACCCCCATCCAGGGCCACACCGTGGCTGCCCAGGTGCAGCAGTGCTGTCCCAGCTCTAGGTCCTGTGCCAGGCCATGGATTCTGGGTGATGTGTCCTCCCCACTGTGCTTCCACAGGGAACATGTGCATGGAGGAGACTCGCAGCTCATGTCACTTTTGTACCTTGAATAAACACCTCATGGGGAGTGATGTTTCTCATCACAGCAGCTCATTCTTACCACTCCAATCAAGTCTTTACTTAAGCAACATCCTGCAATGGTGAACATCCTGGTTACTGTTACACCAGACTCTTCATCTGCCCAATGTGGTTTCCCTTTTAATCTCTCTGAGTGCTCCCTCACTGCTGGATTAGCTGGGAGGTGACATGGAATACACCTGCCATCCTCAGCCCTTTCACTCCTGCTCTCCACTCCTTTTGAGAGGTCTCTGTGTTGAACCTCTGCTGCTTCAGCTTCTGCACCTTGGGGACCTCATGGATTGGGTCATCCCATGGCATCTCAGTCTGGGGAATTAAAAGACATGAGGCTGGGGTTTCCCAGAGGAGACAGGGCTGCTGGGCTCCAGGCTGAGATATCCCGGGGAGCTCCTGAAGAGCTCATCTTGGCTCTTGGGAGACAGGGGGAGGAAATTCCATCTCCACAGAACAGTCCACCCTGTTGCTCTCATGAGACTTTCTCCATTCAAATGAATTCTGGATGCAGATCCTGCCTGTGCAGATGGGATTGGAATAAAAATCTGCTCCATGCCCTGCAGAGGGTCATGTAGGTAGAGCCCTGTGCTGGATCTGGAGTATCTCTTGGCTCACCCAGGCTTGAGGGATGTGGGCAGCTGTACCTGCTTTCAGGGCACACCAACATAATGCCCCCATGAAATGAGTCAAAATACATTTCTGAGCCTCCTGCAAAGTAGCTGCTTTTTCAAGTGAAGACAGTGGGAAACACAAGGCAAGAATGTGGGAGAGATGCAGGGAGCAATGCAGGGAGCAAGGCAGGCTGCTGGGCACAGGGCTCACAGGCAGAAAAGAGGGGAAAAAGGTTCCCAACCTCTGGTTCCCTGCAGCCAAGCCTGGCTCCGCTTCCCCGACCTATCCCAGGGCATCCAGTAAAGGGGGAATTACAGGGCTGAAGTTCTGCACTACGCAAAGAGGAAGCATCAGCCAAACATTCTTGGCCCCCACCGCCAGCCATAATGAATAAACTCAAAGGAAATTAAACCACAAGAAGAACAAACCCAAACACCAAAGCAAACCAACCCAGCCTAACCTGCATCACGTGCACTGCGGGGGGAAGCCGGTCCCGACGCCCAGCGAGAGCCACAGAGGTAATTGCAGTCACAGGGCGAGAGGCTAAACCAGCATGAAATGAGTCAGGGGAACAGATATTAAATTTGCAAGCCTGGGGCAACAGGACTCCGTTCAGTTTATTTGCATTAATCAGGTCAGGGGAGTAACCTTGTTTTTTTTCTTGCAGGAGATACCATCAGCCCTTATTTGTTTCTCATGTGAAAGTATCACAAGGCACAAACATGATCTGGGAGAGGTTGGTGAAGCCCTAGCCACATCCACCCTGGCTGGGAGGAGCTGCTCAGCCTTTGCCTGATTCAGCCGTGATTTGCAGCGGTCATGGGCTGGTGTGGCCTCGGGAAGGCAGGTTGGCCACACTCCTTCCCCTGGTAGACACCAGAGGACCTGATTGTGGCAGAACCTCTACCAAAACCAGAGACCGTAACGGGGTCAAGCGAGTCAGCACCACACACCTGCTCACAAACAGCTTCTCACCTGCCAGTGCCTCCTCAGCCCCACTCCAAGCAGGAGCTGGGGAGAGGGGACAAGTTTCTTCAGCCAAGCAGTTCTTGGGCAAAAGAAAATCTCTGAGGGCTTCATGCGAAGCCAGGGACAACCAAGACAGTGCAAGTGCCATGGGAAGGGACCACATAATGGTAATTTTTGGAGGATTATGCTTGTTGCATTATGGAGGGTTGTGAGACTGATACACCCCCATGCCTTTGGGAGGATGTGGACGGGACAGTGCTCACCTCTTTGGATGTGACCTGTGGACAGGGTCCCACAGTTCCTGTTGCCCAGTCCCAGGTGCCTGGACTGGAGGAGTGGGACTCACAGGCACAGACAGTGGCCCAGCCATGACCTGTGAGAGAGCTGAAGGGGGATTTTTGGCAAAGGCTCAAGATCACTGCTCCCAACATCCCTGCCCATGGACCGGCGTCCTGCTGCCGCAGCAGCTGCTCTGCCTCAGCACCCGAGCACGGGCCAGGGCATTCTGGTCTCGTGCCCAGACTCCTCACACCAGCATACTCCTAATGACGAGCGAAGAAAAAGATGAGTGCAGCCACCCTGGGCCTAAATATCAAAGAAAAAAGGTGGTTTGAACTTGATCCAGGCCAGCAAAGCCTCGAAAGCAGCCAGTCAAGCAAGTCCAGACCTTGATCCTGACATTTCAAGGTTTGAGTGTTACTGTCAGTGTGGGCTAGTGGGAAAATGGGGAGTGGAGCCATGCTTGGCCAGACCTCACCAGCAGTCATGTCTGAAGGTGAAGCTCAGCTCAGACCTGGTAGCTGGCAAAACTCACCCTGTCCAGCTTCGGGGGTTTGGGAAATCATATGTCTGTACTGTGAAGCGCTGTGGATAAGGGAATAGCTGGGGCTGCACAGGCAGGCAGGGAAGCAGAGAGGCTCTTTGATGTGTCTGAGTACGGAATCCCCCAGGTAGGGAGGTTTTTGGACCGTTTGCTTTGTCTGGGCACAGAAGGCAGAGTCTCCGTGCCCACCGCAGGGTTCAAGCAGGACCTCCCTTTCCCAGGATCCAGCAATATTATCCAGCTGCTAAAGCTCAAGGAAGCAACGAACTCTCCTTTCAAGCTCCTAAATAAATGAGAGTAGAGGGCAGGCGGCTGTGGAGGGGCTGCTGGGCAGGGGCTGGCTGCCTCCTCGTCCTGCCAGATTGCTGCCTGCTGCACAGACCAAAGCCATCTTCCAGCCGCTGATTTAACATTCCAAGGGAGCAGATTAATGCCTGCAAACTTCTCAGTGGAAGCATTCAAACGCTAATTGGTAGTTGCAAGTAATTAAAGTAATTTACTCAGATTATAAAGAAATTTCTTAACAGTGATTAAGCAACTCTGGGACGTGTGTAGTTGTTTGTAATCACTCCCCCAAGGGGATTAAAGCTCTTGGCTGCGTGTAATATGTCTTGTAACACCCTATGGGTCCTGTTGGCTCAGGATAGCAGAGAACAGCTTGTTGGAAGAGATATAAATCAGGCCTGTGTGCACACAGAGTACATCACATTGGGAACAGTTCTCCTTCACAGGCCAAGCCTGGGAGCACAAGCCCCGTGGTGAGGGCAGACATCCCATAAACTGAGCTTTGCTCCACAGGCAGAGCCTGTGTCATCCAGTCACAAACACTACCGAAGGGAAAGGCAGAAGGAGGGGCAGGGCTGTGGGTGAGCATGGGACACGCTCAGGGCATGGCAGTGGGCACCTCTGCTCACGGGTTTCCATTTGCTAACCCATAAAATAGGAATAAAGCCACTAAAAAACAATAAATAAATCCACTAACCCAGTTTAGTGCTCCAAAAGTAATGGAGGAAAAGTGCCAGATATCTGTGAAGTTGATACTCAACAGATTACAGTAAACCAGTGCTAATCAGCAGATTATCACTCAGATTGTTTCGTGTCCTTGTTATCCCAGCCAAGCCTCCAGACCTTGCTAAGCATGGATTTAGGCTCAGGCAGGCAATTCCCTCACGGAGACCTGGGAGGAGGGAGCCCACATTGCTCATGTGTGACATAAGAATTTTTCTTGCTTACATTTCATTTTCATTGAGTGGCTGCAGTGATACTTTCCCTTCCTAACCCCGAAATGTGCACATGGGGCTGAGCTGGGCTTGGCAGAGTCCTGGCCTGGATAAATACCCCGTGTTGGTGCCCTTCCCAGCAGGGAGGACTCCTGTCATGGCAGAAGGATCTCACAGCTAGGCCCCTCTGCCTTGCCTGGAGGAGATTCCCTTTGGCTGTGTTGCTCCTGCAGCTCCAGCAAGATGCTTTTAACACGTATGTCCAAGGAGCCAGGTGATTCCCAGGAAACCATTCTGCGTGTGTTACAGCCTCCTCTCGCACCCAGTGCCTGTAGCCTCACTGTCCTGCAGCATCCCCAGAATTTGTTTCAATGTTTTGTTTATTTATAGGGGGTTTTCTTCCATGCTGGGAGTAAAGAACTGTAAATGTTCTGTGAGTACTGGCTGCAGCAGGATGCCAGTTTACCTGGGCACACAAGCGCTGAGCAAACTGGGAGCTCATCTCCCACAGTCACTTTGGCACAGAGCTTTGGTGTTTGCGTTCTGCAAATTTTTGGCCAAACAAAGCCAATTGTTCAATTATGATTTTTTTTCTCTCTAAAGGCAGCACAGGAAGGATGGAACAGGCTTTGTTTTCCTGCCTGGAGGAAGGCATTGTTCCATCAGGAACCCACCACAACCCTCCGCAGTCCCACAGGGTGACCCTGGGTATCACAGGGGCCCTGTGTTGCTTGGGACAAGCTTTCCACACTCAAATAAAAATAGATTTTTTATTTCTGTGTTCTGTTTACTGTGCGTGGAAATCTGATTTTCCCTAATGGTCCTTTATAAATAGTTTCCACCCACCCTCTGCTTGAAAGCTTCTCTGACTCACATTGGAAATTAGGTTCTTCCCCTCCTCGCTATTGAGAACAATTATAGCTCTTTGTTCCGCGGGAATTAAGAAGCACAAGGGCTGAATCCAGCCACAGGAAAATTGTCACTCTCCTTTGTTTTCTGTCTGCAATAATTATCCTGCCAACTGCTCACTGGCATCCTCAAACCCCGGGTGCCTCCAGTGAGCACCCTCCATCCTCCAGCCCAGCCTCCCCTGGCTATGTGCTGATTCAGGTTTTATTGGCTGCTGTTTGCCACATCTTTGATTTACCTTTTCCTTCCATTTCCCAATAGGAATGGCATTCCCTCCAGGACAGAGGCCCCCAGACAGGCTGGGCTGGCGGGGTAGGGGAGAACACGGGAGATGCTGCTCCTTGGGAAAGACTCCAGGGTATGGGATGTTGCTCATAAGAGGCTGCAGCAGCTTTCCCCAAGGAATCCCAGTTTTGGGCCATTCACTCCCAGGTGAAGCCAAGGTGCCCTGGCCAAGGTGCCACTTTGGGGTCACATGGCCCCTCCTCTGATGGGGTAAGAAAAGGCTTCCCTGGAGCACAGTGTGAATCCACATCCCACCCGGAGGGAAGGAAAAGCCATGTGGTTGTGCCACTTGGGGACATGGGTTAGTGGTGGCCTTGGCAGAGCTGGGTTAGTGAATGAACTCCGTGGTCTCAGCAGGCCTTTCCAACCTTTTCTGTGATTCCATGATTCTAGGAAAAGAGAGCAGGTCAGAGCAGGGGAAGGCAGCCAGGAAAGCCAACCAGGGGATAAACACTTTTCTCTTCCCACAAATCTTCTCCTGTGTGAAAACCCCTGTTTAAAAGAACACAACCAAACCCTGCCTGATTTGTTTTAGAGGATCCAAAATGACTCACCATTGACCCCTCCAGCCACACACTCATTTTTCAATAAACTGTTCCTGGGATCTTATAAGCAGAGAGAGAGAACAAGCGGGTGAATGCACAAAAACAACCCAGAGTGCCCTGGGGCTGCAATAACCAAGGCAGGAACATTTTAAATTATACCTTGGGTCAAAATGATTTTAGATTGATCAGAAACCAAAATTACCTCTGAGTTCCAGCTGATTGTCTGTGCCTTGGGTTCATCTGAAGGCTGCGTTTCTCTAGCAGCCACATTATCATTATTACCGGGAGTGGGGATACATTGACTGGGGTATTTTAAGCAGCAGAGGAGAAAAGAACCCTAAACACTCACTGTTTGAAGTGGTGTCCTGGCTGGAGAAATCCTGGGAAGCAGAAGTGTTCAGTGTGAAATGCTCCCGGCTCTTCAGAGCTTTGTAACTTCCACCTGAAATGGGCACGTGAAGCTCTCTGTGCCCCGGGGACAACCTGGGTCATCCCCACCAAGGGCTAAGCAGAGGCACACCCCTGGGGAACCAGCTCTCCTGGGTCTTCAGGCATTAGATTTAAAAAAAAACAAACAACAAAACAAAAACAAAACACACCAGAAATAAAATTTGTATTAAATATATTTATTTATGTAAATTACATATTCATTATTTTATACATTCATTATTATATATATTCATTGGTTTATATTTATATTTTTATCATCCATATATTGTATACTTTAGTACATATATATTAGATACATATAAATCTTTTGCATATTGCAACCCATTGGTACATGTTGCACCTTGATATGTGTTGCTGCCACATTCCCTAGATACCTATTTTTTGCTAAAGCTCAAAGCTGCTGCAGGGACCCTCATTCCTTTACACTCAGTGCACCCTCTGTGGGGTCCCCCCAGTCTCCCCAAGCCTTCAGGCTCAGCCTGAGCCCAGGGAACAGCACCAGGAGGGAACAGCAAGGCAGGGAGATACCTGCTTTTACAGTTTTCTAGTGTCTAAAACCCAAATATTATGATTTTGTTGGTCTAATGGACAAAAGATAAAAATATTCTCTTCTGGTTGTTTTTGTCTTGACAGTGTCTTGAATCTGTATTGATTGTCATCTTGCCGGTATTGTCCTGCCAATGGATAACCCATACTGGCCATGGATAACCCATACTGGCCATGGATAACCCATACTCACTGGCCAAGCATGTTGGGATCAGCCTGAGTGAGTGCTTGGCTGGAAACCTCACCAGGCAGGAATGTCATCCCAGCTCCATGGAGGATGTTCCTCCGTCTGCCTCTCCCTGTGTGAGGCTGAGACGGCTCCGGCTCCGCTCGAGTTACCCCCGTGAATGCTGCGATGTTTAATCAGGTGCAAAGAAGTTGTGTTTCCTGTCTCACTCTCCCAAGGATGCCCTTCTGCCATTTGATTCATTCCTCTGGCATCCAGCTGAAATGCACAGCACCATAGAGCCGAGTGGGGTGGGGGGCAGCTGGGACCAGGGTGTGCCTCTGTGCCCAGGGTTGGGTATGGGGGCACCCAGGCTTGCACCTTCCTCCTCTCCCAGAAAATGGAGAATTTTCCTACCAGCTGGGACCAACCATGTGGGGGTTTTAGGTCTGAAGGGCAGGACATGGCAGGATCTGCTTAATGGGATCTTCAGGTGGGGAGCTGCTTGCAGAGCATCCAACGCTGGAGCATCTTCTGAGGGTGGAAGGGAAGTCAGAGCCCTGCTCCCATCACTGCTCATCCTCTCTCCTCCTGGTCTCCTATTTTCCTGGTGGTTTTGTTTTTTATTGTTGTTTGTTTTTTGTTTGTTTGTTCGTTTGTTTGTGTTTTTGTTTGTTTGTTTGTTTGTTTGTTTGTTGTTGTTGTTTGGTTGGTTGGTTTTGTTTTTGGTTTTTTGGGGTTTTTTTTGGCTATTTTCCAAACCTGAGGAACTGCTTGGTACTTGAAAGAAGGAAAGATAAAAATGACTGTATTAAAAATAAATATTTAATTAAAACAGCTCAGGCTCTCCCTTTAAGACAAGCATGACCTTTTATCACTGGCTTCATCCCGCCAGAGCCTTGCTGTGCTCCCAGCCCCTCCTGGGTCTCCAGCTGGACAAAGGGTGCAGCAGCACACACCGAGAAGGGAGATGTTTTCCCATCCAGCCCCTGTCACTGTACTCAGGGAGCCACATGATGAAGTTGCCGAGCTCCTGATGGCTCCCCAGGCTGTGACATGTTCAATCCTATCATGAATTACTGCTGGGGTGATGCATGATTAGTCCAGCACAAGGTACCTGCTGGTCAGTGGAGGCTGCAGGAAGCTGTGCCAGCAGTGAATGTGGCAGGATAATGAGGTGGGATGGATGGGGAAACACCAGCCAGGTGTGGGACTGGGGCTACTGCTCCCCCAGTAGGAAGAGAGGAGAGCTGTGCAGGGAACGGGGTCTCCATGTGTGCAAGACTGTCCTGCACAGAGGAGCCCTCCCCAGAGCTCTTCTACACCCAGTGCTTGAGTCCTCAGCACATGAAAAACATGGATTTTTGGAAAGGGTCCAGAGGAGGCCACAAAGATGCTCCGAGGGCTTGGAGCCCCTCTGCTCTGGAGACAGACTGAGAGAGCTGGGGGTGTTCATCTGGAGAAGAGAAGCCCTGGAGAGACCTTAGAGCCCCTTGCAGTGCCTAAAGGGGCTTCAGGAGAGCTGGAGAGGGACTTTGGACAAGGATCTGCAGTGACATGAGCCCACTTCCAAGGGAGGGATAATTCCATGGCTGTGCGAACACACAGCTGGCTCAGCCCCACCACTGCTTCCAGCTGCTGTGAGCATCCCTCAGATGGCAGGGATGCTGTTTGGGGTGAGTGGAAGGCAGCCCTGCCTGTGGGGATTGTGGCTCAGCCCCCCAGAGCATCTCTAGCCATTGCTGGTCCCTGAGGAGCCGTCAGACTGCACCAACCTCTTGTCCCAACTGAGCTGCTTTGGATGTAAGGAAAAAACCTGGAGCTGAAACCTTCTGTATCCTGTTTCGAGCCCCAGCCAGGGAGGACCCTGACATTTATTTGTGTTGAGCCAGAAGAAAACATCCCGTGGCCACAGAGGGACAGCAGAAACTTTCTAGGAAAAACAAACAAATAGTAGGTACGTCTGTTTCATGAGCTTTAAGTAAAGCCTCCGCTCTCTGCGGAGCACCAGCAAACGTGGTGGGAAATAAACCCAAAATTACCCGGCAAAGCCTGTAATTGCATTTCCAAACCTGCAGCCAGTAATTCCCACAAGCACTGGAGCAGAGCTGCAAATAAACCAGCCACCGATGTGTTCTGCATGCAGGGAGATGTTCCACGACAGCAATGGGAATGTTTCCTCGGCTTGTAGAGATTTCCCCATGTGCCTTTTACCCCAAATAAAGTGATCACTCTCCAGAGCTGCCTCAGCCCTCACGTGTTGGCAGAGCTCAGGGTGGGATCACAAATCCCTGTATTGGTGTTTTCCCTGTGGAGATGCCAAGCTCCTGCAGCTGCTCGTGGCACCGTGGATGTGGCACCTCTGGCTGGGGGTGTCCGTGGTGCTGGGAGGGGGGACAGACCCCGGGGCCACCCGGGATGGGCCTGGGCAGGCAGGGAGGGCAGGGGGTGGCTGTTCATCACCCTCTGGGGGGGCCAGTAAAGCCCATTTGAACACTCAGCATTTTCAGGCTGTTTGGGTCTCAGTTCCTTACCCATGGTCTTCTATCTTTTCCTTTTCCTTATTTTCTTTTTCCTTTTCCTTTTTTTTTTTTTTTCCCTCTTAATTTTCCTTTTTCCCCCCTTTCCCTTTCAATTTTTTCCTTTCCCTTTTCCTTTTTTCCCTTTTCCCTTTCCTCTTTCCCTCTCTTCATTTCTATTTTCTTGGAAACCCCTGGAGCAAGCCACCAGTGTGGGACAAGGCAGGGACAGGAGCTGAGGTGACACAGTGCTCACCCCCCTGCCCTGTGGGTTCGGAGCTGCCCCTGTGCCTACCAAACCAGGCTGGACAGGGCTTGAAGCAACCTGGTCTAGTGGGAGGTGTCCCTGCCCGTGGCACAGGGTGGAACTGGATGGGCTTTAAAGGTCCCTTCCCACTCAAACCATTCCATGATTCTATGATCCTCCACTTCCATCACCCCCCTCCAGTGCTGGCTTCACATACAACTACATCTCTCCAGTCCCACAGTTCTTCCTCACTCCAGAGGGACCTGAGGGGGGCACTTTGTGCTGCTGTGTGGGAGTTAAACACCACAGCACTAAATTCTCTTGGAGAAGAAACTATTTCACAGTTTCTACCTGAATTTCTGCTGCAGCTTCAAAGCGAGAGCTGCTCTCAGAGTAAATGGAGAGGAATTCAATAGAGGATCCCCTGAGCACAGGCAGGCACCTGCTGCCATTGGGTGGGAAGTTAGAAAGAGAAAATATATTGAAGAAATTGGAACAAGGAGGCAGGAAAACATAAGTGGCTGCACAATATAATTAAAATAAAAATAAATAAATAAATAAATAAAGGAGTACGTGTTAGAGATGGAGCTGCTCCAGGAATGAAAGCACTGTGACGGGCAGGTGTTGATGCCACCAGGCATAACAGAAAAAAAAGAAAAATCAGGATAGTGTGGGGATTTTTTTAGCATTTATTCCAAAAACACTTGCTGAACACAGTGCAATCTCTTTGATATGAAGGTTAATTGAAAGAAATGGTACAGACCCCTTGGAACTCAGTCTGAAATAGCTCCAAAGAAGGAGAATTTGGGGCAAATAAAGAAGACAAAAGAAGACAAAGGAGCAGAAAAGCAGAAAGTTTAAGCAATACTTGGGAGAACAAAAGGGATCTGCACACCTGGCTCGAACCCCGCTGTCCCCATGGCCCAGCTTGTTCCCCAGGCAGCACACGGAGTGAACCGGGGTGTTACTCCAGAAATACTACCAGCAAATATTGCAGGTTTTTCCCTGCCTGGTGATACAAGCCAGAAAGTAAAGGAAAAAGGAGAGAAAGTTACAGCCAGACTCGGAACTCCCTTCCCAGGCCTTGAGTCATTGCACAGGTCACGAACCGCCCTTCGAGGACAGTTTTAGAAGTCTGTAGATCCTGTTTAATATTCTTCCCCCAGGCCTTTTTGTTCCTCCAAGCTTGGGCCAGAATGAGAAACGAAAACCCCAAGCTGGGAAAGCCCGGAACAGTTCTGGGGTCTACAAATCCAATGAAAATCACCACGGGGTGCAAACATCCTGGGAGAACTCCTGTGCAACAGTTTCAGAGTCAGTTCAGCATCAAAAGGGTTCAGGATAAAGATCAGAACTGTTGGATGCTGCTCCAAAAATTTTAGCCTTCTCTCTAGTCAGCACTTCTCCAATCCAGCTGTCAGCATTCCTAAACTCTCTGCCGCGGAGATCTCTGCTCGTAGGACATGGATGAGCCCTGACTCCCACACTTTGGGACCTCTCCGCGCTCCCGTTCTCGGCAGCGCACACCCCGACACCGAGGCACGGCCCCCCGAGCCTTCTGAGCCCCCCAGCCCTGGAACGCATCCCATCCACGGCTCCCCTCTACTGGGAGCCTCTGCTGGAGAACGTCTCGCCCTTGGCTCCATCGCCAATATTGGAGCTCCGCAGTAATTGGCCATAGAAGCCTCGTGGCGTTGATGTTCGCCTTGATTAGCAGAACGTGCAAAGCACTTACAATGCAAATTTCCCTTTAAAATGCCATTTCCTGCGAGCCCTCAATGAATCAGCTGCGGAGATCTCCCACTGAGAGCTCTCCTGCCAGTAAAAGTTGATAGTGCTAATGTTTGTGGAGTGGGAGCACAGAAGGGGGAAGAAGCACTAAAGCAAACTCATCCAAACCGTCAAATATTTGCAGAAAAATGCGCCCATTCTGTGCCCGATCCGTCCGATTCTCACCCCCCCAGCTGATCGCAGCCACCCCCAGCCTCTTCCTTTCAGCCCCAAGATGCAGCTGTGTTTTCTTTGTTCGCACTCCCTTTGCAAACGCTGCTCTTGCCTTATTGAAGTCTTTGAAAAATATTCTGTATAGAAACAATTCTGCCGACACATCAGATTTCTCTGGGCTCCCTCTCCCCCCTTCTGCCTCTTCCATTTGCATGAGAATGGCCGCGATGTTTGTGCAGCCATCACCTGGCATCGGGTCCTGCTGCCCTCCCTGTGAGGTCATTTCCTCAGCGTGATGATGTCATGGGCCCCAGGGGCACATTTCTGATGTCAGGAGGATGACCGGGGAGCCAGGAGGGGCAGCGAGGCTCTGGCAGCTCCCTAGGACAGGGATGCATGGCTAGCTGGCACAGGGATCCCAGCTCTTCATTTCCCAGCCCATCCCTGCCACCCTCTCCCTGTGGCTCGCCAAGAACTTTCCTTCTCCCCACCACAGGGATAACTGTGAGGGCTGTAACTGGTGCAGAACCCACAGCAGGAGCATCATCACCTCCCGGGAATTGTTGTTTCAAAACAGCATTTATCCAGGCAGAGGCTTCCTGGGGAGACTGTGACAAAAGGAGCGGAGGGAGGTCAGGGCCCTGCACGAGAAGAGAAGGATGGGGAGGGACTTCTCTGAGAGAGGGGTAATTTATCACCACAAACACTCTGCTTTGCCAAACCAAAGAGTCCAGCAGTCCCACCACTGCTTTCAGAGCTGGAGTGGGTCCAGGTCTTGTATCAAGGATTGGTCTTGGACTCCGGGCTGGGAGGCTCTGCTGGAGGCTCTGTCCTGCACGGCACAAGATGTGAGAATGGCTTTAAAGCCTGTGGCAGCTTTTAGGAAAGAGGGACATAGGTCTCAGTGGGCAGACTGGGCAGTCTGCCTCACTGCAAGGCTTCCCAGTTTCCCTGATGTTCTGGCTAAAGCATGCCACCATTCCCAGATATTCCCATAGGACCCAGTAGCTGGAGCAACATGTCCTTCCCAGCACTTGTCCCACTGAACCCTCCCGGGAGGCCAAGGCGTCTGATGCACAGGGGGTCAGCAAGTTCCACCAATCCAGGTGTTCAAACAGGGCACCATCTGCACTGCAAGGACTGGCAGAAAGTGCTTCCTGGGAAAATTCTGACCCTGCTTTTCTAGGGATTCAAACCATTCTGGGATGAATAAGTACAGAAACATCTCACAAGATTACCTGGTGCAGGACCATGTGAGCTGAGGTGCTGAGCTGCTCTCAGTCAGTTCCTGCTGCAGAGCTCTTGTGCCTCTGCCCACTGCTCCTCCTTTCCTCGCAGCACTGCTGGAACCAGCCATTCTCTGGGATCCCCGTTCCGAGTCCTGGACAGGCTGCCCAACATCACATTACACCCTCAGCTTGCTCCTCAGACAGACAAAAGTCCCAAAGCTGGAGCCAGTCCAAACCAGCCTGTTCTCCCCTTCCCTCAGCACTCACAGGGAGCACAGGCTGGAGCAGAGCGAGGGTGGGCACGACCCAGGCTGGGACTCCCCTCCAAGCAGCATGAGCCAACTCTGTGTCCCATGAGGTGGGCAGGGAGCCCATGTATGATCCCAGATTGATCTGATTTACAGTCTGTCATGTTTTAAATCTCCCATTACTGTCATGGCCTCAGCCTTTCCTTCCTTTGTTTTCCAGATGGTATTTTTTCCATCTTATCTTCTTTTATCAAACTCTTGTTTCCTCCTTCTGGAATCACCACATTCCTGATCTATATGCAGATTAAACCCTGGGAACAGATGCTATTGTCAACTTTTATTAGTTTATTGCATTAAGAAAGGACAATATCTTTACAGTCATTGATATAATATAAGACTCATCGTAAGTCTCATCTGCTGGAAGTGACAGCAGGAAAACAAAGACTCTTCTGAACTGGAGCCATGGTCACAAATCAGGACCTGAGTACGGACACCCGAGACGGGGGGGAGGAGCAGAGGGATCCCCGGCGTGTGGAGGTTGTCCATGTCCCACACACATGGGGGATGATCCCAGAGCTCGGCATGGAGCCTCACAGGGAGAATGTCAGCTCCGGGAGAGACAAACCATGAGGCCAATTCAGCTGTTTGTATCACTCTCCTGGTTGGTGTTCTACTGAAACAGAGTCCTTCCCTTCTGCCACCGCTGGGCACCCGCCCGGCCATCACAGGCAGGTTTCTTCCCTGGCCCCACGTTTTGCCTCTTCACTGCATGTGTATTTATTATTTACACACAGGCCTCCAGCTGCATATCATGTTACAAAAAGTCATTCAGAGCTCTGTTTGGTGAGAGATAAGAGAGGCAGGAGAGCTGCCAGCTCCATGAGGAGGGAAGGGAGGAAAGGTACCCACAGCCTTTCTTCCCTTGCTCTGGCTGGGAACTCAAACTTGACTCCCCTGGACTGAGGGAAAAAACTGCCAATGAGCTGAGCATTTGGTATTTGCTGGGCAGTTGGATGGGCATGGCAAGTCCCTTCCAGCTGGAAATAGTCTCTCCTCTCCTCTCCTCTCCTCTCCTCTCCTCTCCTCTCCTCTCCTCTCCTCTCCGAGCAGTTTGCTGCTGCTTAGAGGGACCAAAGCCAAGTGAAAACAGAGCAGAGGGGATGTAGGAGAAACTGGGCTAAGCTGCACTTTCAGAAGCAACTGGGTTTCCGTCGGATGGTGTTTTCCTGGCAGTTTTCCCGGAGCGCTGCGTGTTTGCTGTGTGGGGGCTGCTGGGGAGGGGGATCTGGGGGTCATGGGGGAGCGGCACTGCTGGGGGAGTGGCGCTGCTGGGGGAGCTCAGGAGAGTCACTACTCCCTCTCCCTGCTGGGATGGAACCAGGTTAATGGGACAGATATTTTTAGTGTTGACTGGCCAAGCCGGTGCTGCTGGTGGTGCTTAACCTGGAGCCACATAAAGCAGGTGAAGCAAAGCTCTTTGAAAAATGAGATTTTCTGAAAAACACTTACCTCTCTGCTCACTTTCCCCCAGCTCTGTGCAGGGAGTGGGGCACCCACCGAGCGGGCACCCACCCCATCTCCCTCCTTCATCCTCATGTTTTACCATGTCACAATAACTCAGTGCAAAGACCAATTATGCTGCAATACCAGATGGACGCTGTGTCTCTCCCAGCCTGGCAGCAACTGGCTCCCAGGGTGCCTCTCTCTCCTGCCCCGTGAGCCAACCGTGGTGCACCAGGGATCACCTTTGGGAGGATTATTTAACTCCTGCACCTTTCCAGGCACTGCAGGCCCAGCACGGCTGCTGCCGGTATCCACACAGCACAGCAGCTACTGCAGGTGAGGCTCCAGCTCCCTGGGAGAGATGGAAACACTTAACTCCATTACCCAGTCACTTCCACGCTCACGGGGCTGCAGCTGAACCAGAGCAGGGAAGCACCAAAGGCTACTTCTTGTCAGTGTGATTTGAAGTGACGCCTCCCTTCCTTCCCAGCAGCCCTGAGAGACCTCACGCTCTCCACAGCTCTGGTTTGGTCCTTGTGTTTTGTCTTCCGAAATTCCCTCATGCAGCAGTGTTGGTAGGTATGATTCAACCTGCCCTCAGTTCCAGTGGCCTCACAGGGACAGGTAAAAAAATACTAAAGGAAAAGGGAACACAGTGATCCCTGTCAGCAGTGACATGTGGCTGTCTTTGGAAGCGGCTGATGTCATACACCTGCCTTCCCAAGGAAGCATCACACCTGGCAGGATGGCACAAGGGAGCACAGGGTTCAGAGGGGCTCCATCCCATCCCCTGCCCTCAGTCAGCAGGGGGAACTGCTGCTGCTCCACCCCCACCTCTGCTGCACATCTCTTGAGGGACCAAATCCTGCACCTGCAACCACTCTGCATGTGACACCTGTAATCCGTGTGTGTTTACATGAATTCCAGTTAGAACCTGCATTCCAGCACGGACTGAAGCTTCCCCCGCAACCAAAGCACTTGGTTTCCTTTTCCTTTCTCCTTTCCCCTCCTTTTTTCCCCTTGTTGAACTCCGTCCTGATTTCCCCAGGGCTGGCAGGCACAAGGCATCCCGTGCAGCATGAGGGAGGTGAGAGGAACCTGTGGTGGGATGGGAATGGCCACTGGCTCCTGGACTCAGCTGTGATGGGAGCTGGATCCCCGCTGACTGCAGGGGTGCCAGGGACTTGGAACAAGCTGGATTGGGTCATGGGCTATAATTTGGTCCAGGCTTTGTAAATACATTGATGAACATCCAAAAGAGAAAAAAGGAACACAAACTCTGAGGATACCCTGTGAGGAGGCAGATCAGGGCTGTGTATCCATGTGTTCCCAGGCTGTGTTCTCCCAGGGCAGTGCCTCACATCAGCCACCAGCTCAGCAGATTACAGCTCCATCCTCTGTGGTGACTTTGGGAAGCGCTGAGGGCTGGGAATAAGGAGCCATGTGAGTTTTCTGCACCCCTCATGAGCCAACTGGCAGGGTGAAGTCCCAGCTGCTTTTCAGCCTTCCCGGCTTCCCTGGAGCAGGGCTTGATTCTTGATCTTGCTACACCAGCAGACACTTGCTTCCCTTCCTAAAAGCAGGTCCCATAGGCAGACCCCAGCTTGGCCTCAGCACACCCGTCCTGCCCTTCCTTTCCATTTTTCCTGTGTTTTTCCCCCTTTCTTCATCCTCTGGGATTCCTCCACCCAGAAAGCATGGAGATCACAAGCAGAGAGGCAGTGTTGGGCTGTTCTGAGGTGTCTGGTTTGGCACCACAGCAGGGCTGGGGGTACTCAGGGATGGAGGGGACAAGAACCATCACAGAGGGACCCCAACTCACTCCCTCTGGAGCCAGTGGAGCTCCCGGCTGTGTGCTGGGGGAGGGAGGTTTCAAAGGAGCTCATCCCAAGGCCACATCTGCTGCATGTGTTTAAAACAACTCATTAAAGTTCCTGAAAGGCCTAAAAAATGAGTAATTCTCTAAATGAGGGAGGCTATAATAGCTCTCTAACAAGCTGTAATAGGAGGGTGGTGAGTGTCTCCGGAGCTCGTGGGCCCCCCCACCATCCCAAAAAACACGGGGATGGAACACGGGGTCCACGTGGGGGGAACACGGGCATGGGCAGAATGAGTACCGAGCTGGAAAACATGGGGTGAGGGGAAATGAACAGCCAGGAATAAACAGATTTCAAGGCTCTGGAAGCAGTAAAGCCTCCAGGAGATTTATGGGGGAACCAGTCTCCAGTTGTTGTGAGGTGACCATACCACCTGCACGGGCTGGGTTTGTCCTGCTGTTTGGGGCAGGAAGGGACATTCTCCTTGCCATTACGCCATGCACATGAAGGCACAGGAGCCCAGCAGGAAGGAGGTGGTAAAATACCCCGGGGAAAACCTGGAGAGCTCTCTGCTCTCTGCACATTCCCCACAGCTCCTGGGGAGTCAGGATGGTGGGAGCTCCTCACCCCACCACTGCCTTTCTGTAGAGGGATCCCACAGCCAGGATGGAGGCCAGGGAAAGGGGGCACTCCTTTGTGGGGTTCTGCAGTTGTCTTCCAGCTGGATCTGATGCTTTGGAAATTGTTTGGATTGCTTTTCCTTCTTCACCAAGCCAACACATCAGCACATGCCACCTCTTCACCAAACACCTCCTGCTGCCGCAGTGTCCTCCCCGGCATCGGCGGTGGGATGGATCCACCAGCTGGCACCAGGGTTGGGCTGGCTTCCCGTCACCATTGCCAGCGAGCAGATGACATTTCATTGGGCTTCCAAAGGACTGGAGCACATTGGCAGTTCAGGATTCAAGATGTTCTGCTCTTGTGAACAGCCCACACTGCTATATCAGGGAGATGATGCACCAGCCTCCTGGCACGTCTCTGGGCTGTGACATCATGGGGGGACATAACTCATCGAGCTCTGCCTCAACCTGAGCCACACGTCCCACCCACTCCTTTGGGGCTGCTTCGTCCTTGGGATAAGGATACTTCCCAGGATGAAGGAGATTTAAGATGGGAATCGGGGGCTTAGAGAAGCCTCTGCTTGCCCAGATCTGATGTGCCACCTTGTGAGTGGTACGTGGAACCAGCAGGATGCACAGAAGGAGGCACGAAGGACAGTCAGGATTGTGTTCACATCATGTCTGGAGATCACAAATTCTTCTTTGTTTCTTAAGGCTCCAGGTCCTGGCAAAGTAAGGTTGAAAGACTTTGTTTAAAAACATCCTCATGGCCACAGGAAAGAAGACTTGTGAAACAGGAGCAAGGTTTCCCCAAAGCACCCTGAGAGTCTGGAGGAGAACCCCATCAGCCTCGCTCCATTTCCTGAGTTACACATTAGGCTTTCTCTCAAGATGTTTTTGGGTTGGCCTTGACTTCCAACCTCTCAGGTTGTCATTTGGATGTTACAAAATAAACTCATTTAGCCCAACCTGGGTCCTCCCTGCTCCTTCAGGAGTGTTACTGTAGCTGGATTTCCTCTGCCTGAGATCAACTCTGCTGAAAATAGGACCCACAAGGGATCAGATGTGTCTCAGCAAACTTCAGGGCTGCTAAGGCTGTGACCTCCTCCATTAATGATCCTGCAGTGCTCTCTCCTCCCTCTGCAGCATGCACAGTGTTGGGATGCAGTCCTTGGAACCCGGTATTCCAGAGGCACGGCTGTGGGATGGGCTGATGTCACTGCTGCTGTCTGGGCAGAAGTTTATTTATCCAACTGTCATCATTAAATTCCAGTCAGTCATCCAGGTGTCCTCTCCAAGAGGAAGGTCAGGGAGAGGAAAAGAAATGGGAGAGAAACAAGAGAGGCTGTGAGATCTGCAGATGCACCCTTTGCCATGCCCAAGGATGTTAGAGCTTCTCCTGGATAGGTTTAGGGAGTGAGATTTGTGTGTGTGTGAGAGAGAACATGTGTGTGAGGGAGAACATGTGTGTGTGGGAAGGGAGGGAGGGAGGGAGGGAGGGAGAGAGGGAGATGCTCTGGATTTCTTTGCTCTTCCCTGCCCTTCCATTGAACAGATGCTGTGCCAGGAGATGTGGATGGGGCTGGGGGTATAAAGAGAAGGTGATGCCCTGGGTCACCCATCTGGGCACATCCTGGAGAGCTACCAGGGATGAGCACAGCCTATCCATGATATGATCTTGGTATTCCCAACCATTTGGGCTCTGATACTGAGTGGGGCCTTGAACCACCTCTTGTCTACCCAGAGGCAAGTTTCTCTGGAAACCAGGGAATGGGAAAATCTCCTCACCTCCCAGCTGCCTGCATGGCTCATGGCTACAGAGCTGCCTTCCTCCCCCTCTCACACCTCCCTCCATTTCTGCAAAGCCATGGGAGATGTTAGATCATTTTTCCAGCTCCTCCAGGTGTCCATAAAACTAGCTGCAGATTCCTCCTTGGAAAGGGGAGCAGCAGTGAGGAGGAAATCCAAATCCACAGCAGTGCCACTGCCTCATGGTTTTCCTGGGGAAGGGGAGCAGCTCAGTGGAAGGCAGGGGCACCAAGGGTTGTGCCAGGGGGTCTCTCCAGAAGGAGACCCTCCAGATGGACAACAGGCTCCCTCCCACCTTCACCCCATGAAAACCCAGGGCATTTGCTGCTACGAAGTCCTATCCAGTATCCCCCAGTTTGGCTCTTGCTCCCCTTTCACTGGGAGCCACCACTCCTTGGGAAGGGTGGGGAGAAGTGACCATGGGGAAAACTTCAGCCTGGGGCACAGGGGCAATACTGACCCAGACCACAAGAGCTGGCAGAGCCTCTGCCCTTCAGAATATCTCTCCAGGGAGGATTCCAGGTGGCTGTGCCAGCTCTGCACAACATGGGGCATGAAGCCATTGGGGCTGGGGAGAGCAAACAGCTCCACTGGGCACAGGGAGAAGGATGGTTTGAGGATGAGACGGTGGCGAGCAGCAGGTCTTCCCTGGACTTTCATCACGTCTGGAGCATTAAAAATCTGCCACATGGGGAAGAGGGACTGGGCTGGGGCAGGTGGAGATGCTGGGGTGGGGTGAGAAGGGGGTGCAGCAGCGAAAGCCAATTCCTTCTCTTCTTCTATTTCCTTTTTGTGCAGGCAGGAATGATCTCATGTTTTGTCTAATCTAAATTCTGTCAAGCAAGCAGGGAGCAGAAAAAAAGAGACAGAAAGCGAGCAAGGGAAAGCTGCACAGTTAATAAAAATCTGCTAGACACATGTTCCTAAGCCCAGGGAGGGGAAGGGGGAGCCAAGCTCTACAGAGCCTTAGGAGACAATGGGAAAGAGTGCTGGGGTCTATGAATGCCCTGTAGCGAGACTCATCCTCTTCTTCACCTGATGGGGAGCAGTGCAGCCAGGGCACATTGTCCTGGGGTTATGGAACTCCTTGTCACAGGGGGTCTGGCGTCACTGGTGGCTGTCACTGGGTTGGTGGCCAGTCTGAGACCCTTGTGTTCCTTCACCTGTGTCTCTGATGCCTCCCAAAGTCATTAGGAAGGAAGGAATACCAAACATTCATGTGGCACATTTGCTCTTCGGGTTCTCACTCGCTAAATCATATGGAGCAGGACAGAGGCTGCCTCAACTGTGCGTGTGGAGGGAGGTTGAGGGGAGGCTGAGAAAAGCCTTTTCTTCCCATTATTATCCTCCAAAAAGGTTTTCTCACCTGATAGATTTCATTGGCTTTTGTTTTCCTTCCCACAGCATCTGCACATGGAGGAGCGTGGGGCTGTGGGAGGCACGGCCAGGAGGACCAGCCTTGCTCGGGGCATGTCTGAAGCCAGTTGACGCCAGTCACAGGGGTGGCTTTGCTTTGAAATGTGGCTTTTTCCAGCCAGAGTTGTTCCTTGCTTGGCTACAGAAACATTTATGCCAGCAAAAAGCAGGAGGTGTTATGGGGGTAGGAAGGGAAGACTGGAGGTTGGAGCAGCCTGGTTTGGCTCCACTGCTGGCTCACAGTGGCAAATGCTTGTCACGTCAGCCTCTGTCACATCAGACTCTGTCACATCCACACTCAGATATCAGCGTGACAACTTCCCAGCAGAGAGGAGTCCCTGCCTGTGCCTCTGCAATGTCCCTGCTGGTGTCTCTGCGATGTTCCTGCCAGTGTCCCTGCTCGTGTTCCCGGTGTCCCTGCCTGCACTGCACAAGTTGGCTTTGGTATGTTGTGCTCTGGTTTGTCTGTGTTGCCTCATCACAGAGTTTGGTGGATCCAACACGCCCCAAAGGCAGCAGAATCACCAGCAGGGCCAATCAAAGGTGACCTCTCTGTTGGTGTCTCCAGTAGGTCTCAGGATGGGAAATGCTTCTTGGTTTGCTGGTACCCAGCTGCTGCTCCCAGCACTGCCCTGATCCATAGGGAATTTTAAGAAATGAATCACTGTGGAGCATGAGGTCACAGAGTCAGAGAACCATTCAGATTAGAAAAGCCCTCTGAGATCATCAAGCCCAACCATTCCCCCAGCACTGCTAAGGCCACCACTAACCCATGTCCCCAAGTGCCACATCTGCACACCTTTTCCATCCCTCCAGGTGAGATGTGAGTGTTCACTGTGCTCCAGGGAAACATTTTCTCACCTCACAAGAGCAGGAGCTGCTGTGGAGGTGAGTGATAACCCTGCTCTGGTTGGTACCTCCTACAGATGTCCACCCCAGACATCCCCGGGGATGCTCCATGTCTCCTGGTGAGGTCCCTCCATCCTCCCCACAGTGACATGGCTCCAGGAGTGGGACTCAGAAGAGCAGTCTGGTCACAGGCAGCACAGGGAGAACAGTGATGGAGACTAAGGAGGGTGAGGGAAAAGCTTGATCAAGGTCTTCAAATGAGGATCCCAAAATACATTCCCAGGCCACAGAAACCACACTGGAAAATTGGCTTTGCCTTACGTGCTGTCAGGGATGGAGAAGGAGAAGGGGCTCAGCAGAGCCCAGATGGGGCCTCTTGGTGTCGATTAACAAAACAAACAAACAGCATTGCCCTAATGAGCTCCGGCTTGAAGGGAGGAGGGGATTGGAACAGGCTGCCACCACTGCCATGTGCTCTGGGCTTTGGGGCAAGGGCCCCATCCCTGCAATCTGACAGTGCCCATGGCCCCTTCTTGGATCGAGATTCCCCTGAGCCCCACAGAGCGGTCCGTGGGCACCGGAGATGCCACCAGCATTTTCCTGTGTGTCCCCAGATGGGTTGGCCTCCCACATTCCCATTGTTTTACCACAGAACACAGTGTTCAAATCCAGCCTGTGTACCTCTGGATGGATCACAGCACATTTCATAAGGGGCAGAGGATTTTCTCCCATGTCAGCAGTAGGGTCGTGGGTGGCTCTGCCCATGGTGACTCTGCCCCAGGGATGCTCTTGGTGTCCCCCCAGGTGCTGAGAGCAGCCCTGCTCCCAACCCTGCCCTTCCACCGTGGAGCAAGGCAGAAATCACACCATTACTCGACTGCTTGTAATAAAATCCCACTGCTTGTAAAACCTCTTTCAAGTGAGACCCCAGATGGCATTCTTCCCCTGCTCCGCCTGCCTGCAGCAGTGATGGAGCCAGAACTGCTGCAGTCGAGCTGGGGCTCCACTCCAGGGGCTTTTCCCCACTCCCCCTTCACCTCCTTCTCCATCTTCAGGGTCCATTGAAGCTCTCCCTTAACTGCTGGGGCATGAGAGCCCCCACCCCTGGCAGGGCCCCTCTACTCCTGCCTGCTGGAGAGCAGGGCGTGAGCACAAACCACCCCATTTGCCCAGCCCTCAGCACCTCCTGAAGTCCTCAGTGATGGTAAAGGTCCCTTCCAACCCAAACCATTCTGTGATTCCATGATTCCATGACTCTCATTTCCAACCAGGCTTTCACATGATTTGTGCGCACCCAAGACCTGAATATTTTAAACAAGAGGCACAAAAGCACAGGAGAGAGATGGATGCTGTCACAAAGGTTCATCTGATTTCCCACCACGTATTTATTTACAGCACTCTGGGTGTATCCCTGGACTCCACTTGTGTTCTGAACACCCTGACTTTCCTGCCACTGTCCTGGAACACCAACTGGTTTCGGGGGCCTGGTGTGTCGGGGCAATAATGAAACCCGTCTGGGAGCTGATCACTCCTTTATCTCCCCTGCTCCGTGTTCCTGAGGACCACGTTTTTAATTTGTGTTGGATAAACAGTATGGGATTGTGTACGCAAAGAAGCTCTAATTATCCCCTCGGGTTGTGTTTCCTTAAAGGAAATGAACTGGGCACGGCGTTCCCGCTGCAGGGACGCACCGGTGCAATAGCTTCCAGATTGCTCCCCGTGCCACGGGAGTCTGCGGCTCCGGCGGCCCCGGGACACGAGAGGGGTATGGTGTGCTCTCCTGGGGACTGGCTGCAAACACGGGAGGCCTTCCTGCAGGAATAAACACCCCGTGAAGAATGGGGGCCTCCAGCACAGCAGGGGCCTTCTGCGGCCGGGAAGGAGACCCAAGCCATCCTTAGACAAGCTGCTACTGACCAGAATTGCCTGGTTATTCACCCAAATGGAGCTGCTGTAGAAATGCCACCTCGCGTCCCTCTAGGGGCTGGCAGAGCCCAGGTCCCTCTGCGGCTCCTGAAGTCACAGATGCTTTGAGATAACCCATAGGCAGGACCGTCTGCTCATGCAAGGGAGATGATCCATGAATCCTGGTATTTATCCTGCTCCACGACACTCAGCAATCTTTATTTACACTGCTGGCAACTGCTCGGGGCTATTTTTAGGCTTTATTGCTGATTGTATCGACAATGTTCTGGGCAGTTAACTTGGCAGAGGGCAGTTAATTCCAGGGGCTTCACCCCTCTGGGGACCTGCCATCCAACCCTGTTTAGGAAACATGGAAACCATGGTGGATTCTCCTCTTTGTCCACTGGTCTCCATGGATCATCTTGTAACTGCACTGATGGGCAGCCTGGGGATGGCACCCGTGCCCAGGGAGGGCCACTGAGACCTTCCAGGGAGGACAGCTCCTCCAGGATGGCTCTGAGATGGGTGGATGCTCTAGAAAGAGCAGCCCCTGAGCTCCCTGAACCCCCCAAGCCCACTGCCCCTTCCCAAGGGTTTGGTTTTATCATTCCTGCATCAGGAGTGAGCTGTTCCATTGACACCAACACAGCCAGGCAGTGAGGGCTGGAATTCTGTGACTGGCACAGGGGGTTAGAGGGGTCCAGTGAGTTGGGATTAACTGAAATGGGGGTGGGAGGGACCCAGAGTTTTGGGGGTTCCCAGGGTTTTGGGGTGTCCCAGAGCTTCAGGGGTTTGTGCAGGAGCTGGGCAGAAGGATGGAGTGAGTGCCTGGCAGTGCCTTGGGATTCCTCCAGCGTAAGGCAAACGGAGACACACAGATGAGTGGGGATGGGAAGTGAGGGGATGGTGGTCCCTCACTGCCCCCCAGCCCAGGGCAGCCCCCTCAGCCCCCCAGTCCCCACACCCTCGTTAGCAAACTGCACTGAGGGGCCACGCAGCCATCCCGGTGTAACCCAAGCCCATTCCCGGAGCTCACTTGCTGGGAACCAGCTTTACTGAAGGATTTAAATTCAATTTGTTTTATTGAAGTTTCTTTCTTTTCCCCCACCCAATGCATCAAACTATCACTTTACTGAGATCAGCTGCTCCCGGCCTCCTCTGATAGCCCCCCTCTCTGCTCCCCCCCTTCTTCGCCCCCCACATCCCGCTGTCTGGATGAGCCTCTAATTCTCTCTCCTCTTTCAAGCCCACCAACGCTTCCTGCAGTATTAGCCGTAGAAATGCCATGAATTTCCTTTGTGTTCCTGCTTGAAAAAGGCAGAGGGGGAAAGGAGAAAAAGCACAGCGCGTGGCAGCGCTTGGGCTGACAATAATCTCTGCGGTTTTTCTCCCAGCCCCAAGTTTATCCCTGTGCAATTCAGCGTAGGAAAGCTAATAACGATGTGTCAGGAAGACCTGATGGATATTTGCAGAGTGAACGGCGGGGCCAGCACTGCCTCCTGCTCTCCCACCCAGGGTTTATTTGTGTCTAAAGACCCCGGCCCTTTCATGCTTTTTAATATTAGTGATTTATAGGGGTGGTGTCTCTATTTTTTAGGCTTTCTCGTTCCCCTCCTACTCACCCCCTCCAGAAAACCCCAGATCCCTGCCTTGATTGCTCCTCGGCAGCTCTATCGTGTCGGAGTCTGTACAGCGCAGGGAGCTGCCAGCTCACCCCCAGCACAAGGGCAGAGCCCAGCACCGTGCAAGGACCCACACCAGTGGCACTGGGACATCTCCCAGCATCATCCCAGTGCTGGGGCTCGTCAATTCACAGCTCCTTTAACGAAACAGGGTGACATCAGATAACAGGCAGTGCCCACGGAAAGGCAGCCCATTATCCCGCTGCCTCTGCATTCCTGAGCACAGGAGGGCTCTCCCGGACCACGACCCTGTCCGGAGTTATGCCCGTTTATCTGTCAAGCCATCAGTGGGGAGGGTGGGAGGACGTTTGCGAGTCAATGCCAGGAGATGGACACTGTCCTTTGCCCTCTCATGTGTAGGTCCCTGTGCAGGAGGGACAGAACCTGGGAATGGGGCACAGCCTTGGGATAGGGCACAGCCTGGGGATGGGACACAGCCTGGGGATGGGACACAGCCTGGGGATGGGACACCCAGTGTCCCTAGGAATGGGGTTATTACCGGCCTGGTTGCACCTAGAGGTGGAGAACTGTGAGCAGGGGTCCCTCCCCATGGGTTGCATTGCAGAAGGGACAGAACTGCTCTGTCCTTCCAGAGGGACTGAGATCTCCAGGGATAGGAATTGTCTAGAGGAGGTAATCCAGAGTTTACCTCGTGCCAGACCTCCCTTCCCACCATGACAGCTCTCTGGAGCCTCAGACAGGATGGAACATTCCTCCTGCCAGGGAAGGGGAGGATGCTGGATCTGAGTGCTCCTTGGTGCCAGCAGCTCCTATGTGGAATAATGGAAATGCAGTGAGAAAGCCAGTCTGGCTCACAGGGTTTCCAGCAGCTACCAGTTTCTAATATTTTAAAGCATTTGTTCACAAAACTTATTTATTTGGGTTCCTTAAATCTGTGGAGGGAATTGCCTCAGGCTCACAAGAGCTCCCAGAGCTCCTGGCTGGCATCAGACAGGGGTGAGAAAAACCACAAACCTATTAACGCAGAAGAAAGTAAAAAAGACAGAGGATCAAATCCTTGTTTTCACTACCTGTGACCTCCAAGTCACAAAAAACAGGGAGGAGGTGATGAAATGCAGCTTCGGACCAAGCACAGCATCCTCTGCTGCTCCAGGATTTTGGCTGCACCAGCAGCAGCTCAGGCCTTACACCTCACAGATGGCTTGTTCTGGGGAGATTCCCAAGTTACATCTTCCCTCTCTGCCTTTTCATACAAAATGGGACCATCTGTCTGTTCCTCCTCCCATTTTCTTTCTCTGCACAAGTCATACTGCTGCTCGGTGCACATGCAGGCTCCTTCTTCCCCAGAGTCTTCCTTGGGGAGCACGAGTGGGCCCTGACCTCCCCCAGATCCCACTGACCTTGGTGACCTCTGGGCTCTCCTCACCTTTGCAGGCATTCCAGTGTTTTCTAAATCATCAGTCCTGAGAAAAATCTCACATAACTGGCTGCTCATTCTGGGGGGGGTGCCATTACAAGGAACTTTTTTCCCATTTATTTGGCCTGTGAGAGGTGTCCCGGGGCACTGGTGTTCTATGTTCACTGAATCCCACAACGGGTAAGTTTGGAAGGAACCACAATGGGGCCATCTCCTCCTTTTGTGAATCAGGTGCCAAGGGTTATCCTGTCCATCCATGGACAGAACTGCAGATCATCCACAGGCTGGCACACCTGAGTGCACTGGTGTGAAATAGTGCCTGGGAAGCTCCTGCCTTATCACACCTCCACCCTTCCATAGGATCACACCACATGGGATATATGCATCCTGCACGGGGTTCAGATGGAGCTGTGAAGGTGAATGAATAGGAACAGTCACCTGTGCTCTGTGGCTGAGTTTTTGTGGGGAAGGACTGAATGTGAGATGTCACAAGTGACCGGGATGAGGGGACAGGATCACCTCTAATTAGCCAGCCCAGCTCTCCACAGCATCGACTTCTCCTCTCTGCCCTTCCCCTGCCCCAGACCTGCCCTCCGAGGGGATAAGTGCTTGTTTCCTCAGTGGAGAACAAACAACTTCCTCAGTTCTGGGCTCTTCTGCTTTATAATCCCATCCCCCTGCACCCACCACTTGCAGTGGAGAGTCCCCGCACTGGAGCTGCAGAAACAATTATGTTTTCATTACCAAAGCAAATTAAGGCGCTTGCTTAATCGAGTTTATTAAATACCAGTGAAGTCCCTGGGTAAATGGATGGCAAAGCAGCTTCCTATGCTCAGCTCAGGGAGGAAACAGAACTGTAATCAAGGCGATGGACCCGCAGGGCTGGGTGGGCACGGCTGGGTGGGAATGGCAGGATGTTCCCTGTTCTGGGACAGCACCGGCCTGTGGCACATGGCCTGGCTGTGTGACCTATTTGAGGTCTCTGCCCCTGTGTCCTCCCAGCCCTGGGGCACCCCACCAAGGCTGGGAGCTCAGCAGGAGCAGGAAGGGACAGGCTGCAGGGCAAGCCTGTTTCTTCTCTGGATCAGCACTTTTCCTCTCTTTCCCATCGCAGCCTTTGGCGGGTTATTTTTAGCGCTGTTATTTCCCTCAGGCCAACTTTTCTGTAACATTTCATCCCTTTCTCCATGTTTCTGGTTGTTATGTTCCTCCTTCAAGCCGCCTTCTCCTCCAGATCTCCATCTGCCTTCCCCCTCTCCAGCCTCTCAGGGAATGAGGGGTGTGAGCTCGGAGTGGGGATGGGATGGGGCGTGGGCAGAGGCTGAGCCAGGCTCCAGCAAGGAAGGGCTCCAGAGACAGGATTTTGGGAAGCTCTCCCAGCATCGCAAGGGGATTCTTCTTTGGGTCAGGTGGGAGGAGCTGGAAATCCCCTGGCAGTGCCCCAGAAAGTGGGTGTGTTCCATCAGATCTGCCAGGCAGGAGCGAGGAGGAGTGAGGGAGGCTGAAGACACCCCAAATGTGCAGTTGATTCCCTGCACCCTTCGCCAGGACTGGTCCCCAGCCGAGATGATGGGCTTTGCTCAATCCCAAAACCTTTGGCAGGAGAGTGATGGCTGGGGAGAGGAGCCCCGAGCCACTTGTTCCCTGCGTCCCCTGGGGCTTGCAGCTCCCTGCCAGCGAGGTAAAGGGTGACACAGGGGCTGGGTGTCCTCCTGTGCCTCCCTGGCCTCTGTCCCAGTGCAGACTGGCAGGCACCGAGGCACTGGGGGGCTGCCTTTCCCCCGGTGTTTTTTCCCTTTAAGCCTGGCTGTGCCACACAGATGAATGGGTTTTAACAGACCAAACCCGGCTTATTAAAAAAAAGATAACCAAAGTGTCAGGGCTGATTTGAAATGGAAAACAGGGTCTGGGAAAGAAAAAATAAAAAGACAAGACTCTTTTCTCTTGAAGTGCATCAGGGGACAGGGAACGGCCTCTTCCCAGTTTCTCTTTATCCTTCCTTTCCCCCCAAAGCTAATGTCTTCATTATTCCTTGTGCAAGTCCATCCCTCCCCAGCTCTGCTTGGACAGCAGCAGGGCCAGGGAGGGGGGTCTGACAGGGGTCTGTACCCTGGCTTTGTGCCCAGAGATGGGCAGGGGCTGGGGATGCCCTTGCCAGCCCCCTCCTCCTCTCCAGGTAGGAAAATCCAGGAGGTGTGGAGCAGCAGCCCTGGGTGTCTCGGCAGGGCCGGTGCAGGAGCAGGTGGGATCCTCTCTGTCACAACATCCCTGCAACACCCCTGCTACCTTTGTCCCCACTGGGGAAGGAGAGCCCAGACTTCCGTCTTCTGAGTTTATTTCGCTTTCCTTTGTCACAGTTGTGAGACCTCAGAGGAATCACAGGAAGGTTTTGGGTCTCTCCACTTGCTCTCCCAAGAGTTGATTCTCCAGCACCCACAGCATCAGCCATCGAGCATCCTGAGCATCTCACTCTCATCCGCATGCCTGAGGACTGGGGACACCTCCCAGCCCTGGATCTGGGGACATCTCCTAGCCCTGGATTTGGGGACATCTCTCAGCCCTGGATTTGGGGACATCTCTCAGCCCTGGATTTGGGGACATCTCCTAGCCCTGGATTTGGGGACATCTCCCAGCCCTGGATTTGGGGACATCTCCTAGCCCTGGCATCACCCCGCAGGGCCTCTGCCCCCTTGCAGCCTCAGGAGGGGAGGGGGATCAGTGCCTCGAGCTGCTGCCCAGTGGTTCCCATCACCTCCCCCCTGCTTGGAGTGGACCCCTGTGGAGTCCCCCCACATCTGGGGACTCACCTCATCTGGAAAGTTCAGGTTTATCACCTTATGTGTTATGGCTTCTTTGTAACAAATCACCCCAGAGAGAACCAAGAAGGTTGTGGTGGCTTGGACTGAGCAGTAAACCCCAGGTTTATTCATAAACCCAGGGTATTCATATTTTATAACGTGAAATCTCTGCTTGCTCTGCGAGGGCCTGGGAGCTCGGTGCCTTTCAAGCTCCTGAATAGCAAAATAAGGCTTGAAAGGGAACACTGCTGGGATATTTTCCATCATTTAAAGCAGGGGGTTTAATTCTTTCTGTTTCCATCTCCCTTCCTTCCCCCTTCCCTCCCTCTCCTCTCTTCCCTCAGTCTCCAGTGAGGATGTTCCGTGGAGACCACCAGCCCCAGGGTCGGGGGGCGTGGGGGGTCGGACTGAACAGTGGGGGCTGGAAGGCGCATTTTCACGACTGGAAGTCACTCGTGAGAGCTCGCTGCGCTTGGAAAGAGTAAAGATTCCAGCAGCCACCGGTTCCCCGGCAGGTGTCACCGGCAGCGCGTGCGGGATGTCACCTCCTGGGCAGGGGGGCCGGGGACGGTCTTGACCCCCGGCCCGGGGGATGCTCCTGGGTCCTTCTCCTCCAGAACCCCGCGGTGACTGTGGGCTCGTGAGATGGAACCAGTGATGGAGATGCCGGCGGGACCGGGGGGTCCAGCCCGGGGCTCCGGGGAAGGGGCGGGCGGGGCGGTCAGTACCGCGCTCTGCCGCCAGGGGGAGAGCGCGGCTAAGGAGAGCTGGGCCGGGAAAGGGATCGGGAATGGGATCGGGAATGGGGGAGGGAATGGGATCGGGATTGGGATCGGGATTGGGAACGGGGACGGGGAAGGGAATGGGAACGGGAATGGGAACGGGAATGGGAACGGGGACGAGGAAGGGAATGGCATCGGAACGGGGACGGGAACGGGGGAGGGAATGGGGAAGGGATGGGGAAAGGGAACGGGAAAGGGAACAGAGAAGGGAACGGGAAAGGGAACGGAGGAGAGAACGGGAAAGGGAACGGGAAAGGGAACGGAGGAGAGAACGGGAAAGGGAACGGTGAAGGGATCGGGGAAGGGAACGGGGGAGGGAACAGGATCGGAACGGGGAAGGGAATGGGGAAGGGATCGGGAAAGGGATCGGGGAAGGGAACGGGGAAGGGAACGGGGGAGGGAACGGGGAAACAGGCCCAGGAGAGTGGGATCCTGAGCCCAGGGACAGAACTCACCTCACTGGCACTCAGAGCTGCGAGCAGTGGGAAAGGGGGCCGACAGGGTATTAATTGACTCTCAAGTCAAGTTTGTTTAGAACCATTTAGTTTGAAGTGTTTTTGTTTCGGTTTTTTGTTTGGGGTTTTTTGTTTGCTTGTTTTGTTTGGTTTTATTTTGTTTTGTTTTGTTTTTTTTTTGAATGGGTTGAATTTCAAAATTTCAACCCAAATCCTGTTAATAAATGTCTTCTTGGATCTTACAGTGAGCTGGTTTGGTTTGCAGAATGTACCCAGGGACTGGCCAAAGTCACACACATGCAAGCTACTGTCAGCCGAGCCCAGCAAGGACAGGGTTCCTGGAAGGGATGTGCTGGATCTATCCCGATGATACTGGATGAGCCCAAATCCCAGTGGCACAAGTTGCCCAGAGAAGCTGTGGCTGCCCCATCCCTGGAAGTGTTCAAGGCCAGGTTGGACAGGACTTGGAACAACCTGGTCAGTGAAAGGTGTCCCTGCCCATGGCAGGGGGTGGGACTGGGTGGGCTTTAAGGTCCCTTCCCACCCAAACCTATCTGTGACTGCATGACTTGAGGACACACTGGTCTTCCATGTGAGTGTCTCTGCTTTGCAAATGAGGAATGAGAAAGAGTGCCCTGATGTGCAACTCTGCAGCCACAGGGAAGTGAGAAGCACCTGCTCCCCCCCAGTCACGCATGAGAGGGATTTGCAGAGTTAGCTCAGCTTTAAAGTCAACTCGTCAGCGCAGTTGCAGGTGTCTGAGTGGGTTCGCAGGGGGAAAGCTCAGGAAAATAAGCAGATGGTGATGAGCAGCCAGCAAAACAAACCCACTGGAGCTCTTTGCTGGGCTTTGCTGGAGCAGCTGATTAGCTCATGGAGCTCACGGAGCTGTGCCAACGTGAGGGTGAATTGTGGGGCCCCGTCACGAGCAGGAGAGGGCTCAGCCCCCAGAAAGCAGATTGTAACTCAGGAGTTTCCCCTGTGTAAGGTGGGGATGAATCACCACACCTTGTCCCAGCCAGGACACTGTCCCTTGGCAGGGACACGACTGCGATGAAGAGCCTGTTGGATCTTCCTTTAAATTGTGAGGGAATTCAGAAGCGTCTTTGAGGGTCTAAAGGGAAAAAGAAAAGAGAGAAACAAAAAAGGAGGTGAATGTAAGAACTTGGGTGTTTCTATAGCAGCAACAGCACCCCGTGATCAGCACTGGGAGCGGGGGGAGTGCAGCACGTCACTCACACAGCGTGGTGACAGTGCTGTCAGCCGGCAGATAAGAGCTGGTGCCTCGTACCACTGATGTCCCACCACGTGTATCTGGGCTGGATCCCTTCCCCAGGAACCTGCTGGCAAAAGGGGGAGGAAGAAAACGGCAGCTCAGGGAACCTGGGGAGAGTGGGAGGAGGCAGCACTGGGTGGGGACCCTGAGGGGACAAAACACCACGTTCCTGTGGCATTTCCCACCTGAGGGACTGTTCTGGAGCAAGAGGCAGGTTGTCCCAAAGAGCTGGGTCCCATGAGACAGTGATGGGCATGAAGGCCATGGAGAAAGGGGAAGGTGAGGTCTCTGTGCTCCTCCACAAGGTAGTGGGTGCCGGGAGCTCCCAGGGCAGCTGGAGGTGGGCAGAGCAGCCAGAACAAACCATCCTGCACCCACCACTCACAGCAGAGTGTCCTGAGGACAGGAACTGCAAGAGCTGGTGGAGAGTCAAGAGAGCAGCTGAGAAAACACATTAATGCACCATAAAGAATGTCTTTGCTTCCCAATGATCTTTTTTATTACTATTATTTATTCATTTATACGCTGCTGCCTTGCTTTTTTTCCTTTTCTTTTTTCTTTTCCTTCTTTTTTTTTCATTCTCCCAGCTCTTTCAATGCCTCATACCACCCTCTCCACCCCTGGAGACTGCATTTCAATACTGTCTGATCTTTAGGCAAAGAGTGAAGGGCTGGCTGGGAGGGGGTGCCAGGGGCCCATCAACATGCCTTGCACACGCTGAGCCCAGCACTGGAGCCGGCCATGGCTCCTGCATCCTACAAATATTTGGATTCTGAAAAGTCAAGGTTGGAAATACCAAGAAAAATAAATATTTTACAAACACAGTAACCGAAAACCTAAACAAGAACCTGCAGCCTCTCTCTGCCCATGCTGCTGAACCAGAGTGCTGGCCGTGGATGTCACAGATGTGGCATCGACACTTCATTTCCTTACACAAGAATGTTACATGACTACAGCATCACATCAGGCCACTTTTGTGTAGTTTGGAGAATGAAATAAAGCTATCTCGGGATGCTGGGCAGCTTGTGGCTAGTAACATCCCTCTGCTCCCCTGGGTGCTCCTTGGCACAGCTCAGGAAATCAAAACTCTCCTCCTCCACAGCCTGGGAAGGCACATGGGGAGCCCAGACCTGGCCAGGCTCTGGGACTGAGGAGCAAGGGGTGAATCCCCAGTGTGCTCAGGGCAGAGGGGCTGGGAGGGTGCTGGCAGGGCAGCCTGAGACCTGATGCTCTCTGGGAGGAACAGGACCACGAAGTTCTGAGCAGATCCTCCATGGCATGGGATGGGGCAGGGCTCTGGGACCCTCTCCATGCTTTACAAGCACAGGAAGCACCAGGAAGCAGAGGGACTCCAGACCCCTCCATTCCTTGTGCTGGCCCAAGGGCACGGGCTGGTGCCCAGTGGCCTCCCCCGTGTCAGACTGGCCTGTGCTCTGCTCTCCCAGCATGGGAAAAGCTCCCTCTGGGCTTAGTCACTATCCCATTCCTGACACTGTGAGTGCCACCAGCTGTGGCCATTCCCCTCAGAAGGCTGCTGAGCCCTTCAGTCAGCAGTTTGTTGGCTCTTATTTGCAGTCTCTGCAGACCAAAGGAGACCTTGTCCCTTTGACTCGTTATTTAGGGGTCTCTCAGGACCCAGAGACACAGATCCCTCTCCAGGAGAGAAGGAGGAGGATAGATGGTCCTAAACCAGAGAGGACCAAGATGTTAGAGTGCATGGTGCTGTGGTCACTGGCTCAGCTCACCAGGAACTAGTCACAAAGGGTGACCACCATGGCACAACTCTCCCTGGTCATGCTGAGTCTCTCCCTTTGCAGAGCTCTGGAGGAGTGAATAAGCAGGAGGGACTTTGTTGGCCTCTCAGACCTGGACACAAGATGGGCCTGACCCTCAGGATCCTCCTGCTGCCACCTCCAGCCTCCCACCCATGCTCCAGGCACACAAGCCCCCACCTGCTCCAGCTTTGGGGAGCATCATGTATGCGTGGGGGGGCTCTCTGGTGTGGTGGTTGAACGTTTTGTTGTGGTTGTTACTTTTAATCTGCATATTGTTCTGGATTTGCGTCAGAGACAGCAGGTTGGAGAAACGTGCCTGGCTCTTGGAGCAGAATGTGGCAAGGTTGGCAATGCCCTGCAGCTCTGGGTGAACATGTTGCCTCCAGCAAGCTCTGCTGCTCAGCAGCAGCACCCATTGAGGTCCAGCAGGGTGGGGGGATGAGCTGCCAGTGTTCATCCAAAGATTTCAGCAGTTTTTATTCACTCATCACTTTGAGCTCCAAAACTAAGGCCCTGACTATGAGCAGAGTAAGGCAGGGGAAAGGCCTCTCAGTGCCAGACCAAGCAGAGGAATTGGTCTTGTGGAATACTGCAACGTGTTGGGATCCATCTGCCTCATGGGAGAGGAGCTCAGCCTACCCCTGGGCACAAGGCACCCCACAGCATCCCACCGTCCACTCCACAGGGAGCTGCCAAAGAGCCACCAAAGGCACATTCCACCTTGGAATCCCAGAAGTCCCAGCCCAGGAAGCCTGGAGCATCCTGTGTGCATCAGTCCCAGCAAGGTAAATCCAACACTCCCCAAGCACAGAAGTGTCAGGGGTGGGGACTCTTAGCCCCGGCTTCCACTCCCTTGATGGATGGAAATCAGCCCCAGTGAAGTCAACAGGGGTGGAGCCGCTGTAACACCTCAAGAGGGCCGACACAGCACTTGTCCCATGGGAGAGATACGAGGCAGGGACTCGGATGTGGCGACCTCCTTGTCATTCGAGCAGTGCTTGCCTTCCCCTTCCCCTCCTCACCCTGCTCCTCATCTCACCCTGTGCTGAGTCATGCCCTGCTCTGCTCAGGAAAGGGGGCTGCTCTTGCCCACTCCCCCCTTGCGGGAAGAGCCCCCCACTCACCTGCCCCTTGGCAGTCACAGTAACCTTTCTGCCTGGCGTTTTCATGCCTCGAGGAATTAGAAAGAAAACATGCCAGAATCTCACTGAAAGCACCAACTGTTCTCCTCGCATGTAAATGCTGCTGCTCTTTTGATTTTAAATGGCTTTAATGCTGAGTTCATCTGCTAATTCCCCTCCTGCCCCTTGTGTATTGTATATTAGGAGAAATGTTGTTCTGTATCCTGAGCAGTTTATTTTATCGAGTTTAAGAGAAAATCCCATACTGAGATGCTGCAGATAAATATTCATTGTCACATCTGCTTTGGTTTAAGATTGTTGCCTAAAAATGTTAAAAATACAAACATATTTGGAGGGGGAGAGGCTGGGGTGGGAGGGTTGGGGTGGGCTGCTGAGTCTGGGCCGTCAGTGCAACTCGTTAAGTGTTTTATCACCAGCAAGGAGAGGAATCACAATGAGGGGAAATCACTCAAGGGAAGGAGAAAGGGAACAACAGCCCTGAGAAGACTCAGACAGCCCCAATCCTGGGGCTCGAGTGCAGCAAAAGTGGGAGCATCCCTAGAGTTGTGGGGCAGCTCTGGCAATACAGGAGGTTTTCCATCCTCAGCTGCTCAGAACATCCTCGAGGACTTCTCACACACCTCATTGCCCAGAAATGGGAGTCAATAAACAGCAGCAAGGGTGGGATGCTTTCCTGGTCTCCTGGATGCTGTGCCATGGGCTGGCAGTGCTGGGAGCACCCACAGACCTGCCTGGGGGATGTACAAGTTTTGGGGCCCTGGTTTCCAGCCCAGCTCTGTCTGGCAGTGCCATGACAGCCCCTGCTTGGAGCAGCCCCATGTGTAGCTGCCACATGCCCACATGATAAATAGGTGTCCTGGAGGGCACCACAGAGCTCCACTGGGAGCAGTTCCAGCAGGAAGACTGGGAGTTGAACTGGGCTGTGCTGCCTCTGGAAAGGGCTTGTCCAGGCCAAACTTGGCATGTACAGTGGCAGGGCAGCGTGGGACAATGACAAGGAGACTCAGATTGGTGCAGTCTGCACTGTCCCTGCACTGGAGATGTTCAGAGCCCTTCCCTCCCCGGCTCTGCCAGTCCATTACCTCTGCTCAGCACTAAAATTTTATTTTACATTTAGATAAACTTGACCTTATTTTATTTTTCTTTCAAAGCTTTTGCAGCTTGACCAAATGCAGCCAGTGGATATGGGAAGGCATAGTAATAAGGATAACGCTTTCCACTTACTGAGCACTTTATATTCTCCGAGCACTGTACAAACATTAACTAATTACACAGAGCAAAGCCATGGCCTTCTGCTCTGTCCTAGTGCTGGGAAATGGAAACAAGGAAACTCTGAACCAATATGTCAATAACATCAAAGTCCCATTGTCCTGGCCTTGGCTTTGTTGCAAAGGAATCTGAAATTGTCTCAGAGTTTCCAGCATGGCTTTGGGCTCTTCACACTTGGGAAACAAGTGTGAAAAAAATGCTTCGGAGTCAGAAGACAAACCCTGATCAAAGTTGGCAGAAGTGGCCACGGAGACCCCGGGACTGCAGCCTCCCCTTTGATGCCGCCTCATGTGGGAGCCATCCAGGCGGCTCTCACACACCAGCCCCCGGGCCCTTTCCAGGGCTGGCATCTTCCTCGGGGCCCTCATGTGCATCTAGGGGATGTTTCCTATTAAGGATTCACACTCTGGTTGAGCTACATTCCTAATTGTGGAGACTTTAACGGCCCTAATAGGAAACACACCCGAAGCGGAGTCCCTGTGAATCATTCTCCCACTGGAGTGGCCCTTGGGCCACATGGCAGGGACAAGGGGGGGGACGTAGGGCCAGAGCTTCATGGGGACCCCACTTCCAGCCCCTCGCCATGTCCCCATCACTCCAGCCTCTCAGTGGGTGCCATGCCAGGTGCCAGGAATCCTGCACCCGCTGTCTGTCTGGTTGTGCCTCAGTGGAACCCTGTCTTCAAGGAGACCCTCTGCATTGTCCATCCCGTTCCCGCAGGAGCATCTGCACCTCTGGAGGCAGGAGGGGGGCTGGATCAGAGCCTGGTGCTCAGCGGCAGTGGGGAATGACCATGGACATGTTCATTTTGTCATGACATGTTGGGGTTGTCTACCCAGGTGGAACAGTGCACAGCTGCTCTGCCTGTCCTCTGGGAGTAGGGAGAGGATAAATGGGGCAGATGGGGGGATGACTCAGTCCTTCCTCCCTGCGGATTCGGGCTCTGGCCCCAAAGTGCAGCCACTCTGTTTAGCAAACCAGGGTGACCTTCGAGTGCTGCCCCTTTGTACCAGTGCTCAGGTGTCCCATTTGTCATCTCAACAGCCCACATAGCTCCAGGAAAAGGTCACCTGAGCTGTATCAGCCTTTCACATTTATGCTGATGCCAAATTAATTCTTCATCACAAGCCCAAGTCCCCCTGTGCCATTGTTTGATGTTTTGTGAATCAGCCTGGGTTCAGGTGCTCCCTTCCCTCCTCCTCATCGAGAGACACCACAGACAAATCGTCAGACCATGAGTTTTTAGGACAAATTCCTTAATTCCAGGGATGTTCTGGCTGAATCTCAGCACATTTTTCTGTCTGTTTGACAGCAATACCTGGTGATGTCAGATGAGTCTCTGGGGCCCTCAACTCTCATTACCAGCCTGTCTAATTAAGGAGAGATGCTGTTGCTGACTGCTTTGGAGAACGATGTGAGGAAGCAACAAATGTCAATCTCCATCAGCAGAGTCCATGCTTTTAGGGTCTGGATCTTCAAAGAAGAGATAGGAGGGCAGCCCTGACCATCTCCCAGACTGAGGAATGGCAGGGTCAGCATCAGAAAGTCCCTGGGCAGTAGGAACTCTTTGGAGCCTCAAAGGGAGCAGGGCTGGGGGGAGCCAGGAGCCTGATCTTATCTGAGCACTCTCAATCCAGTTGCTAATAATTAGCAGGGGCTGGGTGATCATTAAGGCAAAATGAGCCACTCCCCATCCCTCCCCCCCCCAGAGGGAGGTTTGGGTTGTGAAAGTGAGGTGCTTCAGGTTCAGTTAGGAGCACTCTCAGACCTGCAGCCCCTCTGGAACTCCTAATGAGGCTCTTCTGTATCCCCTTGCTCAGGCTCAACCTTTTCCAGGACTTTCAGATTAGGGGTGTTTGGCACAGGGGAAAGAGGGGACTCTTGTTTTTATTCTTCTACAATGGGAGTGTTTTTCCTCCTGTTATTCATCAAATTCTGCTGGAATTTAATACTCACCAGCTCTAAACAGCCTCTTGCACTAACAGTGATTGATGGTTTCCAACAAGTCCATAAATGCTGCCCCTCCTCAGCCCTGCACTTTCTCTCCCTTCTCTCCCTATCACTCCATCTCTCCTCTCCTCCTTTGCTCTCTCCCGTCTCCCGGCCAGACAAAAGCTGATCATGCTGTTGTTATGTGGATTGATTTGTTTTCTGTTTCTGCTGTGTTTTGGGGTAGGAAGACATCAGGGATTTGTGAAAGAGCAGTGAAATGCCATGGCCAATGAAGCTTGACTAGAAATTCCTCAGGTTATTATCTCTCAGGTTAGGGAAATCTGGGTGAATTTCTGTACAGAAACACTTCAGGAGAAGAGAACAGCAAAGCTCAGCAGCAGCTGCCCAGTTCTCCCAGTACGGAGGTGTCTGGAACGGGCATCTCTGCCCACGGAGGGCAGATGTGTTTCTGCCCACTCAGACCAGCATTCAAGCTGATATCTTGGTCCTGGGATGGAGGGAATGTGCACAGGATTCCCAGCCCAGGGGAACTGATGTGAGCTTCACCCGAGGTCTCAGTGGGATGGAGCAGCCCAGGACAAGGCACCTCGAGTGGCCTTGTGCCCACAGGGGCTCAGGTAGTGGCAGCAAGTGCTCAGCTCTCACCTGGATGAGCAGCTTGTACTCCCAAAATCCAAATCCCAGGTGTGACAGCTGTGTGGATTGGAGATGGCTGGTCCCAGGGAACAACAAAGTTGGAGATTGAAGCAGGTAAAGTGAAATCTGGGGATGTCACCCTGTGGCTTCTCTGAAAAATGGAGACAAAAGCCTCCAGCAATTTCTGGCCGCAGTGAGGGCACTGTGGGACATGGGAAAGGCTGGTGAAGGTGAGCGTGCCAGGCAGGTGGAGCTGAGGGGTGAAGTTCTCCCTGAAAGGCAGCAGCCCCCTGCTCACAGTGTCCAGCTCTGCTCCAGCAGTGCTGGGCTAGAGCTGCTCCTGGGCTCTCTCCTTCCCCATCACAGGGACTCCTGGATCTTCACTGGACTTCCCACAAGACAGGATACATTGTCACTGCCTTTTCCCTTCCCTTGTGCTAGCTTTCCTGAGCAAAGCTTCCTCCTACCTGGTGGGGGCTGCCCTTCCCTTGGAAAGCCTGACATGCTCCGAGGAGCCCGGGCTCTCCTGTTCGAATTAAGCTACCTGAGATAAAATCTGGGGAGCTCTTAGAGGGAAACAACTTAAAGAGATGTAAAATGGTAACTTGATTTACTCATTTGTTCCTGAACGTTTGATTCCTCCCTGAAACGCCACCCAGCCAGCTGGGTTATGTGTCACAGGGAAAAAAAAAATCCAATACAGGCAGATCCCTTATCAGATCACTGCCGTTAAAAGGATTTGGGGAATGCTAATGCAGGCACAGGGAGTGGGAGATGGGACTGGCTGGCTATGGGTGGCCGAGCACAAGGCAACACCTTGGCTCCTGTTTCCCCCTGGATGTGGGAGCAGGGCTGGGAGGGCTCTTCTTCAAGGGGCTGAGTGAGGGTAATCTCCACTGCACACCAAAGGTGGGCTCCCAGGCTACACCCATGTTCCATGGAGAAAGAACACTTCCTGCCCAGATTTGCTGGATAAAGTCAGTTATCTGTGGGTTCGAGGCAGCTGCCTGTGCCTGCAGCACACCTTTTATGGCACAGAGTAGGCAAACTCACTCATGGCTGATGGGCATCCCATGGTTTCCCATGCATGAGGATAGGAATGCTGGCACATCATTGACTCCAAAGGCCCAGCCCAAGGGAGGTCTCTCAGCACCATTCCCCAGACAGCCCTGATCCCACGTGGATGGAGCCAGGATAGAGCCAGCGCATGGGATGGGGATTTGAGTTCCACAAGGGAAAACAGAGAGGGTGCCTGGAGAAGTTGTGGACTCCCAATTCTTCGAAGTGTTCAAGGCCAGGTTGGACAGGGCTTGGAGCAACCTGGTCTAGTAGAAGGTGTCCCATGGCAGGGGGTTGGAACGAGGTGAGATTTAAGGTCCCTTCTGAAACAAACCAGCCTATGATTCTCTGAAAACACCCCACGATTGTGACCTGAGTCACCCTAATGACTGAAAGAATTGTTTTGCAAATTAACAAATGCAATTTGTTCCCAAACCAGCACAGGGCAAGGTCAGGGCAGCAGGAAGCCCACGGCTCATTCCCTCTGACAACTGCAGCTCTGTTTCAATTACTGGTGCTCATCCTCCGCTGTGTCCTCGTGAGCCGGCTCGAGTCACCCCTGCCAGAACGATGAAGTCTTGGTAATAGGAGCCCGTCAGTGTGATGGTTCCGCTATTAAACCTGTGCTGGGCTGCGCAGAGAGCCGGGGCTGTGTGTCCAAATGATGAAGGGCAGATTAGCAAGGCCCTGCTGTATTAGGCTGGGAATATATTTAGCTCCTCAATGTGATATAGATTAAGAGCAGCGGGAAGCCTGGCAGTTCCACTTCAGAGGGCTGGGAGGGAACATTTCCATTTAGCTGAGTTGACATTCCCTTCGCACGCACCTGTTGGATGAGTGTCCTGGGCCCTCCTTCCCAGAGGTTGCTCTGCACCTTCTGCCCTTGGGCAGGATTGTTGCACCCCCTGCTGCCACTTTGGCTGCTCCAAAGCAGCTTCTGTGTGAGCCAGACTCAAGCTATGATGGTTCAAAGGGTTTTAAAGGTGTTTTAAGGCAAAGAGGCCTCTTTTAGGGCTCGTTGTTGTCTTTTTCTGTGCTGTGCAATTCCTTTACCTCCAGCCATTTCCTGCCCTTGGGTGGGACAGTCCTCATCCAGCTCTGCTGGAACCAACCCTGGGGCTGCATTCCTATTTCAAGGCTTGAAAATAGGAATTTTTCTCTCTTGTTGCCACTGTGCTCAGCTCCATTCCAATCCCGTGGTGTCCAGAGCGAGAGGCTTCTCCCCTCAGGATGGCTCTATTACCTGCCCCTGCTCATCCCTGCCCACTGTTCCTGAGAGCATCAGGCTCAGCTATCCCTGTGCATGGTCCATTTATAAGTTATATGGAACTATAAGTGTCCCCTTCCCACCCACAGGAAGTGCCACCCTCCTGTATCTTCAGGGAGATGCTCACAGGTCCAACCAGCAGCACCAGCTTAGATCAGGTTTGTGTTTTGCCCTTACTGATGTCCTGGGAGAAAACCTGTTTTCCCCCCCATTTGCAAATGAGGTTTTCTAAGGAGTCATCTCCACAGGGACCCCAGAACTGGAGACCCTGGAGTGTGTCCCTCTGCCCCAACAGAGCCCTTCCCAGCACTGTCTCTATTCCAAGTAATCCCTTATAGCCCAGGCTGGAAATTCCTGAGAGCTGGAGAGCACATCTGATTATTTGCAGGCCCATGGCCAATCTGGGTACTCTATGAATTTATCAACCATCCCTACACTGAGGTGTGTGGTTCTACCAGCCCTCAGCAGCCCATCTTTCCACAGGGGTAACAGGAAACTTGGGAGACATTGACAAAACCCAAACTTGCACTCAGCAAAATGAAAAACAAACTGAAAAAATCCCAAAACCTGCCTCAAGTCAACCAAAACGTTTGGTTCAATCATCAAGCAAACATCCTGTGTGCTCTCCAAACTTTTCCTTTTTAAGCTTCTTAAGCGGGTTTGAGTTAAACAGGCAAATTTTGCCTGAAAGCATCATTGCAGAGTAAAACACAAAACTTGAGAAAGCTTTTCTCCAAGATCATCATAACAAAATGCTTTAACTTCACTGATTTTATCTGATTTTTTTCCCCCCTTTTTTGAGGGTACAAAACTATTGCTGCCACGTGTGTGTCGTGGTTGACCTATGACTGCACTTCAGGGCAAACAAACTATTTGTCAGAGGGGTTTTGCCCAGTTCTGTGTCCTGTGTCCCTGCTTGGTGGCTGGTGGCAGGGGCTGTGCCTGCTGGCACCCAAATCCCTGCTGGCACCCAAGTCCCTGCAGCCACTGCTGCTGCTGCTCAGTGGTGAGTGAGGCCACGCCGAGCACTCAGAAAAGCCAGAATTTCTGGTTTCCATAAAGGAATATGGAGAATATTATCCAGTGAGATTTGAAACTGAGGTGGGAAAGCTGCCAGCATGCAGCGTTTTCAAAGAACCTCCTGTATCTCATATTGCTGAAAACTGGGACGTCCCGTGGGCTTGGGGAAGGGGAGGCGGGAGGGGTGGGGGGTCCCCGTAGTAGGCATGGGGATAGAGGCAGAGCAGGAGAGAATGTTCTGAAGGGTTTCTTTTATATTAGAATAAGTCATAATTAACGCTATCAGGTGGCAGGAAGGCAGCATCAGGTAACATGAGCAGAGCCTTATCTCTGCCCACATCCCAGGACTGCAGCTCTGGGCCCTGGGAGCAGCAAGAGATGGACAAAAGTGTTGGGAGTGATGTGTGGGGCAGGACTGGGACACTGCTGCTGCTTCCAGGAGCCTGGTTCCTGTCCCACCTGGCAGGATATCCTGTGAGATGGGGACGGTGAGGGCAGCCAGTCCCTGCGTGGGGGAATGAATCCTCATGGATTAATCTTCATCCAGACTCAAGGATGGAGAGAGCACAGGCAGACGTGGGGATGGGATGGGTACACACAAGGCCCCTGGCACGGTGGGTTTTGACTGTCCCACTGCTGTCTGAAGGCTTCCAGGCCTTTTTGTGTCCCATCAGTGGCTCAGTCACCCTGAGGGGCTGGGCTGGTTACTGGTGCTGGTTACTGGTGTCTCAGATGTGAGCTCCTGCTGTGATTTAGGCAATTTGTTAATTAGAAGCTGATCAGAGGTTTCCCTGGGTCTTTACTTACACTTTTATTGGCCAAGCTCACCCTCTTTCTCTCCTCTATAATCTGGTCATCGGCCACACAATGCCACTTTAATAGGTGACATCGTCACTGACCTGGGGCTGTGGCACAGGCTGAGCCCAGGTCACTGGTTAGAACATCCCTGACCATTGGGGAGTAGCTGGGCAGGGCTGGTTGGAGGAAAAATGCTGGTTTGGGGCAAACTCTCTTGTTGTATAGAAAAAACACACTTAAAAATAAAGTACTTAAAACCAGTGGATCAAACCCTCCCATCGAAATGCCTGTGCAGAGGAAAAGCCTCTGTGATCTCAATTACCTTCCTCTGTGAGGATCCTCACATAGCTGAAATTGTTTAGTTTCTGAGCAGCAACGATTAAAAAAAAAAAAAAAAAAAAAAAAACCAAAAAAACCCACAACACGTTAGGTTTTTATTTCCCTGCTTTGGCTTCCCTTGGGAAAAGAGCCAGAGTGAGCAATTCCACACATGCACACACACAGAGAGGCACATCCAGGCACACACAAGAGCTGTAACAGAATCCCAGCAAACACAACTTGTTTGCTTTAATTTTGTTTTTCACTGAAAAAATGTGAACTTCTAGGAGAAAAGACAATGCCACTGGCTTGGCTCAGCTTTGTGGCCTGCCCTACTTTTGGGAATTTGTTTTCCAGTTTGCAGTCATCCTTAGTCTTAAATTTCTCCTATTAAGGATAAGACTAAAGCTGCCCTAAGCCATCCCCTCGGAGGGAAGATGAAGTGGGATGGGAGGGCTCATAGGAGGCAGCATGTCTGTTCACCTCCTGTCCAGGCGGGAGCACAGGGTGGGATCATTGGAGTGTCCTGTGCAGAGCCAGGAGTTGGACTCGATGATCCTCGTGGGTCCCTTCCAATTCAGGATACGGTAGAATTCTATGATCCTTCCTTCCCCTGCACCTTGCAGGGTTGTGCAGGTGACAGCTGGATCCATGTGGGTGACAGATGGGTCCCCCTGCCTGGCCCTGCTCTTTCATACCCCTTCTCATCCCTCCCCAGTGCAAAGCAAGTTGTCAAAAGCAAAAACACTTAAAGACCAAACCCAAATAAATATAGGTATAACGGGTGATGAATGGTCCCTGCTCTGAAATTCATCTTGGTGAGAGACACTGGAGCGAAGCGGCAGCCACAGGGAGCTCATCTGGCTCGGCAGCAGAGGGAAATGCCACCACGGGAACGTGTCACCATGTCCCCGCTCTCTGAGCTGCCTGGTCATGTTGTGCAGGCAGCCAGAGCATGGCCCGGGGCAGCTGACTGAGGCTTTCCCCTTGCAGACACTCCCCCTCTGCATCCACTTGCTCTCACTCCTATGAGTCCGTGCTTTCCATAGGAAATGAGCTGACAGTGGAGACCACGGTTAAAGAGCCCCGCGTTGGCGCTGTTCGAGTCCCCGGCATCCCTCTCTGCCGTGTGTCTCTCCTTTCAGAGCACCGGGTCCCCTGAGGCCAGAGCTGACTTTATTTTCCTGTCTCACGCGGCACAAACAGCCTGAGAACGCGGGACGAATGACAAATGGGATGTAGATAAGGCAGCGTCTGGGGGAGTCACGGCACGAGGCACCGGAGAGGGAAGGCGGTGGGGGAGGATGCAGGAGTTAGTGATGTCCAAACAGGATTAAAGGGGCAAATTTCATGGGGGGCTGGAAGGCTGTGCCAGCTCGGAGCCCTCACTGCCTGACTTGCCCCAGAGCCAGAGCTGCCCCTGCTTGGCCAGGGCTCAGGGAACACACTCCAAAAACCAAGGTGATGGAGAAGATTTTGGCACGAGGGAGAGAGGACAGCAGAGGGAGAGCAGAGCCCAAGGCATAGCATAGGGAAGGCTGGAGAGGAGGAGGAGGAACAGAATGGGCATCTGGGTGGTGTGACAGATGTTCTCACCTGTGGAAGGCCAACACCTCAGCACAACCACTGCCCCTTGTTGGGTACCCTCTACTCTGGGTGAATCATTCCATGGCTTTTCTGGTTCATGGCAATCATCTGGGAGCTGGGCAGACCACCCATGAAACCAGGAGGAAAAATCAGCTTTATAATGTGGGACATCCTATGGGGACAACCTGACGATTGGAACCTGCTCGTGTTGGGGTGGTAGAGGCAGAAATTCGGAGAGATGTGTCATACCACTGACCTTCAGTTGGTTTAAGAAGTGCCAGTAAGTGGAAGGGAGGGGAATGATTTAGAATGGTAGAGGAATGTGGAGTTAGGAAGGTGGGGTTGAGGAAAGCAAAACAGGTGATAAATTCCAGGGAAGTAATCCAACAGAGAGAGGCAGAGGAGTGAGAAACTCGTCTCTGGGAAAAGATGAAACCATCTTGCTGTGGCACTGGGAGATAAGCTCAAGTTACAGAAGGTGCAGCTCTGTGGGGTGAGGGCACAGGGAGCAGGGGTGGCTCATTTCTGCAAAGCCAGCTGGGAAACACCAACTTCCTCAGTATCAGGGACAGAGCCTAATTCTGGTTCTGCTTCTGCATGCTGGGACCCAGCCCAGTCCTTAGAGGAGCGTTTCTTGTTCCTCATCCACCATCTCAGTAACTAACCTTGAAGCAGTTTCCTTGCTCCAGCTGGGATCTGACACTGACCACACACCCTGGCAGCCATCGTGGCCTGCGGTGGGGCACAGGAGATGAGCCCTGTTTTGGGTAATTCCGTTCTTTTTTTGCTTTTTGGGGGCATCTTAACAAGTATCTGGGCTGGCCAATTTCTGACAGCTGCACACGGAGAACAGAGACCCTTTGTGGCCTCTGCAGCTCCAGGTAGGGGTCGACAGGACTGAAATGAGCCGAGGAAAACTGAGAGGCCATGAGCCTGATGCTTCCCATGCCTGCTCCAGGGTAAACAGGGGCAACTCCACCACACACACTGGCCTTCCTATGCTGTCAAGCTGGGGCAAGTAGTGTCAGAGTAAGGCAGAAATGAGAGACAGAAAAGGCTGATTAGGTCACTTATTTCATCCTCTTGCCAATTAGACAGGAAATTATTTAACTGCTTTATTTATTTATTTAGGAATGTACCTCAGCAGGAAAAATTCCCCAGTGGCAAATGCCGTCGTTTTGCAAAGGGGAGAGTGGATGTCCAGCCCTCATTCATAAACACATACCTCAAAAAAAAAACATCTTATAAAGCAAAATCTGGGAAATAAACATCTCCTGACAAGCCTCTGAGGCTGCATGGGCTCCACGGCTGGAGGAGGGAGGTGCAGTTTGCTAAGGGTCCCAGATAATGTTGCTTTTCTGGAAGACCCCTACTGCTTTACCTCCTTCACTAGAGACATCTTCCAATTACAGAGGGGTCAAAGTGACCCTCAAACCCCTCCTGGACTTGAGGCTGTGGCTCATGGGGCAGCTCCAGCCCACCATCACCTCTCACCCACCTGGCTCAGCCCGGCTTGGCCCCTTTCTGGGAAACACTTCAGCTGATGAGGAATTTGCAGTGCAGCTCCTTCAATGGGATGGGAGGGGAGGGTTACCCTGTTGGACAGCAGAGAAGATTTATGGCATCCATGACTGGAGCTCTCTGGAGAGAGCCCAGGAATGGTTTCAGCTCTGGCCCAGGTCCTTCATCCATGGGGATGCAGAACTGCAGGTCTGGTACCCCACGGTCCCAAACAGGGGGGGAGAACAGTGCCGATGGCTCCTTTCTGGCTTGTAGTCATCAGCACTTCGCTCCCTCTTCAAAATGATGATGAAAACCAATTTCCAAACCTCGGGGTTTTGGGTTTTTGTGGTTTTTTTTTTTCTAAATGGAATTCTTGCTTCCCAGCCAACCCTAGCTCAAAGTTTGTGAAGCAGAAGGATAGGCATGCTGGAGGAGGTGGGGTGGGGAGGGCTAGGACTGTGCCTCAGAGACCCCAGGAGAGAAAGCCCATGGCTGGGGCTCCAGCACCCAGGGATGGGAGAGAAGAGAGGGCAGGTCCCAAAGGCAAACCTGGGCCATGGCCCATGTGACTGAGTCAGATGAAAGAGAAGATGGCACTGGTGAGGGATGTCCCGCCGTGCACACTGGCCCATGGGAGGGCCAGGCTGAGCCCCTTCTCTGGTCCACATGGTGCTGTTTTTGAAGGATGCTGTTTTTTGCAGCATCCTGTGTCAGAGCACACCTGGGCACTGCGCACTGGCTGCCCTGCTTGGCTGGGGGCTCAGGCTCTGGCTGCTGTGTGCAGTGTTTGATGTGCTTAAACATTCCCATCTGTCAGGGCTGTGATGCTGCTTATGGCCAGAAAACCTCTCTGCCAGGTATGGCACAGCAGGTGGACATGTGTCAGTGATCCTGGGGCTGTGTCCTTGCTCTGCTCTTCCCCTGCCTCGGGAGCACTGGCACAGCTGGGGTCTGTCCCCCTGGGTGATGTGAGAGGCAGCTGAGCACCACTCCTGAAAACAGCCCTCTGCAAGGACCTGCTTCAGGGACGCAGCTGCTCTCCTGTTATCAGACAACAGCAGAGACAAGACAACCTAGTTATCGAGGAAAGAGAGAGGCTTCTTCCCCACTATCCTCTGCACTCCCCCCACCCTTTTCCATGATCATTCTTGTTATTCATTTCCTTTCTTCTCTTCTCCTTGCCAGGCAGACGGTTTCACTGGGCAAATCCAAACTAAAGCCTTGCAAGAGGATGCTCATAAAATATTTATGGAGAACTGCGGTGAACACAAGTAGGATAATGAGGGTCTGTGGGAAATGGGATGTGTCCAAACTCGCACAGTGAAGACCTCGTACGAGACAGAGGCACACGGTGGAAGCCATTAGTGAGTCCTGTAGGGTCTTTACTCATTTCCTTCACTCACAGTTGCTGTGCTGCCACACACCACTTTGGTTTGGCTTTCCCCTGCTTGCTGGCACTTGGGATTTTAGTCCATGGCAGCTGCTGCCCCATGCTGCATCAGGAGCTGTGGCCTGTGTGAGTCCCATGGCTGTGCTCCCTGGGGGTGGAACAGAGCCACTGTGCCACTGAAGAAGGACAGATCTGTTGTGCTCCAGGAGCAGGACAGAGCCACTGTGTCACCAGAGTAGGACAGAGGCACTGTGTCACCTCTGTGATGCTGCACCCTGCCTGACCACCAGCCCTCCTCTCCCAGCTGTCTTTCCTGGTGCTGTGGCCCCGTGACTGTCTGGCACACCCCAACATGGCCAAGCAGGACAGCCAGGGGGGACAAGCAGGTCTGGCAGAGGGATGTGTGGCAGGTTGCTTCACTAGTATTTATTTAGAAAGTGGAAGGGCTCAGGTCTGACCATCTCTCTCCCTCCCTTCCTCCCTGCCTTGCAGTTTGTGGAGCTCTGCTCATATAAACACTCACACACTCAGCTTTAAGGCACACTATCAGCCAAGCACCGCCAGAGCCAAGAAGGGGCTCTGAGCGAGCTCCAGTAATGTGCAAACTTATCCCATCCTGAACACAGAACCAATAAACAGAGCAGCCCACCTAAGGCAGAGGACGAGCTGCTGTTAAAGCTGTGTTTCACAGCAGCTTAGCTGACTCCTTCTCCAGTTACCCGGGAGTGGGTGTCCCATGTCTCCCACGGCTGGGATGCTGCTGACCTTCGCACTGTCTCGCTGGGCTCTGACCCATCTCCATCCCAAACTGTTCTTCCTGCACACCCGGTCCAGAGGCCACCAGGGGCACCACTGGGTGGGGGTGAAGCCCTGCCTTACGTACTCCTCTTCCTCCCTCTGTGCTCTTTCAGCTAGCCCCAAAAAAGTCCTTGAACTCTTGTTGGAGCGTTTATCCCGCTGGGAGCCATACCACTGACAGATGTTTGCTGTGATACAGGACACGACAGCTTTTATGAGTTGTCAGCTGGAACACAATATTTTTGGGTCTTTAGGTTAAAATGGAAAAGCAAAGCTTGCACGCATGGCTGTGCCAGCAGCACATCCTGCTGTGCTCACAGCACCCCTGAACCTTGTGGAGCAGGAACTCTTGTGTCCCTCACCACCACACTTGGCCGAGCCCAGCACCTCTGGGGCCTTCTGGAACAGGAACCCAGGCTCCCCTCCCCTCCCCACCCCACCCTGGAAAGGCTGGTTTCACCCATCCCTGTCCTGGGATGTGCATTGTGTCCCTGTGGTGACACCATCCATGTGGCTGGGATGTTCTTAGCCTGCATCATGGACTGCCTGGGATTGGGCACCTTTCCTTTCCATCTCTATTGTTGGACATGCTCCAGAAATGTTGGCCCCACTGACAGCAACACACAGGAACAAGCAAGCAGGATCACACATACTTTCCTCGTGATGACTAAAGGGAGATTCCCACCTCTTCCAGGCTGGGAAACCACCACAGCCTTTCAGGCAATTGCACACCAATGTTACCAAATCCTGGAGAATTACAACAGAAAACCCCACATCTGCAGTGCTTTGCTCCCACTGCTGAGGGAAGTAGAATTATCCCCCTCCCTGCCCTCTGCAGCATCTGAGAGGGTTCCCCACCTCCCCAGAGCTGCCTGGTGGAATTGTTTTGCCTCCTGTTCAGGAGCAAGCAGAGATGGTTCCTAAAATCACAGAATTGTTTAGTTTGGAGAAGACCTTGAAGATCATCAAGCCCAGCTGTTAATCCAGCACTGCTGAGCCCAGGTTTAGGTTTAAAAGACAGGCTGCCAGTTTTCAGGTCACCATCTACACCTGGATTTGTGCTACCATAGAACCTGAAAAGCTCATGTGAGATGGGTTTGTCAATGAACCAGCCAGGTCTTTGTCCTGACATGGACCTCTGGAATGATGAGGCACAACATGGTAGGATGGAGCCAGAGAAGCTGCTCCCTTGAGGCTTCTGCACAAATGGTGTCTCATCCTGTAAACCAGCACAGGACACTCGATGAGTGCTCTCTGGCTGACTGATCCCACCTTCCCCTCTGCTCCTGGAGATGGATCTCCATCACTCCACAAGTATCAAAGTTCAAGTGTCTCAGAAGGGGAAAGAGTGTTCCAGACATGAAAGGTATTTCTGGGCATCCGAGGAAGAAGTGATTAATCTCAATTACATGGTCAGACTGAGTAATCTGGAGCAGCAGATTGGATTACTCTGTGGCTCTTGGAGGGGGGTTCAAGCCTGAGGAGACATTTGAAAGATGTTTTGACTACAGAAGTGCCAAACTTAACCTTGGTGTAATTGGGACTGTGGTGAAACATGGATGTTGTTTTTTGCTTCCTGAGCCCTCTGGACAGCCTGAGGTTTATGCAGCTGCTGCCTCTTTCCCATTCACACTGTGTGACAGCTCCCACACCAGCCTGCTCTTCCCAAAGGCATTGCTCAAAAAAAGGGGGAAAAAACAGTGAAGGCAACACAGGTTGGTGCTTCCCAAACGCAGGAACCACTGCCCACCAGCTGCCAGGCTTCCTGCTGCTGGATTATGGTCTTCCTTCTCCTGGCCTGGACCTCACATCCCTCTGGGCTCTGCAGAGCTTCCACTGCCCTTCCCATAGCTCTCGGCCCAGACCCACATTCCACCAGGCTCTGCAGGGCTCCCACTGCCCTTCCCACAGCTCCATGGCTGAGCAGCTGAACATCCCTGCACCTGGGGATTCTTTGGGGTGCATATGCACTAAATCCTCCCCTCCTGGAATCTCTGCTGGGATTCTGGTATGGATCAGCTCCAGCATGGGCTGTAACCCCAGCAGGATTTGAGTCCCTGAGGACAGCAGTGGCTGCAAAGTGCAGTGACAAGCCCAGACACACCAAGCCATGGGCTTCATCCAACAAGCCTCTCAGGTCCTCCTCATTATTTAACAGCCTCTTTCCCCGGACTAAGAAGGCATTACTGATGTTCTGTGGGGACTAATAATAACCTAATCTGGAGCTGTGATGGACTAAACATACACAGCCTGTTCTGAGGTTGACCCTGGAGAGATCCCCCATCCTGCCCCTGCTGCAGTGCTCTGGGCCCTTTGGGGTGTGACACAGCACACAATTCTCAGTGACATTATACATTTTTAGGTAAGTAGTTAAAAATAAAAATATTCCCAGGGGGACCTGCAGAGGGATTGAGCGAGGCCAGGGTGTAATCACCTGAGCTGGAACGGAGCCAGGATCTAACTTGTTTTGCAAATTCTTTGCATTGCTTTAGATACCTGCTAACAAAGTGATTATAAAAACCATATTTATAGAAGATTAGGAGCTATGCAATAGATCCACATCCGTAATTAGCCATAATAGATCTGCATTGATTACTATTGATGTTAATCCTCCTCTAAATATATGCACATTAATTAGGCGGCGTTTAACACAGATGCAATTATTTTAAGAACAGAAACAGTTGGTGGGTGCAGCAGACAACCGGGTATTTATTCATATTTTAGTATTTATTTTTCCCTCTGCAGCAGCACCTACATCAGGCTGTAGAAGAACAAAGAGCATCCGAGTCCAAGGGCCTGGAGCATCCAGCCTCCCGCGCCGCGATAAGCACTTACAAGTGCCTGGGAAGGATCTTGCCAAAATATTATTTTTGATGCATAAAATATTTTCCTGTTACTATGTAACACAGCGCCGTGCCAGCCTCCGTGCGTGACACTGCTTCTTTTCCCTGGATGGCTGCGGGGGTGTTCAGCTCCAACCCCAGCAACACCAGCACTGCACACACCGCCAGTGAGCCCCCATCCTGCTGCTCCAGGAGCTGGAGTGTGGGGTGGGAATTGCTTGTTGGGAACGAAATCTGGGTGGGCTCCTGGGGGAGCCTGCAGGACCCCTCCTGAGCGATGCTCGGCTGCGGCTCTCTTTATGGAGCCTTGGAATTTGCTCATCTCTTTCCCAGCTGGAATACATGGGGTGTCCTGGTTTGGGCACTGAGTGAACACAGGCTCTGAAATTCTTTCTCCGTTATGATGGTCCGACTCCATCAGGACTTGAATATGACTATCCGCACTCATGATGCTAAAACAACAGCCCCCAACAGCCATTGGGCACTGGGGTCCATGTCTCAGGAGCTGTTTGTGTATGAGATGTCCCAGAGCCTCCCAAAAATATCCCTGCTCAGCCAACAGGAAAGTGGAAAACACCTCTCCTGTCTTCATCCCTTTCTGCCCTTCAACTTCCTCTATTTCCTTGTTTCTCTCCCTCCAAGCATGAAGAACAGACCACCAGGTGCTCAAGCCTAGCATGGGGTAGGCTCACAGCCACCACCATGGGACATGGTCCCTCTCCAGTGGGAGGGAGGAGGAGTTGGCTGCCCCATCCCACCCACCCTCCATGTGCTGCTGCAGCCAGGGCAATGCACTGTCCCGAAATCCCTGTCACTCCAAGCCCCTGACACCTGATTGCTAAAGCAGCTTCCCCTCCCATGGTCACTGGGTGCACAGAACACATCAATCATAACCCAGATCCTGTTTCATACGGTGTGAAACCCCCTCCACAAAGTCAACAATTAGCCTCCAATTTGCTTTCCCCATTAATGGGAAATGGGGGTCTCTCCAGGACATTCTGACAAGATCCTGTTTTCAACATCAGTTCAAAACCTTTCCCTCTTATTTATTTTTCTCCCTTCCCCCAAATCTATTTCCCACAACAAAAACCCTCACAAAAAAACAAAACCCCCCAAACAAACAAACAAATAAACCCAAATATTTTTAAGATCTTTACATTATTTATCCCACATTCTTCTGTCACATCTTTGCAGGAAACAGCATCTCTGTTGAGAGTGGGGAAGGAAGATGAGCAGCTCCAGCTTCTCCTTCCACAGCTAATGCACTGGGGTGGGCAGTGGGGTCCTGTTCAGGGTCGGTGGCATGAGGGGGGCCCCACAACACCCACAGAGCTCAGACCAATTAGAGACGTCTGACTTGGAGGGAAAAAAGGCAAAAGAAAGGGCTGAGAAGGCTGGGCTCGCCTTTTTTTCTTCTCTCCTTGTTCCTCATCTTCTTTTTAATGGCAAGCCCCCGGAGGCTTGTCGGCATCCTTCAGAATGGAAATCCTTCCAAATGGAAATCCTTCCCTGCCCCTCATGGCAGTGTCTGAATGTCACAGAGTGGATGAAAGGCAGCCAAAGGCGACCCTGCTCCCGATGGCACGAGGCATCGCGGGGGGACCGAACTAATGGGAGGATGGAGACATCAGGGAGGGGTGTTTGGGGGCAACCTGATGGGTTTTCCCTCCTCCACACTGGGAAGCAGCTGGAAAAAAGAGAAGCAAAGGAGAAATGCCAGAACTGTGACATTTTCAAGGACTTGTAGGCACTGACACTCATGAAGGCACAAGACTTTGGAAAACCAGGAGAGGGTGTGCCAGCGGGGACTGGTGCTGGTGCTCAGCACCCAGCTGAAGGAATGGCTTAACATTTTCTGTGGGCTTTAAATCTTTGCTTAAAATAAACCTTTTTCAGCTGCAAAGCCCATCAGAACCCCATCTGCCCTGGGACTTCCTTCTGCCATAATACTCAAAGTGAACTTGGGACCATCCTGGACAAGGACAACCCTGTCCCTTTAGCAAAGCCCCGGATTTCCTGGGCTGTGGCCACTCTGTGCCATGGGGCTCTGCAGGCACATCCCATTATGGTAAAAGCTGATGTGCCTGGTTTTTGGCTGGGCTAAATCCCAGGGGAAATGGCTTCACTTCATACCCACAGAACAATGCTCTGGAAAATGGAAACAGCTTTCTAAAGAAATCTGCTTGGTTTTCCCACTTTGTTCTGCTGCTCAGAGGGGGCTCCAGGGAGGGCAGATGAGTTTCAGCCCCAGTGGTCAGTTTGTTGTTGGGTTTGTGACTGGGTTCACTTCAGGCTGATGGTCATCCCGTGCCAGAGCAGCACACGGTGAGCACAGCTCTATGTGCTGCTCAGAAAGAAGGAAAAATCACAGAATCTCCGAATATGCCGAGTTGGAAGGGACCCACAAAGATCAGCGAGTCCAACCCCTGGCCCTGCAGAGGACCATTCTGAAGAGTCACACCATGTGCCCAAGAGTATCATCCAAACACTTCTTGAGCTCTGGCAGCCTTGGTGCTGTGCCCACTGCCCTGGGGAGCCTGGTCAGTGCCTGACCTCCCTCTGGGGGAAGAACATCTTTGTAATATCCAACCTAAGCCTGCCCTGACACAACTTCAGACCATTCCCTGGGGCCCTGTCTCTGGTCCCCACAGAGCAGAGATCAGTGCCTGCCCCTCCTCTGCCCCTCCTAAGAAAGATGGACCTGCAATGAGGTCTCCCCTCAGTGTCCTCTTCTCCAGCTGAACACTCCAAGTCCCCTCAGTGTCCTCACTGAGGAATTACTGGAAGCAGTAAGGGGTGACTGGGCCCACTGGTACCTTTTGTGTGTATGAAATTCACCCCTGGAAGCATTATTAGAGTATCTCAGTTTAAAGGGCTTGGGAAATCAATCCATTTGGCATAATTGTGGGAGCAGACAAAAGCTTTTGTCCAAAGCTCGACTCCAGCAGTTAAAAATCTGTTGGTCACGCAGTCCAGCCTGGTCCAGGTGACAACAGGGGATGCAGAAAGGACCTGGCTCAGCCGAGTTCTGTGCATGGGAGAAGGTGGTAGGAGCAGCGTGAGGAACGGAGGGCTGTGGGATCTGGCCTTGCTCCCAATGCTGGGCTCCTTCAGCTAATGCCGGGTGGGAATGTGCTTGGAAAGAAAATGCCAGTTCATCAAAACTGAAATATTTCATTAAAATACTTTGGGTCTGGGAAGATTCTTCCAGTAAGCTCCCACCCACATCTCACAACTGGATTGCTTTTGCCTGTGCTTTGCAAGCTCACAGCCCTGCCCAGGGCTCTGGGGGGGAGACTCCTTGAGTGCCCCAGTGCTGCCCCACTTACACTGCTCTGACACCGGGGCCAAGGGGCTGAGGGGTTGTCTGGGAGCCCCACAGAGCATTATGGAATCACAGCATGGTTTGGGTCGGGAGGCACCTTAAATCTCATGGATTTCTGTCCATTCAAATATGTTTGGATTTGCCATGTTTTTGGTGGAAGATGGGGACAGGGAAAAGTGTAGTTCCCTGGCACCGGAGAAGTGGAGCAGGAGGGAGAGGCTTGATGTTAATTGAGAGGGAAGTGTTTGAGACAGAGGATTTGAAAAATGAGCCCTTACCCATGGCCGTGCTGCTTTTCCAGGGACTGCAGAGAGGGAGGAGGGGGTAAAGGGACGTTCCTTCTTGAAAGTCTTCTTGGTTCCACTGGATAATCCCAATTTACAAAATAGCTGAGTTTTAAAATGCTGCAATAATCCACTCATTAGCCCTCCCTGCGCAGCAGCACCTCGGGGCATTTCCAGTGCAAGGTGGGACGGGTAGTTTAGGAGATAATTGCTGCACACTTGAACCACTCAGGAGGTGGCAGATCTGCTTATTTTGGTGAATTTCTTCAGGTCCACGGGGAGCTGCCCAGCACAAGGGCTGTGCCGTGCCATGCCCTGCCGTGCCATACCTGCAGCACAACTCCCAGCCGAGCTCCATGCAGAAGTTCTGCCTGGCTGTTTTCCAGTCCCTCATGCCAGCATTGACAGCTCCCTGAGGAATGGCAGGATTGGGATATGGCAGTCAGCAGAGCACCTGAAGAGGCATTTATGGCATCAGCAGTAGAAGCAGAGAGCTGGGGTGGGAAGAGCACAGAGCTCCTGGGGCAGCTCCTGTCTGGAAGGCAACAAGGAGAAGTGGATAAGCCACTGAGCTGCTGTCATGGGTCCCAGGCTAAAACCACTGAGCAAGTCTGAAGTTCTGGAGGTGTGGTTGCCCCTTCTCTGTGTCCAAGGCCAGGCTGGATGGGGCTTGGAGCACCCTGGTCTAGTGGAAGGTGTTCCCGCCCATGGCAGGGAGTGGAAGTGGATGAGCTTTAAGGTCCTTTTCAACCCAAACCATCCAGTGTTTCCATGGCTCTATTTATTGTACCAGCCTAAAGAATTCATAGGAGCACCCAAAGGAAATTCTCTGAGCAGAGCCCTCTTGTGGGGAACATTCTGGACTCAGTTCCTGCTGCTTGTGGCCCCTCTCCATCCCCCCAGTGCTACCTTTGCTCATCCTGATGGCTGACTAGGTAAACATGCAGGCAATCTTGCAACTTAAGAAAAAAACCCCCAAGGACTGTTTGTTTTATCAACACCACCTTTATTGTTTTAACCAAAATAACATTCTGAAAATTAGGGGTTTTTTTGTTTTTTTTTCTCTTTGCTATACAACTTGTAAAACAGAAAAAAACACCTGCACCACTAATACACAAGCAGGTCTGAGGTTTTTTCAGTCTAATCTCTTTTTTCAAGCCAAGAGTGCAGGAGGCATGAGAACAGGAGATGAAGAGTTGGCAAGAAAAGAGCAGAAGAGGGTCCTGGCTATTGAAAAGTGGAGTTAACACAGCTCAGCCGAGAAGAATCTTAAAATTTTGGGCAAGCAGTTAGTGTTATGCAGCAAAAATATTCAAAAGCAAGAGGAACTTGAATAACTGACATTTCTTGGCCAATTACTAGGAAATTGTGTGGTGGCACTGATGATGGGTGATGGGTGATGGCACCAATGAGCTGATGGGAACACACTGCTCTGGTTGGTACCTCCTGTCTACACCAAGGAACCCGAGCCACGTCAGTCTTCCCACTGTGAACATCCTTAACATGCTCTGATGTCCAGAACTGCTGATTTTCCTCCCTAAATTCTCACCACTGTCATTCTCTTTGCCCAAAGCGGTCCCCATGGTGTGAAGATGACGGACATTGGCTGTGTGTCACCCTCTCACCCTGCTGGCCTGGGGTTTGTAAGGTCTGTTCTCGCTCTGAAATACAATCCTCAAGAACTAAACTAGGAATGCTTACAGTTGTTCTCCATTCCTTTTCTCACCCAAATATGTACAATCTCATCAGCATTACACTGCAGCTGGTTGAGAAATTTTCAAGAGCGCCTTGTTTTGGTTTGGGTTTTGTCAGAAAATGTGGAGCTGTCAAACCCAAGGAGCTGTGTCAAAATGTAATCGTTTTGACGAGACTGTCATCAGGGAAGTCTCTGAGCTCCGGGACGGAAAGGCTGATCAAAACCAGACAGATTGAGGGAGACAACCCAACCCTGAGACAGCTCCCAGCACAGCACAGAGAGGCAGGCACAGAGAGGCTGAGCCCAGGCAGCGGGGGCACCTCCCTCTGCCCCTCTGCCTCCCCTTTGCCGAAATTCGGAACAGGTTTCCCAGAGAAGCTGTGGCTGCCCCATCCCTGGAAGTGTTCAAGACCATGTTGGACGGGACTTAGAGCAACCTGGCCTATTGGAAGGTGCTCCTGCCCATGGCAGGAAGGTTGGAATAGATGATCCTTAAGGTTCCTTCCAACTTAAACTATTCTATGATTCTCTGATTCCATTAAATATTCCCCCCGGTGTCAGGGAAGATACACCAAGAGGAAGTGAAGATTTTTTTCCTGTTTCCAGGCAGTCCTGACTGTCTCCACCCAGGAAGACCTGAAAAGGGAAACTGCCCTCTGCTCCAGCAGGATTTTAAGGCAGGGCCTGCAAGAGTTTTGGTGATCTCTGTTTTCATTAGCTCCATCCCCACCCCGCTGGGATCAGCAGGGCTGGCAGGGGCAATGTGCCAAGGATGGGGCACTGGGACACCTGGTGTTGCTGGCAGTGGGTGTTTGCTGAGCATCAGCCCAGCCGGGGCATGGCCACCTTAAACAACTCTGCTGCTCTTCAGGAAATGGACTGCAAAATATTTTGTAAACAGTAATATTTGCTTTCAAACCAACACCTGTGTAAACAGCCCTGAAGTGAGGCATCCTCTGAGCTGCTGGAGAACACCCAGAACACTGAGCACAGAGCAGAGCCAGGCACCTCCTGCAGCCCACACTCAGCAGGGATGGTGAACCACTTTCCTGCTGTCCTGCTGTCCTCCTGTCCCTGTTCTCTCAGCATGGGGCATGGGCACTACAGGGGGAAAGCTGCATTGAGGATGCCAGGTTGAGGAACACGTTTTGTCCAGTACTCAGGAACAGCCAGTGTGCAACAGCTTTGCTCTCATAAGCAGTCCCCAGTTAATTTCAATCCAACCCAAAATATTTTAGGTTTACTCCTGAAATTCCTGGTGAGTGTGGGACTCCCAAGGTGCTGCCCTCAGCTACCTGGATGGGTGGAAGCTGCAGGTCTCCTGCAGTGCTGCCCACCCCTCTGTGTGTTCAAGCCCCATCCCCAGGTGGGGCACAGGGGTGGCAGAGTTCCACCCAGTCACACCAGCTCTGTGATTTCCTCTGTACACAGCATCTCTGCTCTTCCCCTGCCATCTCAGTGCCACCCTTCTCCTTCCCTGTGGTCATGGCCAGTATCACTCTCTGATGGTGGGGACAACCGTGAGCCAGAGCCCAGGATGAACATCCATGGTGAGGTGGTGCTTGAGCTCAGCACTGCCTGGATCCTCCAGGGGAGAAGCACTCCCCAACTGTGCATTCCAGAGCATATTCTGGTGATCTGCCAGACAAGGGCATCAGCCTGAGAGAGGCAATTGGCATCACATCCCCTCAGGCTGGGCCTCACCAGCTGTAACCTGGGGTTAATGATCTCTACTTCAGCAAAGTGCTTCACTACCTTTGGCTGAAAAGATGAGCATAAATGCAAATTATCCTGCTTATGACACGAGGAGGTTTATGGCCTGCACAGCTCTTAATAACACATTAATTATGCCCAGAGTATTAAAAGTGTTCTGTGATTAAGCAAATAATTACAGAAATAGATGAGTAAATGGGGTACTGGGTGCAGTGCTGGTTCCTGAGCTGAAGTTGTTCCACACATTACAGGACCATGTTTACAGTTGCTCTCGACTTTGCCAAACTTGAATGGTTTGAGAGGAAATTTTCCGTGCCAGTGTCTGCCTTGAGCGAAATCGCTCTGCAGAGTTTCAGTCAAAATGCTTAATCTGTTCCCAGGAATGAAGCTTGGGAAAAAATGTGCTTAATTCTGGCAGCCATTGCTTTATGATGCTCTTGCTGTTCATCAGATCTCTTTACAGCAGGAGCTTCCAAACTGGGAGGATATTTTTGTGCCTGGACTTGCCCTTTGTGTCCTCCTGCCTGGAAAACACGACTGGGCTTGGCCACGTGCTGAGCCTTGAGCAAGGGCAGCTCGCACTTCACCCATCAAAATTTGCTGTATCTTTGCAATTAAAATGCTTTATCCTGGTCAGGATGGAGGTTTTGAAGCAGGAAAAGGAAGGATGGATGGTGGATTAGGGGTTCAGGCACTTGAGCATCCCTTTGGGAACTAGTGTCCAGCTCAGGCCATGGTGCTGCCTGGTTTTCCCAGTTGTGATCTTTGCTGGGGAACAGAACATCTTGTGTGCTTTATGCCTTAAATATTCAAATCTGAGATCACGGGAGCTGATTTTAGAAGTGCTAAACATCCATGGCTCCAAGGGAAGCCGTCAGGAGCTGGGCTTTTGAACAGACACTGTTATATAAAAGGCCAAGTACCATCAAAAAATTCCACTGCCTCAAACTGGGCACTCAAAATTGCCAATTCCTTTAATCTTGTGATATCTGCGCTGCAGCTCTCAGAAAGCGAGTGGGAGAGCTGGCAAGCACTCCCATCCATGGGGGAATAATCGTGCTGCAGAGAAGTGGAGGCAGTGGTAGGCCAGGAGCAGGCACTGGAGGGAAGCCTGGGAGGAGGCACTGAACAGCTCCAGCCCTGGTTTCATTTGAGCTGGTGCGTTGCTGGAATACGGCAAATGTCCATCCCTGAGCTGTGATGAGTCAAAGTAGAACTAGGGGCTGGTCAGTGTGATGAGAGATGCCGTGTGACCCCTCCACCTGCCTGATCAGGATGAATTTCTTCATGGAAGGGGTGGTCAGACGTTGGAAGGTGCTGCCCAGGGAGGTGGTGGAGTCACCATCCCTGGAAGTGTTCAAGGAATGACTGACCATGGCACTCAGTGCTCCGGGCTGGGTGTGGATCAGTCACAGGATGGACTTGATGATCTTGGAGGTCTTTTTCAGCCTGAATGATTCTATGATTCCAGATTCAGCCCTCCTAAAAGTATGCAGGGTCCTGGTCCACTCAGGGAATTAACAGAGAGTCTATCTTTTGTTTTCAAATTTGAGAGATTCATCATTTAATATTTTTTGATGGATTCTCCCAGCTTTAGCCATGCACAAATGGCTTCTGCATCTGCACAGATCAACTCAGCAATGTATTTTTAAGCATTCAGGTCAGCCATTAAAATAGCAATTGAGAATATTTTTGCAAGGGTTTTATTCTCACATCAAGCTGCCACTTCTCTTTTCATCTTCACCCCCCCATTACCTCAATATAGCGTGTCCATCAATTTGCTTTTATTTATTTTTTCCAGGCTATTTTAGACAATCTGCTGAAGAAATCTCACTCAGCAATGAGTGCTGACCTTGAGCAGCTCCTTTTCTTTCTCTCTCCTTTATTTAAGAATGTGCAATGAATTAAGACATCACTTATCTCCGTGCTCTTTGCAGGCAGCAGTGGCTCTCCAATCGAGCATGAATGGCAGGTCTGCGGGCAGCACTGTCCTGGAAATGTGATATTATGGAATCGAGAGGTGACCTGCTTACAGACAAAACAATGTGACAGGAAGAATCCTGCCTCCCAAATGGGACATGACTGATGCCTCCCTGAGGGGCCGTGCTGCCTGCATCTCATCGGAGGCTCTTGATGTGCAGAGAGAGGGGACACAGAGCATGGAGATCCCAGCAGCAGTGACGGTGCCAGAGTCCTGCTGAACTCTGTGGGGCCTGCTACCCAGACCAGGACTGCTCTGCACCCTGGACAGTGCCAGGACATGGACTGGGACATTGTTCTGGCCGTGCTGTAGCCACATGTGGCACCTGTGTTTGGGCAGAACCACCAGGGTTGGCACAGATCGCTGCACCCTGGTTCAGCCAGGCCAACAGCAACTTGGCATTGCTTTCCCCCTCAAACCCTCCATCCTGCCTTTCCCTGCCTCCTCCCAAGGTGGTGGCAAGGTTGGTGTCTGTAACCTGTAACTGCCTCAAAACCTTCTTCTCATGTAGCTGAAACCTCAGGGGCAAGGAAACTCTGTCCTAGAGGGAGACTGAGGTGTGGCAGACGGGGAGGTGGGACCCTGCCATCACCAGCCCATCCCACATCAGTAATGCCCAGGAGTCACCAGAAACAGCTTGGGAATAGCCTGGGTTTGTAGGAAGCTGCCCAGCTGTGGCACAGCCCCCAGAGCCTGGCCAGCCACTCCAGCACCACGCTGCCACCACCAAGGCTACACTGGTGTTTAATTACAGTTGGAGGGGAGAGGAAGGGAAATGCCTCAAATCTCTTGCTTTTTTCAAACCCTTCTATACCCAAGTCTCAGAGGTAACGAGGAATTAGCACAAAACTGAACCAAACAATAACGACCACATTCAATGCACTCAGGAACTCATGGGAACTCAAGAAACAAAAGGAATCCATGGCATTGCTCTCAGAAAGGCTTGAGCTGTCAGAGACCCTGGCATTTCTTCTCTGTCCTTCCAGTGCTTGGTGTTATGGATTGCAGGGCTGGGATTCTGAGAAGTGGAGGAGAGCAGTGTGTCCCCCAGGATCCAGCCACAGGTCACCACAGCCCCATCCCAGCCCCATCCCAGCCCTGTCCCAGCCCTGGCAGCCCAGATGTGATCAATAAAGCACAGACCTGTGGACCCGGCTATCAGATTGCTCAGCTTTGATTTAAGGAGTTTCCCCACCACCAGGGACAGAACACTTGGGATGTTTGCCTGGAAACAGGATCTGTGTTTAAGTCATTAGGCCAAATTCACTGCAGGTGGAGGCAGAAGCAGTCCCGTGGACGGGGCTGGGACTGTGCCCATGCAGGGGCTGTGCCCAGTCTGTGCTGTGCTCCTGCACCCCAAGCAGATCCTTGTGGGTTCCTTCTCTGCTTCCAGACCAGGCAGGGCTCTCTGGCTCTGCTCCATTTCATGCCAGCCTTGGGAATTGTTCAGTGGAGGTGACCATCCACGGCATCCCCCTCACTGTTCCATCCCAACCACCACCTATTACCTGCACCTTCTGCACTTAACCACAACTCCACCTGATAGGGCCTAAGAGATGCCACTCTCTCCATCTTCAGCCTTTCCCTCCTTATATCAAAATTCCAAAAAAGCCTTGGTGTTACTGAAACTAAGCCCTCCCAGAAGCAAGACCACTGCCCAAAGCTGGACAAGGCTGGAGGAGACTCAGCACTGCAAACATGGTGCATCCTCTGCCTTTGTCCCTGAGTTGATCCCTGCACAGCACCCACTCCCATGGAAAGCTGGGTGGTCAGCACCCCCACCACCACAGTGTGGGGCTGGAAGGGGCATGGGAGGCTTCATCATGTGGCTGCAGTTCCCATCCTCCTGCTGTTCATCTACCTCTATTCTCCACCACCACTGTCCCATCTTCCAAGTGGCCTTGAGCCTTCAAAGAGAGGAGAAGAACGGGGAAGAAAAATCCACAGAGATGACTCTTAAAAAATTTAAACAAAAATATCTGGTCTTTGCTGATGTTAAAATCGGAGCATTTCATTAAAAGGCTGCAGGGCTTTTAAAGACAAACTCTAAGCAGAGCCATGAATAATGCAGCTTCTATTCAGAACATGAAGATTTTAGCACATCCATAATACATGGGGTCAACCTGGGAAGAGGCTGCTAATGCACGGAAATGCAGGAGGCAGCAGCCTCGGCACTGCTCCGAAAGGAAAACAAACGCAGGAGCTTGAGGAGCTCTCCCACTGGCCGGGCGCTCTGGGGTATGGCGAGACTCTGAGGGATTTTTAAATCCTTTTTATTGGTGTCTTTCTCAACTAAAATAAACTTGGTAATCTCATTAAGAGCTTGGGGGCTGATCCAAGAGAGCTGGATGTGGCCCACAGAACTCTGTAAATAACTGTCCGTGGAGCTGGCTCCGAGCTCTGCGCTGTGAGCCGGGGGGGCAGCCCGGGGTGTCCTGGCGTGCTCCGCACACTCCAGCCTTTGCTAGGGGACACTGAGCAGGGAAAAGCAGGACAAGGCTCGGCTTGGGCAGCCAACACTGGGCCCACAGCACTGGATCAGCCCTGAGATGAGCTGGTGGTGCCTCTGTGGGTGCTGCAGCCACCGGCTGGGATGAACCTCATGGGGTCACAGAGTCACTGAATCATTCAGGTTGGAAAAGACCATCAAGATCATCAAGGCCAGCCTCTGACCGATCCCCACCTTGTCCCCCAGCTCAGAGCACTGAGTGGTGTTTCCTTGAACACCTCCAGGGATGGGGACTCCACCATCTCCCTGGGCAGCCCCTTCCAGCACCTGGCACCCTTTCTGTGAAGAAATTCATCCTGATGTCCATCCTGAACCTCCCCTGGTGATTTGTGTGTAGGATGGTGGGTTTTAAGAGAGGCTTCCCCTGCTCCCTCTCCAAACTCACCCCGAGCCTCTCCAGGTTCCGCAGTGAGCACTGGATGGGGCCCTGTGAGAGCTGAATGTGTCTGAGCTGTGGGAAAGGAGCCAACGGATAAACATCACACTCAGGAAAACACAATCGCTGCAGTGAGGAAAATTGATTCCTCTAACAGTTTTATTCACATAATGTTTGGTGGCTTTACCAGAGCTCCCGAGTTATCTCCCTCCTCCGCTATTTAACGCCACAGAGAGGATGTTCTCCCAATCTCTTATCTCTTTAATAGCCCTTCCTTTTGAGAGTGGATATATCACCGGATCTGCTGCGGCGTCGGTTACCTCAAACACGGGTTTCTGTTAAAAAATGTTCCCCTTTCAGAAAAAAAGGCCATGTAGAAGTTGCTCATGCCCATAAAATGAAACTAGAGGAAAAAAGGGTTTTCAGTGGCTTTTGTGGGACTAATGGGGAACAATCCATCCTCTCGATCAGGGCTGTAAAAATCTGTTTTGGCCAAAAACCTGAATTGCTATTTGCATATTTTTTTTTCCAACAAAAGAAAATTTATTGACAAACCCCCACAATTTTGGTTCAGTGCCTGTGCAATCTGTCAGCAAGGATGAGTTCCCCACACTTAATCCAATTACACAAATATTCTCTCTGCAGCATTATTTGGGAAGGAAATAGGCAAAATAAAGTCACTGAGGACTTTTTCTCCCCTGTTTTGCATCAAAGCATGAGCTGCTCCTCCCTCATGGTGTTGGCTGAGGGGACCCTGTGGTGGCTGGAAGTGCCACCTCAGCACAGCCCCCACAGAGGGACCCGGTCAGGAAACACTAGCACAGCCACAGCACCAACTCCACCTGGAGAGGTTGGGATGCTTTATGGAATTCCCACCCCCAGCATCAAAAACCTCACTGGAGGCTGTGGCAGATCTGGGGGCTTGAGTCAATGGAGCCAGAGTCCAGCTCTGGCTCAGCAGCATGGGGATCACGGAATCACAGAATGGCTTGGGTGGGAAGGGATCTTAGAGCTCATCTTGTTCCACCCCCTGCCATGGGCAGGGGCACCTTCCACTAGTCCAGTTTGCTCCAAGCCCCGTCCAACCTGGCCTGGGACACTTCCAGGGATGGGACAGTCACAGCTTTTCTGCGCACCCTGTGCCAGGGCTTCCCCACCTTCACAGCCAAAAATTCCTTCCCAATATCCCATCTAGCCCTGCCCTCTGGCCATTCCCTGTGTCCTGTCCCTCCAGACCCTTATCCAAAGTCCCTCTCCAGCTCTCCTGGATCCCCTTTAGGCACTGGAGGGGCTCTAAAGTCACCCTGAAGCCTTCTCTTCTCCAGGTTTTCACACCTCAGCTCTCCCAACCTGGCTCCAGAGCACAGGGGCTCCTGGTGGAAAGTGAGCTGAACCCGTGGATGCTCCTTTACTCCATGGCAGGGAACAAGTGGATGCTCATCCCTGCCCAGTGCTTACAGCCAGTGCAAGGCCTGGCAGGCTTTGGTCTGGTTTAACCTGAATCTCCTTTTTCTCCCCCAAGACACAGAGCTGGTCCCCCTTCCCCTGAAGGCAATCACTCTGTCTGACACCTTGCTCTGCTCGGAAGAATTTCCTGATGCTCATGTTTCCTCTTCTCCATTGCCTTTCTCACACTTCACGTCTGCAGCTTTGCCTCCATCTGCTTTCCCTCCTTCCTTTCTCCCTCTAGGGCAGGTGGAGAAAAGAGAAAGTGCCTGTGGACCAAGAAAAAATTCACTGTGGCAGACATGGAGCTGATTTCATTCCTGGGGTAAACTTGGGAAAGGCTCCAGGCTTTCCTGGGGGGGAGTTTGGCCCACAAGGAAGAGAAGGCATGGGGAATACATTAGGAGGGTCACCCTACTGGCTACAAACAGGCTTCGTATTGTTACCAAATGTTCATTAATCCAAAAATAGAATTTAAGAAATGTAGCAACTTTGCACAAGGAATTCAGACAATCCAGGAAATCCAGAGGTAGCCCCATGACCTGAGAAAGCCCCAGAGTACCCCCGAGAGCGGGGGTGTGAATGGGGCTGGCAGAGCAGCTCCAAGGATGGAAACATGGGACTGTTCATATATCATCCACTCCGGGGAGAGCGGAGGGGCAAAAGCCAGGAATAAATATCACGTTGCCTCCAGATCCTGACGTTTTGGTTGGAATACAATAGCAGAGGCAGCTGCTGCCATCAGCTCTGTGCTGGAGAGCTGGGACAGGCCAGGAGAGGACTGTGCTGCTCTGGGGTCTGCTGGACCCTCCTCCTGCCCTTGAGCATCTCCTTGTCCTTCAGTGAGAGCAGCAGCAACCACATTTCCCTCCCTGCACCTCCAGGCATGGCCACCACCACCTGTAATGCCCCTGGGATGTCACCTCTGCAGCCCACCCACACCCTCCTGCCTGCTGGGGCAGACCCCGTGGGATGGGGACAGTCTGTGGGGCTGACTGACCCCAGACAGGAACACGCTGTGTGACACCAGCTCTGGGGGCTTTGCTTCTTGTGGAAAATGGGTTTCCTTCTCTGAGCTCCACACTCTTGCTCTCATGAGGGACCCTTTGCCCCACAATGGGCCCCACACAGGGTCCACCCCAGTTCACATCTCACTGCAGCACCAGCACACGCACAGTAAAGCCTGAATGTGGATGAGGTTTGTACTCTAAAAGCAAAGAGGAAGGTCACTGTCAGCAGAGAGCAGAAACTCCCGCTGTGGGGGAAGAGGGAGCTGGGGGAGCAGCTCTGCCAGGGCCTGAGGAGGACCCAGGGCACAGGTTTCCCACTGTCCTCGCTCAGACCTCTCCTGCCTTACGGTTCACAATTTTCTGATGGTGCAGCTGGAACTGGACACTCTGAAAGGCAGGAAAGGCACAGGCATCAGCAAGAGTCTCAAGGAAAGAGCCATCCCAGGATGGAGAACCCATCTATCACCAGGAAAAGCTGTTTTCCATGGGCAAAAGGCCGGCACCTTGTGCTGTGCTGTGCTGTGCTGTGCTGGGGACCCTGGCCATTGAGGTCAGGGAGAAGTATTTGGTGGTGTCCTGAGGTCACCCCTGTCCAGGTGACAGGGAAAGAGGCCTCGGTGGCCCCAGCTGGGTCACCTGGGCATTTTCACCCTGTCAGAACCATCCGTGACTTCACCTGGGAGCTGATGTAAGAGCGTGCATTCATCTGCCAGGACAGGTACAGTGCTTGGACTGTCCATCCTTCACAAATATTTGGATTTCATCTAGATTTGGGAGCTGCAGCTGCAGTGAGTGAGGGGACATCAAGTTGTTGGGGCTTAGTGTGGGGGGGCTGCCCGTGGGGACCCTGCTGTGGTGGGAATGGCTGATTCCCAAGGGCTGGAAGGACAGTGGGGGCTGTCTGGATCTGCGGGTCAGTCAGAGTCCTCTGACAGCCCTCCCCAGACCTGGCTTTTCCCACGTCCCTGTACAACCCCACGTGTGAGCACCATTGCACTTGTTCCCCACCCAACATGCTCTCAAAGGCAAAGCTCATTTCAGTGAACCCCCTCGCTGAGAGTCCAACCAGACCCTCGCCTTCCCCCTCTGCCCCTGGGAACATCCACAAAATTGGCCAAACTGAAAGAGAAGGGAGTGAATGTGAACTGATTTGGAGAAGAATTACTCCAAGAGACTAAAATATCACTGGCACCCCGGTGGCTTTAATGCATTCTGCCTCTTGGCCAGGAGTGAATAACAATGGAAAAGCAACCCTCGAGAAATACCAACCAGACAAAGTGCAGCGGCAGCACAGAGAGGGGGCTGGGGATGTATTCAAACACAGAAAACACTGAGAACACAAAAGATGCTCAAAGGGCACCAATGGGTAGATGAGGCAGGTTGGAAGCTCTGTGTTTCCAGGCTTTTTTCTTGTTTTCCCAATGGCCAGGAGCATCGTGTTTGCTGCTTCCCTGGTATTAACCACGCAGCAGGTACGTGCTCTTTTAGAGGCTTGGTCACAGCTTAGAAATGGATCTTGTAGAAATTAGGGCTGGCCAAATACAACCATCTGCAGTTTAGGAGAGATGCAAAATCTGGACTTGAAAAAACCCACAACAAAAACCCTGGCATATTCCAACTACTTGTGTATTTGTTTCTTTATTTTATCTCGCTTGCCCCTAAAGGAAAAAAAATAGGACTGAACTAAGACATTTCAATATTTCCTCCAAGCAAAAACTTCTAACTTTTCAATATAAAATTATTTTCATCTTATAATTCATCCAAATTTGTATTTTGAGTAAGGGCTTGATTATCTCCCCCTCTGCCTAAAGCCCTGCAGCTGTGGGGCCATGGGCAGCAGGAGTGGCCCTGGCAGGGACTTCCAGAGCCAGCACCTCTCTCCTGGCATCACCTTGAAGGACCATAAAATGACATTGTTTTGGCAAGCTGTGCGCCAGGACCTCACTGTGGAGGGGTTTCCTCAGCTCCCACTGTTCTGTCCCCACAGCTGGTTCAGCTCAGGGCTCACAAACCATGTCTGGACTCAGGTATCTTAATGAACAATATATAAATATTCCCTTAGTGCTCCTGGGTGTTCCTGCCTGTTTTATAGGGAAGGTTCTCGTGGACAGAGAGGACCTGCCAAGCATCCTTCCCTCATGCTAGCTGACAAATAAATCCAGAAAGTAGATGTGGAAAACTCTCAGGGAGTAAGTGTTGAGATCAGTCACAGCACGAGGCAGGGAGGGCAAGGTGGCTGATGTTATAGTGGCATCTCTGCACCTTGTCCCTGTTGTGACCTGGCACTGCCAGGTGAGGATTCAAGGTGAGGATCCAGAGTGAGGACACAGAGGTGAGAATCGTTCCCAGCACCCAATAAACACCATTATTTTCCTTATTTTCCACTAAAACACAGTTGAAGAGACCTTTTCCAGTGACTCTCAAGTGCAGCCTTTGACCACAGCTGAGTGGACAAGGGGCTGCTCAGCTTTCCTTCCCAGCAGTGAGAGCACCGGGGTCACCAGAGGAAGTCACAGAGTCACCTCCTGTCTCTTCCCAGTTCCCACCAGGAAAAACCTGGAGACTTCACTGGGTGGGAATGTGAGAGTGGAGTTGAGTTGAGGCTCCTGTGGCTACAGGATGGGGGAGGAGGCTCCGGGGCTCTCAGCTGAGCAGTGTTGCAGGAGTCGAGGTTGCACAGGACAATGAGACTGTAAATCAGGGAAATGGATCTGGGAAAGCTGCTGAGCCCAGCTGGGCTTTCACCTGAAGAATTATCAGATACTCTTAATGATTTGTGCCAATTCTGTGCCACCAATTTTCTCCCCATTTCATTGCTTATAAAAGGCAACATCCAGTAGGACTCTGGGATCATCTCCTGATGGGGAACACTGGCAATGGGCTGTGTCAGGGACAACTTTAATACGACCTGGAGAGTGCCCTTGGGCAGACACTGCCCTGGGCTGAGATGCTCCAGCTGGGTGTGTCAAAGTGCAGCACTTCACCTGATAATTCTCATTTTCTTTTGGCTATGGTTGTTTCTTGGTGTTTCTTAGGATTCCCAGTGTAAGACAAGGAGCTCTGATTAATCCGTTTCAGTGATTCCTTGGAATGAATAAACTCTTTCCTCCTAATTTCAAACCCACTTGAACATTATGGGTTTGAAAGTTTGTCTAAAGGATCAAATGTTACAGAGTTCCTGTTCCAGGAGACATTGGGAAAAAGGCACAGAGGAAAACAAGCTGCAGCTAAAATAATTCCGTACATTTTCTACCACACCCTCTGCTCACTAAGCTCCAGCAGAAATCCTCCCCCCAGCATATAGAAAATTTTATCCATCACATTTTAATTTTATTTTAAATCCAATTTGTGGAGGAACGGCTTGAAGTCTTTGGGAAGGTTATTGTTCCAAAATATCAGCGATTCAGGCAAACTTCTAATAACATTTCAAGATAGTCACAAGTCCTTTGGGTCCCTTCTGATCACTCTACCAAAGCCAACAGATTGGACACACATCTGAGACTTTTAAATCTTTGTGGGCAACTGTTAACAAGCAGAACATCAGGAAATGGCATTCTGTGGTGTTCTGCTGGCACAGACCCGGCACGAGACAGGAGCCGAGCTGCAGATGAAGGGTTGGAGGCTGAGGCACCTGGCCCAGATCCAACCCAACAGTGCTGGGGGTGCTGAGCATCTCAGGCTGCACCCTCCTCTCCTGACACAGCCCTGTGAGCAAGAGAGACATGGCAACATCTTGGACACAGCTCTGGTCTCATGGGTGGGATGCAATCACCCACTCTCCGGCAGCTGGACATGGGGATGGGACTGGCCTGTGCATGTAGGTGAGTCAGGCTTAAAGGGACAAAGAGGAGGAATCCATTCTGGACATGGGAATAGAGATTGTGCTAACTGGAGGCACATAAAATCCCCCTTTAAGATGGAAAAGTTCTTCATGGATTGGAAAGCAACTTCTTTGTGGATCAGAAAGCCATGGTGGAAGGGATGATGTCCAAGAACAGACCAAGAGATGCAGAACAAGCCTGGAATATGTTGAAGGACTTCACATGTGAGATGCTCTGTGTGTGACCTGGAATATGTTGAAGGACTTCACATGTGAGATGCTCTGTGTGTGACTGTGGCATGTGGGATTGTGTCCCTGGTGTTTGGTCACTGGGGAGAGAAGGACTATTATGGAGGTGGAAAAGCCAGGAGAAGCACATTTTCCCTCTTGATCTTTGCTGTAGAAGACAATGAGGGGAAACATTTCCATTTCAAAGGCATTGTGCCTCGGAGATCAGAATGTGACCTTAACGGGGAGGAGAGTCTCTAAGGAGGAAATCAGGGAGCAACTGGAGAAAGTGTAGTAAATCCACAAGACTGGATGATATTTATCCAGGAGTTCAGAAGGAAATCAAGTGTGAACTCCCAGAAAGGTAGTGACATGGATACTCAATTTATTCTGGGGGTGAGAGGAAAGGAGCCACAATTTCTCCTGTGGATCAGCACTCAAAGATGACACCAAAGGAAGAGTAATATGAGAGGCAGACACCGATGTTTCCGAAATTCTCCACAAAGAGAAAAAATAAAGCATAGCTTGGGAAGAGTTTTCTATCACTTCTTGCTCAGCCATAGATCACAGGAAGGTATTTTGATCCGCCAGTATCCTGCTACTTGCAGGGTTTTGTGCTCATACGTGGCTCACCGGTGTGTTCCTGCAAGAAGCATCCACAGGCAGCTCTTGTGCCACTTACCTCAGATGGGGACAGTCCCCAGCCATGGGTACCCCTCTGTTCAGGCTGCAAAATCCAAACTGCGGCACAGCTGCCAGGAAGTGTTTTCCCGACGTCAGGCACGAACTCCTCGACAAGCGATACCACAAGCCCTATAAAATGAGACCCACTCTGAGCCCTGCCAAAGGCAGCCCGTGGTGTGCTCGGCACCCTCGGCACACACCGCGCGTGTAGCACGCCCTGCTGTCCCAGCTGGGTGGGATGGAGGGACGGATCCATCACCAACACTCACATCCCAGAATGGCTGCATGCAGACCGGACCATTACATGCTCTAATTCCTGTGCAGTGAGTCATGCACCAGCAGGGACCAGGTGACAGAGTCTCCACCGCTCCTACGCTAAGGAGCACCCTCGAGGGAGGAAGAGCAGTTCCCAGTTTGGGGGTCCCTGCCCCCCTCGCTGGTTGCCTGTAAAATTAGACACCAAAACGACACAGCTGGGGGATCTGAGCCCACGCAGCGCCTCATTCTCCCTCTTCTTCTGGTTCTCATCCAAAGGCATAAAGGCTCCTTGTGCCGGAGGACGGCCGGCTCCATTCAGGGCCGGAATGGGAGCTGACAGCTCCGGCAGGCAGCCGGCTCGGGCATGGAAACAGCGCTGCTCCGATCCCCCTGACAACACCAGCCCCGGCTCATCCTGCTGCCTGCAAAAGGTTAAACACGAGCCACTTCGCTCCCTTTTATTATCGTTTTTTAAATTCCATTGTCTCTAGCGTGTCACTCGGGGAAGGAACGGCCGATCCATGCTGGAAAGCCCTCCCAGTGGCGAGAGCAAGAAACCTCCGAAGTGCTGCAGACGGGATCCGAAATGCCATGGCAATGTTGGAATCATTATCCCGGCACGGGAGGCAGCCACGCCGAGAGGAGCTGGGATGCACAGGAGGGATGTGGTGAGGGATGGGAGCGCGATGGAGGGGACCGGGCGAGGGCTGGGGGTAACACCCACACCCCTGCCCGCTGCTCCTCCCTGGGGATTCCTCACATGCCACGGGGAGGGAACACAAATGCTGCCCATGGCTTGCCATCACCGAGCAGCGGCTGCAGCAGGGCCAGTGGAACGCACCTGGAGGGAAAGGCTGCCAGAATCCTTGGCGGTTCGGCCCCCAGAGATCCTGGGAGGGCTCTCCCTGCTGAGGAGGGATCCAGTGCCCTTGTCCAGGTACCGAGGGGCGAAGCGCCCCAGGAGTCGCCTGTGCAGGAGGGGGGAATGGTGCAGTGCCATGGCAACAGCCCTCCTCTCCATCCCACTGATAACAGGGAGGCTTTGCTGAAGTGGTTTCGAGGGGTTCAGTGCTATTTGGAATAGAAAAAAAAAAGGAGGAAGAGAAGCCTGAAAAGACTGTGGGGGTTTGGGGACACATGGGATGGTCTTTTCCACAAATATTATCTTTTAACATGGGGGAAAAGTCCATCCATCAGCTGCCTTGGAAATCCCATGGACCTGTGCAGCCACCCTGAGCACACTGCAGCTCTCAGATAGTCCTGTCATGGTGGGTTTTTGGCTGTTTTTAAATTCAGCTGGGGAGGAAAGAAAGGAAAAAAGACACGAGCACCTTCCTGCGCTTCTGTATGTACTGAGGAGAAGAGAGGAGAGGAGAAGACAGTAAATCCCAGCTCAGTACCAAATCCCTGCATGCATGCCATATTCTGCCAGATGCCCAGCCATCGGAGAATAGCTGACCAACATTCCTAGTCCCTCAGGGCGTCTTGGTGGGACAGACTACATGTGTGGCACAGCTCCAGGCATTGGGAGCATGGCCCACACTGTAGAGCAGGATCTGCTCTTATTCTCCAAAGCTGGATTTATTCTTCCAGTGTGTGTCTCAGGGACTGTCCTGCAGATGCTGCTGGAGTCTTTCTATTTGTTTATTTTTCTGGCAACAGCCATCACGGGGAGGGGACTTTGTTGTTCAACAAGTGTCCTGGGACCACAGATCTGACCCCTGCAAATCCACAAGTGGAAGAGAAGAAACACAGGAGATGTAAGAATATCCCTTTCTTCTCAGTCTGTGCACTTTCCAGGTGCCAGAACCAGCCCAGTTGACTCCAGAGTTCCAGTGACATTAGCTGATGAATATCCCAAGGGCAGGTCAAGACATCTCTTTGGTGTGTCTCCACACAGCAGTGAAGGTGTGCCGGGAGGTGGCAAAGGAGCAGATCCCCCTCAGGCTCTGCTCCTAAGCAGATGCAGTCCAGCCCTCCCAGGTAAATGGAGAGCGCTCAGTCCTCCCCAGCGAGGCCATCTCACCAAAGGATAAACTTCATCTCAACAGCTCATTCGGGTTTTGGCACTGCTGCTGAAACAGCCCACAAGCAGAACTGGGAAAGGGGGAAGTGGTGGGACAGGGACAATTAGAGCCAACTGCGGTGGAGGGATTTTGAGTTGATCTCTTTTTTTCCCCCTTTAATAGCACTGGATTATAAATATGGCAAAACCACATGTTATCAGACAGAATGAAACAATTAGGGTGGGTTCCCAGCCGTGGGGATGTGCGCCCTTGCTGGGGCCTTGAGCTCTCTGATGTGGACACCTGCTCTTGAGAAATTTGATGGTGAGCAGCAACTCGACCAGGATGTGGGACCCAAAAAACCCCCCAAAATCAGAGCAAATTTTAGTCAGGACCAATTGGGTGCTACTGGAGGACAAACCCATCCCAGTTGCTGAGTCATTTTAATCACAGACAGCAAGCAGCCTTCTAGGCTGGGGGAGCAGGAGCCCAAGCACTCAGCACATGGCTCTGATTTCTTGGAGAAAGCAGTGAGTCCTGGTGGGTTTAATGGATGTCCAGGCAGCTGCGGCTCGGCTTGGACTCTCCTGAGCAGGTTCTGCTGGAAACAATGCCAGTGGTTTTTCTGTCCCATTTGCTTTGTGCAGTTGTGGTTTTTGTTCATCAAACCCCACTCTGGTGTCCCCCCCGCCGAGTGCATATTCTTCTCTCTTCCCTTCCAATGTCAGGAAGGTTTTCCTTGAGCAGGGCTGCTCACAGGCATCCCCCTGGCCTGGGCTGTTATTTATGGGGCACCTCTGCAGAGACCCAGCATCGGGAGGTGAGTGAGTTATGGTTCCGGGTGACATCATGGAGTGGACTTCATAAGGGGGCTCAGTGGATGGTCTCTAAAGACAGCTGCAAAAAGAGGCAGCCCTGAAGGATATGATGGAGTGGGTGAGACATAAATTTCTTAGGACAGGCAGTGAAAAAACGTTTACAGCCCTTCTTTCCTGAGTCTGGTTTCAATCAGAGCCCCAGCCACTCTACCGATGCTTCACACTAAGCGCTCACTCAGACACACACTTTATGCTCTCAACCTGCCTTAGTTATTTTATTTTATTCCCTTTTTTACTGGTTTTAAAATGCACTGGTGCAGGATGGCTGGCAGATCCTCGGGCAGCCAGCTCCCATGTAAAGCAGCTGCATCCAAAGACTCTCCACATGGATGTGGGTCTGGCCTGCAGACAGGAATCAACTCAAAATAATATTGATAATGGTCATGAAGGGCGGAGTTTATAAACCCATCACATTGCAGTCACAACCTATAAGAAATGGGGTATTTACTCTGACATTCATTAAGGCAGTTTGCCATTTCTTCCAGACTTAATGGAAAATCTGTCTGCTTAGCAGCACTTGTTGCAGTGGCCGGGGAATGGGAGGTTACTGATTAGAAAAGCCATGAGTGCTTGGCTGCCCTAAAGGGCATTTGAAGTTCATTCCCGGGCTTCTTGTTCCTAACTTTATTTTATCTCATGTCTTGGGGCAACTGGTTTCTAAGTTTGCTGGGTCTGTTCTCCTGCATGCATCAGGATGGGCTGTTCCCATCTCAGCCCTTCAAAGCTCCCGGTGACCTTCTGGATGAAGCCTCCATGTGGGAAGTCATCTTCCCAGTCTGGAGAAAGCCTTGATCCTAGTGAGCCTACCAAATTTTTTTTACTACAGCTTTGTCCCATGACTTCCTGTCTTTCTCCATCCCAGATACAGAGAATAAGCTATTTCTCCCTCTCAGGCTTGACAGTCACAAAAGTTGTGCCTGGTTTTTGTGTGAGAAGACAAGCTTTCCACCCACATTCTCTCTATAATCCCAGGGATCATCCGGGAATATCCATACAGGTGGATGGGGGGTGATGGGGAGCAGGGCTGTTGCTGAAGCCCACATTGGGTGGGTGCCATGAGCCAGGTGATGCAGAGCCCTTGTCCCTCCCCCCTTACCTGGGTTGTGTCTGCTCTGGGCAGGACCCAGCTGCTTCCTGCACCGAGGATAGACACCCCTTTCATGATCCTGAGCTTTGCAAAGCTTCTGCAGCACCAACCCTGGAGCCAGGGGGCTGTGAGAGGAGCAGACACCTTTCCCAGCATCAGCTCAGCATTTTCCCAGGCTCTGCCATGGGGACAAGCCTTTTGGTACCAGCACATCTTGGAGCTCTCCATCTTCGTGGAAGGAACCACCTTCCAGTCAGCACAGCAAGTTAATCTCCATCTGCTTCTCCCATAACCGGCCCATATTTATCAGCATTCTGCATTTTACATGTATGTGTGAGGCATTTAATAAAACCCAGACCGAGGAGATGAAAGATTTATCCGTTTGCCCTGAGAGATGTCCCTTGCGAGGGCAAAACGGGACTCGGGAGCGGAAACCTGGATTGTTTTTTATGGCAGCTGCGTGAAGAGATACAGAGCCTTTGAAGTTCTCCTGTCCCTGCTTCCTCCCCCTGCCCTGGTGCCACTGGCGAGGCACCACAGGGCTCCCCAGCCCCAGCTCTGACGGGTCATGGCACAGCCAGGAGGGGCAGCTCCGTGGTCAGGCACGGTGAGAAGGGCATGGAGTGATGCACAGAGGAGAGGGATGAGGAGGAGGAGGAAGAGGAGGAAGAGGAGGAGGAGGAGGCCACTGTGCCACACGCTGCCTGGCTGCCATGGGCAGAGCTGGTGCAGCCGGCTGCACGCAGCCCCAAACTGCTCTTAACAAGACCTTCTGTTAGAACAATTCTCAGCGCAAAATGACAACGTGGAAACAACTGCCTGCCCAGGAGGCGACAGCAGCTGGAGGAGAAGAGCCACCCCAGCACCGTGCTGAGCCCAGGGGCTGCTCTGGCTGGAGTGGGACAGCCTGGAAGGGCACTGGGTCCCCTCCTCCCGCTCACATCCTCTCCTCAGAGCATCCCGGGCCCAGGTGCTCTGTGGCACGGCTGCAGAACCTCCCGAGCTGCCGGCGGTGATGCCGAGCAGGCTGAGTGACTCTGGCAGGGGAGGGAGAGAAGCGGTGACATTTCCCCCCAGTCCCCCAGTGCCCATCTGCAGAAGGGCAGGGAGGCGCCGGGCAGGTGCCAGCCCAAATAAATACGAGGCGAGTGGTCCCTGTGGAACCATCAGGGCTCTGCCAGGGAGGGGAGACACTGTCGGTGCCGTGGTTACTAATGAACAATTTTAATTTCTTCCATAAACAGCTAATAAAGCTCATCTCTCTCTCTTTCTCTCTAATGCACCATTTATTTCTAGCTTTGAAAGGCAAGCAAGGAAATTCAGGCAGAAGATGGGAGGAGGGTTGATGTTAAATGTCAGCACTGCCTGATGAAGCCTAATTTTCCCTCTGAGCTGCTGCAGCAGCATCTTCACCAACAGAAGAGCTCAAGGCTTCTGGTGGCCAGGGGAGCTGGTGAAACCTGTCCTGGGATGTGTCCAGAGTGATGGGGCAGCAATTTCATTCATGGTGATTATTAGAAAGACTCTCAGGATGGAAATTACATGTTCCTCTGCAGAGGGACTGGGAACTCCTTCCTGGCTGGAGTCAGAGGAGGAACAATGACCAGCCTGGATGAGAGTCACCATCCCTAGAAATGTTCAAAAATCATGTGGATGTGGCACTTGAGGGCGTGTTTTAGTGATGGTCATTCCTTAAACCCATGAGACTCCATTGAGCCTAACGCAAGGTAATTGAAAGATGTCAGAAAACTGTGGATCAGATCTGTGGCAGTTTTAAGTGGTCTTAGGTTGTACAAAGTAAAAAACTGCCACTCAGCGGTTGGATCCATTTCACAGTGTGTGTGCAGAAGAGCTTTGGAATATTTGAGACAGAAATGATAAAGCTAAGAGAACACTGTAAAGAATTTTCTGTCAGTATTAGCTCAGAAGTTTTAAACGGTTCCTCCAGCTGTGCTTGAGTATTTCTTCTCCTTTTGGGGGATGTTCAAGCTGCTTCCACTGGCATGGATATTCAAAAATTCCTCTGATCTCCTACCCATGTTCTGAAACACACATGCCTGTGTACACACAGAGCCAGGGTCACAGCCTTACATGTATGTCTCATCCAACTCAGCACTCTTTATGGGTGCAGTCCAGGTGGGACTTGCATAAATCCAGGGGTGGAAGAGACCACCCCAATCCTGCTGTTCCTCATGGAAACACCATCCTGGCTGCAGACATCCCAAAGACAGAGGAGGGAGGAAAATTTGTCAGGTGAATTTGTCAAGCAGTGGTGATAATCATTCATTTAGCCTGTAATGACATGGCACTTACTATGTAATAACCTGGATATTGCATGGAAATTACCATGTAATCCAAAGCCCGGGAGTTGCCATATTGTCAGGGGCTCCATGGTAATTTGTACCCTCTCATTTACAGCCCTGAAACTGCTTTTATTGTGGCAACAAAGCAGCAGATTCACAGTTTGCCAAAAGGAGAATCTCCAGAGGGATGTTATGAATAATTAGGCAGCCACGGTGGTTTTGGATAACATCTTTACTGTAACTCCATTAACTAACAATTGATTGCTTTCCTAGCTCTGACTTGCCTCCGGTCCTTCCACCCAGAGCTCCTCTATCCCCATAAAGTCGCGGCTCTGCAAAGGCAGATACACAGCGGGATAATTGCTCCGAGAGGATGAGCTTGGGAAGCAACATACCTGAAGAGGCAGCAGCTCGAGCAGGCTGAAATGCAGAAACATCTGTGGAAATAAGGGGTCACTCCTCGACTGATGTAACTGCTGATTTTCATGGATTTTGGAGGAGAACCTCCAGCAGATGCTCGTGAAACACTGGCACAAGGTTTGACTGGCACTAAGGACACCCAAGTGCAAATTGCCTTGGCACAAGGAATACACATCACTCCAGTTCAAAATTGAGGCAACCCCCTGTGGATCAAAATCTAGGTTCAAATCCCACCCTCAGGTCTCTGTCCCCAAAAACTTTTATAATTTGCAAACAATCTCTGAGCACAGTCCTAAACTGACCCTTGCCACCCTCAAATGCACATCCTCAGCTCCGCCTTTGGTGTGATAAATTGTGGTTTGCTGAGCCATCATCGCACTGATAATGTGTTATTTTTAGATGAAAACTCTGAGGTCAGAGTTAATGTTTTGCCTTTGCCGACGGGAGGACGACGTGGCCTGCGCTGCCCTCCTGCACTCTCCCTCATCCCTGCCCCTCATCATCCTCCTGACCTGCTGGTAACCCCCTCCCCCAGAGCCTCCCCCAGCAGCTCACCCTCCCCACGGGGATGCTGAGCTTGCCAAGGGGCTGGGCAGCAGCTCCCAGATCTTGTGGAATCATGGAATCATTTAGTTTGGAAAAGACCTCTGAGATCACTGAGTCCAACAACCTCCCTCTGCCTGGTCCCACTAAGGGGGTCCCTGCTGTAGGTAGCTCAGCCCCTGCTCCTCTTCCTCTCTCTGCTTTGTCTTTCCCAGGAGGTTGATATATGGAGGGAGCAGCTCTCATGTTGTTGTTTGCTGTATAAACTTTGAAACCGAGCTGCGCCTGCGAAGGAGAGGGATGAACATGGGGGAGGTTTGCAGTTCCCAGTGATTGAGCTTCTTTGGTTGGAGAAGCCTAAACAAACTCTGTAACCTCAGGGGAAATTCTGCAGAGTTTTAGTTTTAAGTGTTTCCTCTAACAAAATAACTCTTCGGCCTCAAAAGCTACCAGGAAGCATTCCTGGGGCTGGGGAGGCTCCGGGAGCCCAGCTTGGAGTCAGACCTTGGGATTTCAGTGCTAGTATAGAGAACTTTCTCTACTTTGAGCACAGACTGGAAAGTGCTGCTCTCTACAGACTTACCTTGGTTTACTTCCCACAGGGTAAGTCAAGAAAAATCCCCCTAGAATAATATCCCTTATTAGAGGACACTGGATTCTTACAGCATTACACCTATCCATGCCCAAGTGTTGGTGTAAAGATGGGGTGAGCTGGATTGAAAAGGAAAGAGCCCCAAATGTGAACACTCATCCATTGTGTTCCCAGACCTGCCTCACTTCATGACAGAAGTACCCCAAATCTGTCATGTCTCTCAGCTCTTTAAAATTTCTCTCATCTATGGTTTAATGTATTTTATTTTTCAGAAAAAAAATGTGAAATTGCTGACCCGTTTAGATATCTCTAAAAGTGCCGCTTTTAGAGCCCCCAAAATAGCTTCAGTGAGGAGCAGATGTGCCAAAATGGAGAAATAAACACAAGTGTGCTTTTAACCTCAAAACTGTTTGCTGTGTAAGACTGGAATGAAACCTCAAAGTGGGTTCCAGCTCTGTATCCCCCACCTGTCCTTCCCCCGGGTGCTGGGGGCCGTGTCCCACGGAGCTGAGCCCCACAGCAGCCCTGACTGCTCTCATGGCCAAGGAGCACAAATAAAGCACGGAATCACAGAATAATAAAATCACAGAATTTCCTGAATTGGAAGGGATCCAGAAGGGTCATCGAGTCCAACTCCTGGCCCTGCACAGACACCCCAGCAATCCCACACTGTCCCTGTCCTGTTGTCCAAACACCCCTGGAGCTCTGGCAGCCTTGGGGCTGTGGCCACTGCCCTGGGGAGCCTGGTCAGTGTCCACCATCCTCTGAGGGAAGAACCTTTTCCTGATTTCCAAACTAACCCTCCCTGACACAGCTTCAGCTGTTCCCTCGGGTCCTGTCACTGGACACGGGGAGCAGAAATTGGAACTGCTGCTCGGAAGGAAGCTGCAGACCCCAGTGGGTCTCCCCTCAGTCTTCTCCAGGCTGAGCAGAGCAAGTACCCTCAGCTACTCCTTGTATGGCCCCTCCAGACCCTTCCCCATCCTCATGACCTCCTTTGGGCTCTCTCTAACAGCTTTATCTCTTTCTTACATTGTGATGCCCCAAACTGCCCCCAGGACTTGAGGTGAGGCTGCACCAGGGCAGGGCAGAGTGGGACAACACCCTCCCTCAAGCAGGGCCCCCAGGCCAATATCTCACCTTGGGGAGCCATGGCCATCAGGTGTCAAGAGCAGTGACTGGGATCAGCACTTGCACATCATGCTGAGCACCAGGATACAGGTGCAGGAAAACACATCAAGCTCCCAGAAAAAGATTAGTCTAGGAAACCCCCTTGGTTCCTTCTCTGGGATGGACTCAGGAATCACAGCAGTTCCCCTCAGTCCTGAGGCTTTTCCAGCCAGAGCAGAGCCTGCTCCCAGGCTGGCTCCTTTTCTGGAAGCTCTGCAGCCAGCAGTAATTGCATTTTGTCAAGTGGTTTTAGCAAAGCAATCCACATTTATTAGCCATCTGGATTAGAGAAATGATCTTCATGATTCCAACTGCCAGCTCAGCCAAGGACTTATCACAGAATGGAATAATGTATCACATTCCTCCCTCCCTTCGTCATGAAGCGTCTGTTTCCCTCACATACTTTATTTACTTCGGTAAATAAAGAAGTATCTCAGACAGGTCACTGCTGGGTCCAGACTCCTGGATTTCAGGTGACAGTGTCAGATATGGCTCTCTCCAGTGCTGTGCCTCTCTCCTGTCCTCACCGAAGGAGAAAGAAACTGTGACATGCACAGTCAATGTGAATTTTATAAAATCACCTCAAACTAATGGGAAAAATTCATTAGGAAAGGAAGGAGGGAGGGTGGAAAATTATCCTGTCTCTCGTGCATCATCTCTGTCCTCCTCCCTCCCCTTTAAACGTCCTAGTCCAGAGACAGGAACCTGCCTCTTTACTTTGATTGCATTAATTTCTTCATTTTTAATTCTGTCAACCCAACATGGAGAGACAAAGAGCTCTGTGGGCAACACATCCAAAATTATCTGTGCTTTAGCTGGAGACTTCTCCCAGCTCCATCACTCTGCAGCGCAGGGACTCCTGTGTCCCTCCCCGCCCCTCCCACTGCTGCTGTACCCAGGGCATTCCCAAGTTCTGGAACCTGCTGCAGGCCCAGCCAACCATTCCCAGAGCCCATTTCCTGAGGATGTGGGGTGCTGACGGGTCCCATGAAGACACCTGCCTCCGGGAGAGTTCTCAAGGCACAGCAGTTCTGGTTTGATTGCTCTGAGCTGGGCTACAGGGACCTGCTGCTCACTCCATCAAAACCCACACTTATTCCCATTCCCGTGGGGTTTTCCCTTAATTGAGCTGCTGACTGCATTAACCTGGGGAGCGCAGTATTGATTGAGCAGCCGTGGAGCCGAAGGAGCTGAGCTCAGCTCGGGCCTCTATTTACGGAGACGTGTGCTGTGGTGGGAGCTTCCAAAACGAGGACACACATGAGCTCGTTGGGACTGTGATTTCCTTGGAGGGGGAAGAGAAACCCTTCCATCTTCCTGCCACAACTGGAATAAGACAGATCCCCTTTTAATGAAAATTATAAGGCTCTGCCTCCCTCCTTCCACCTGCGTTCACAGGCATTCCCAGCACTCGCAGCAGAGTTGCAGCTGAGGGGAAGGGAAATGTTATTTCTCGCTGACATCCCTTGCAGTTGCCCAGTCCCTGACACCCCGAGGGCTGGGTCACATCTGGAGGAACAGCTGTGGGACCTGGCAGCAGCCCCCTGGGCCAGACCCACTGGAGGAAGCACCCAGCTCTCCCTGTCTCTGCAGCCCACTTGGGTTTTCCACAGTAATTCAATGAAATTCCTGAAATTATTAAGTCCAGGTCAGTGCTGAAAACCAGCAGAGGCAAGACGTAGGAAGGGAAATTTAAAAAATGCATAAAGTTCTCCAGAGCTAGAAAAAATCATTCCAACCTATGCAAGAGCTCAAGCCAACAGGGATATTCATAGAGTCACCAGATAGTTTGGGTTGGAAGAAACCTTAAAGATCATTTTATTCTACCCCCAGCCAGGGGCAGGGACACCTTCCACTAGCCCAGGTTGCTCCAAGCCCCGTCCAACCTGGCCTTGGACACTTCCAGGGA
>JAWWTY010000138.1:6054832-6068146 GCA_035222235.1 Margarornis squamiger | reverse complement strand
GGTTGCTCCAAGCCCCGTCCAACCTGGCCTTGGACACTTCCAGGGATGGGGCAGCCACAGCTTCTCTGTGCCAGGGCATCACCACATTCACAGGGAGCAATTTCTTTCCAATATCTAATCTCTAAATCTATATTCCTTAAAGCCATTCCTTCAAATTAAATTAATCCTAATCAGGAACACCCTATAATACTCCTAAAAGAGCGTCAGATGGATGATGGTTTCAGTAGCAGCAGCTCAGCATGGAAAACATTGACATACCCAGGTTGTAGCTCACCTGCAGCATCGCTTCAGACAATTCAATCATTGCAAATTTCAGGAGTCACCTGAAGAGTCTTCTTTTTACACAGTTTCTGAAAACCTAGGCTAGGAATTTTGTTTTATTTTTCTTTAGGAAAGTTAAAATATTTCCCATTTATCTTCTGTTTGAAGGGAAATAAGACAAGACTGTTAGAGCTGGCTGCGGCACAACATTCCCCTTCAGCCAAAAACACCACTATTTCAGAGTCTTCTTTCATCCCATATTTGAGCAACAGTGTCAGCAGCTCCAAATTTCCAATGAAATAAAAATTCCAAACTCCTACTATAAACACTGGAAAGCCTTCTGTAAATATTTTGCTTCAATCAGGCTAAAGAGAGTCGCTCAGCTTTATCATTTAATAAACTACAACATATTCTAAGTCATCAATGATCTCATTTCTCAATGACAAAGCCAGAGCAGGACTGTGGCTGAGGGGCCTGATCCCACAAGATGACACAGGGACTGGGACGCTGCTGACATCCCTGGTGCTCTCTGATTTCTCCTGTGGGTTTTCATCCTTTATTTTTGAGCTGTTACACAGAGTTTTGGTTCCTCCAGGGAGGTGGAAAGACTCCTTCAGCTGGTGGTGGGTGAGGTGGGTGCTCTGCAGGCCCCCTGAATTTCAACCACCTTGCAAGACTAAAGACCCAGGAGCTCAACCCAACCCTACAACCAGGTGAAGGAAACATCCAACTGAAAATACTGTGACTTCCTCTGGGAACAGCATTTGCAAATGTCTGAATGAGTCATACTGTGAGGAATGGGACAGGCAGAGAAGGCAGATAGTGGGGAAAGTTTCCCAGCAGGCAGAGCCTGGGATGTGTGCAGAGTGCATGCACTGTGCAGCCCTGGGATGTGGAGCAGGAAAGAGGGCTGATGTTGGCCTTATTATGTTGAAAAGAACTTCATTTCCATTTCAGTTCCAGGTGAGGGAGGGGATCAGCACCTCTCATTTCAGCTGCTCTGGGGATCATCATACTCGTGCAGTTAAAGTCCATCCATCACCCTGCCTCGAGGGCCTCATGCCAGAGCAATTCCTCACACTCTGCAGTCACTTATTCCATGGACAGTCCTGGCAGAATCAATGAGTGGCTCAAAGAACAAGGTACTGCCTGGGTGAGGGAGAGCAGCAGGCTCTGCCCTCCAGTTATTTGTGCTAATTCCCCAAGCTTTCCCACTGAACATTCTTCCAGCTCCAGGATCTCAGGGTGATGCTGCTCTCTGTGTGTGTTTGTGTGTGCTGATTTCACAGCTCTGTTTACACACCAGGCTTCCTCCTCTCCAATTTTCAGTGCTATCACAAATTCTGTTTAATTGAGGCTTCCTTGGGTGAATGTGCACAAGCGAGGGGGTGTCAGCAGAGTCGAAGGGCAGCTGGTTCTTCTGTGCACACTGGAAATGCTGGTCAGAGTGGGAAGAGACAGATGCCAAACCACTTCAAGTGCCTGCCTATGGTGGGGAGTTGAACAAGGTGGTCTTCAAGGTCCCCTCCCACTCAAATCACTGTGTCATTACATGATTATTAATTATTATTACTCTACTCTAAGTGCAAGATAGGAGGGCAAAGATGAGGAGAGGGAAAGGGAGGCCTGGCCAGGGGGATCTGCACCCAGGTTCAATGAGCCCTTGAATGAGGGGCCTAAAGAAGCACCATCAGATATCTGGGAACCTTTCTGCATTTGATGGAAGATGAAGAAATACAGGGTGGTTTGCAACTGTAGGTAGTGAGTGATAAAAGCTGGTTATCGCAGGTTGGAAGAGGCAGAGCTGACCCTGCACTTCTGTCTGGGAGACTGATGGGGGGAGTTGGCTCCAGCAGGGGCTGAGAGATGAAGACAAACACCTTTTTGGATAGGAGTGAAAAGGTGGGTGCACTGAGGGAAAGGAAAGCTATGGTTGGCTGCAGTCCCAGTGAAGGGCCAGAAAAATGATCTCAGTAACAGCGGCTGGCTGGCTTTTAGCAGCCTGCCCTCCATTAGTCATGGCTCGGGAAAGGATGTGTCAGAACCAAGGCATGGAAAGATAACAGCCTGAGAGCTCAGCCGTGGATGGACAGGCAAGGTCACCCCTGGGAGCTGTGGGGTGGCACAGAGGGGCTCTGGGTCACAGCCTGAGTCAGGGGCTGAGGCAGGCGATGCCCATGGAACGAGGGTGAGCACTGGAAAAAAGGCTGAGGCAGCACAAACCTCCTCTTCCCGGGAGAACAAAGGCAAGGAGGGCCTTTTGGACTGTGAGGGCATTGATAAGAAAGAAAACCCCGTATCACAGGCAAAATTTGGATCTACTGAGCACATGGCAGGTCTTCACAGGCCATGTGCTGATCCTCTGATTTCCTGTTGCTCTCCTCAGCATGGTCAGGGCTCCAGCCTGGTCGTCTCTGTGCTTCGCAGTCACCTTCATCCCTGCATCCTCCCCATCCCATGCCCTGTTCTCCCCTCTCCTTACTGCTTCCCTTCCCACGAAACTCTTCCCTTGCCACCCACCAGGCAGGGAAGCTCCCTCCTTTCTTCTTCCCCAAAACCAACCATAGGCAGAGCAGTGAGCCAAAGCCAGCAGCTCAGTTTGCTTCCCACTGGGAAAATTACCTGTCCCAGCAGGAGCCTGACCCCTTCAAAGTGCCTGAAGATTCCTGCTTGGTGTGAAACAGGCTGAGAAGACACTGAGTGTGAACCTGGCTCCTCTGAAGTCGGCAGTAAAAGCCATTTGGACTTTAGCAGGGCCAGATGTTCACCTGGGAGCAGTATGTCTTCCCGTGAGTTTTGCACAGCACTCACGAGCGCTGAAGCACGGACTAAATAACGAGTAATAATCATAGGGGTGGCTTTTATTCTTTCTTTGGAAAAAAAGAAAAATCTCCGAGTGGCTTCACTGGGAACTTTGCTATGGTCACTGGGAACAGCAGAGCTGTCAGGAGGATTTGTTGTGCTGGTGGAAGGACAAGACACAATCCCAGCTGCCCCCATATCTCCCCTTTGCTCGGACTGTCCCTTGTAAACTGGGACAGCAGAACAACTCTCTGTGAGTCACTGACAGTCCATCCAAAGCTGGTGTTTTGCCTTTCCAGGTGACAATGGAACTGCACAGAGTGGGGTTATAGGAGGAGGAACCACTGCACGGAACCCCTTTGACACCTTGTCTCTCCCAGGAGAGACTGCACAGGGGCTGCACAGGAGCATCTTCCATCAGCCATGACCAGTTCAGGTCAGCATCCCAAGACCTTCATCCCCTTGGAGGTGGGATGGTGTGGGAAGGGGAGTGAGGACCCATCTGGACCCTCAGCCATCAGCCTGAGAGGGAATTCACATCCCAGGCTGTGAGCAGAGCACTCCTCATCCACAGCCTCCAAGGAAGAAGCAGAGTGGAAGCAGGAGCTGTTCCAATGATGATAATGTGTCTGTTCCTCTTGCAGGATCTTTCCTGACCATAATCCTACTTTGATGTTAACTGAGAAGTGGTGCGAGCTGTGGATTTCACAGCGCAGCTCCGTTATCATGCGAGCATGGACCCCACAGCAGAGCTGTTCCTGCTTCCAAAGAGCACTTGGATCACAGCAGTGGTGCAGCTCTATTAATTGAAATGTTTTTATTTATTTCCACTTCATTTTTACTCAAAGCTGCGTTTACAGAGAAGTTTCAAAGCTGCTAAACCACTGAGCCTTCAAACCGCCTCGATGTGTACATAGCTGGCAAGAGCAAACACTGCCTTGTTATTGTTCCTCTGCTTCCCACCCTTCATCCTTTCTGCTGTTCCGATTTGTTGTGTCTGATCTCCTGCTCAAGGGCTGTCTCTTGCTCCATGTCACTACAAAGCCAAACACAGGGATCCCTTTCAATCTTAGAGAAGCCCCTGAATGTTTCCTTAGTAGAAATAATAAATAATAATTTGGAGAGTTTGTATTTAGCTGGGCTGAGCACGTGTTTTCTTGTTTGTTTTTGAAAACAAAGCTCATTTTCATGCCCCAAGGAGGTAAATTTCTTTTTAATGGCCCCAGAGCCTTTCCCTTCCATTCACCCATATGTCTTCTCCCTGGTTGTGTCCTGCTCCCCCAAAATGATCCAGGGGCTTTTCCCAAGGGGATTCTTTCCCTCTCAACCTTTTTCTTAGCTTGGATCTTATCTGTGACCACTTCTCTCCTTTGCCAACTGATTTCCCCCTCCAAATACTCCTCTTGTTCCATGTGAGCTCTGTTTCCATCTGCAGCACAGTGTTAGTTCTTGGGGGCTTTGGAGGGAGCTGGAGGCTGCACGAAGGATGCTGCTGAACCCCAGACCTCATCCTTGAGCCATGAGTGAGCTCAGCCTCCACTGTGGTCCTCCTGCCCAGGGAAGGGGAGCCCAGGCAAATCCTTGGGTCCTTGCATCACTGTGCCTGTCCCTGCCATGGGACACAATCACCCTGCAGAGCCAACACTGCCACCTTCCAGCTCTGCCCGTGTCAGCCGAGGGAGAAGAGTGAATGGATCAGCCCCCATCACCCAGGGACTCAGAGGAGCTCCAGGCCAAGAGGATGCTGAGAGGCCCCAGCACCTTCCTCTGCCACCACTCTGTGGGTGCCACAGCCCAAACCTGCCAGAACATCCCAACTGCCTTGGATACTCTCGCTGATGGCGCTGCGGGCTTGGGATGAGGCACACCAGGGGTACTGGGAGGGGAGGAGGGGATGGGGTTGGGAATGGGGATGAGGAGAATGCAACTGTCTGCTGTTTCTCATAAGCAGCGAGTGAAAAACCCTCAGTTTTTCCTAAGTGGGAACATTTGCCTTTAATGAGCCTGAGAGGGTTTTTCTTTCTGGTGCTCACTCTTTTTTTCTTTTTTTTTTTCTTTTTTTTTTTTTTTAAGGGAAGTGGGGAATGGAAAATGTTCTGTTTTAATAAATAAAATATAAGACACATCTCTGTGCATTGGGATAATGCCCCTGACCCCGTTTTGGCACCACCAGCACTGAGCACTGATTGCTTGTCTGGAAAGTCCTCTCTGGTTGTGATACCCCTTTGCTCCCTTTCTCCTCCCCAAGCTTTCCAAGCATTTTCCCCTTTCTTGACCCCTCATGGGGTACCCTGCCCCTTCTGGGGGTCCCAGCACTCACCCAGCAGGCAGTGCCACAGCAGAGCACCCCTGTGCCCCAGCCTGTCTCTGTGTCCCATCAGAGGGACCCTCCGAAGGGGGGGGGCTTTTAAAGATGTGACAGAGCTGAACCCAGCACAGTCCCACACAGGTCCATTTCCTGGACTAAAAGTCTGTGTTGGAGCCATTTATTTTTGTGTTCTGCATTTGCCACATAAACTCCGTCATTTTGGTTTATCCTTTGGGTTATATTTGGGTTATATATATATTTATGTGGCTGTTTTAGTGCATTTCTGCTTTAGGTCTGACCACGATGCTGCTGGACAAGGAGCATGGGAATATTGTTCTGTACAGAATCATGGAATGGTTTGGGCCAGAAGGGACCTTAAAGCCCATCTCATTCCACCCCCTGCCATGGGCAGGGACACCTTCCACCAGCCCAGGTTGCTCCAAGCCCCGTCCAACCTGGCCTTGGACACTTCCAGGGTTGGGGCAGCCACAGCTTCTCTGGGCACCCTGTGCCAGAGCCTGCCCACCCTCACAGGGGGCAATTCCTTCTGTATATCTCACCGAAATTTCCCCTCTTTCAGTTTGAACCCATTCCTTCTTGTCCTATCACTATAGTTCTGATTAAACTGGGTACAGATACACCAGATCTGACCGGTGAGATTTTTCAGTCTGAAGACAATGCCAATATTTATTCTGGTTTTGCACAAACAGCTAAAATTTCCAGAAAAAAAATAATCCAATAAAATTCTTTCAATGAGAACCAAAAGTTTGTTTTAATAAGAGAAAGTGATTTGGTCTAGCTACAGGCAAAGCTTAATTCCAGCGATATCAGAGCCTGCTAATGGGAACCAATCAAACAAATACACAAAAGATGCAGAAAATATTAACCATTTTTGTGTCACATAAAATGGAGTAAACAACTCCAGTGTGATTCCCAGCACAGAGCAGTGGGATGTCGAGGAGGAGAAAGATGTGGCAGGGAGGGAGCTGTTCCTTGGAGCCCCAGGATCCACTGGGATCAGCTGGGGGCCGCAGGGAAGGTGGCTCCGGGTCAGGGTCCGGTCTGTGTGACGGATAGTTTGTTTGGAAAGCTCTGGCCCAATTCCGTTCACACTCTGTGAAGGGTGTTGAGGTCCCCCACGCCCTCTCAGTGTTCCTCTGTCAACACCTCATCACCCGGGGCTTTGGCCAGAGCGTTCTTCCTTCAGCATGAGGTCTGATCCCAGAGGAATGTGGACCCCGGAGTGCAACTGGGGCCAGGGCAGTTCCAGCCATGGGCTGCGTGAGGAATTTCTTGGCATTCAGTGAACGGGAAGCTTTCAAGGCTGAGCACAAAGCAAGGGAGTTGGAGTGAGGGGTTAATGATGAAGCCTGACCTCTGAAGGACGGGGCACGAGGCATTTCCAAAATTGCATTAAATGAGACATATTGAAATATTGGTGTTATTTTCAGGATTTGATTGATTTATTTCAGACCAGTCACAGCTCTTGGCTTTCTCCAATTTTCATTTGATGATAACAGATCTTTGTCCAGGAGACTTCTCTGTCAGGGTTCGATCCATCTTTTGGATCAGGGTATAGACCAAAATCCCTTGATGTGCCTTTGGTTACATCATCCAGCCTTCCAAGTTCCCTTCCCCATCCCTGCTGGGTCCCCATGGCACTGCTGCCGTAGTGAGCAAGGACAAATATCCCACTTTTACATAGAAGAGATTTAAACATAAACGAAGACGCAGCTTCTGAACTCACTGGCTCTGGGGTAATTCAGCTCTGAATTAAGTATAAACCTGGTGAATTCCAGCCTGGCTCTTCCCAGTCTGGCTCTCGGGATGGGGAGGTGTCCTTGTAGTGACAATACCCCGTGCCAGAGCTGGTCCTGACTTCCAGCAACCATGTCCCCTCAGCTGGCAGGATTCCCCAGCACCACTCACCCAGAAGAACACGATCCTGTGTTAGTTTCCAAGAGCAGCAGCTCTTTTGGAAGGCTCAGATGCATCTGATGTTGTCTGTTGGACATTATTTTTTAAGTGCTCCCAATCTTTGTTGCCAATGGCACTATTTGGACTGGTGATGGCTGGTCAGACCCCTGCCACTCCCGGCCTCAAGGCACTGCAGACAGTGCAAATCACCAAGTTTATCACTGAGACAAAACCTGGACCACACTCAGGAATTGCAGAGGCCTTTCTAAGAAACAAGCACCATTTTGAACCCCAGCTGGGCCCAGGGCAGAGTCTGCCCACAGAACCCTGCGGGAACTGCTCCTCCAGACTCCCATTATTTTATGCCAGATTGAATCTTCAGTTGAGAATGGGAGGAGATGAAAGCCTGGCAGCCAGTGTGGTGACATTCCCTGTAAAACAAGACCTCCAGGAGTAAAATATGCTATTTAGTGGTCATCCCTCTGCCTTCATATGTGGAGACCACACGAGCTCATGGCATGCTCTGGGGACAGCCCGGGGCAGCGATGGCATCTCGTGTTCAGCCTTCCCCAGCTCCTTGGGCCAAACTGGTATTTGCCTTCCCACCACCCTTCCCCTGCACTCGGTCCCATTTCCCAGACTATTTGTGGAATGAAATATCATTGCTATCATGGTTTACATGCTCAGAGAGAGGGAATGAGAAAAGGGAGGGAGGGAGAGAGGGTGGGAAGTAAAGAGGAAACAAAGACAGCATTGTTATCTCTTCCAAAAAACTGCAGACACTCCGGCAGGGCAGAATGACGGGCTGGGCTGTGGTTTGCTTCCACATATGTGTTTAACCTCGGGAAATAGTCAACAGCCTGGAAAGAAAACACCACACTGCAAGGCAGAGGCTGCCCAAGGCCCCCAAACCCTCAGCCTGATTTTCCAATTTGGGGCACTTGGCAGGAGCCCAGCCTGGATCCCAGGATGCGGCAGCTGCTGAAGTCAGTGGGGGAAGAGTCCCTGGCCCCAGCCAAAGGCATCATTCCCCTGTCCAGCAGGAGCAGCACATCAGCCTTATCAGCTTCTGTCTTATCAGTTCCTAGCAGATGCTACAAGACGATTTGTCATCCCAGCCTTGTTGCTCCAGCCCAGCTAAGTGGCTGCGAGTGCCAGAAACTGGGGAAAAGGAGAGAAAGGACAAAAAAAAAAAAAAAAAGAAACACCCAAAAAAAACCCCAAAGGAGTGAAACAATGCAGAAAAAACCCAGGAATTCTGCAACATCTAAAAGTTGTGATGTGTGCTGTGCCAACTTTCCAGGGTTTGGAGTGCAATCCTTGCTGTGGCACCACCAGCCCTGATGGAGTTTGCCTGATGCCTCCCATTGGGAGCCTTCACAGCCGCTCCTGCTGATCCAGGCTTGGATCAATCGGCCTGAAATTTCCCATGTTTGGTATCTGCCTGAGGCAGGAGCTGCGTAACCAAACCCCTCCACACAGCACAGCCATTCCTGAGAGCACAGCACAGAAAAACACCCTGTTTTGCTACTGGAAAACAAGCAAAGAGCTCCATTTCCAGTTATATTTATTTTATCTCCCTGAGAAGTTCTCGCTGTCCTGTGACGTGGAACGGATGTGCAGCATTCTCCAAGATGCAGTTCTGGCTGCAGAGATATGGCTTTTGCTTTTTCTGTGGAAACCTGCTCTAAATTTGACTGATCTGAAGTGCCTCTGGAAAAAAAAACCCACTGTTTATGGCTCAGCCAAGGGTATCATCCTTCCTGTGGAGTCCAGCCTGTCCAGTCCCACCTCTCACACCAGGTGCAGGAATGGGATTTGGGATGGGCAGGGGACAGTGTGGAGAGGGGGTAGTAGGGAAGTATCACATGAGGAATATTTTAGGGATGAGAGCAGTGGGAGGAGGATCTGAGCCTGGGACCCTATCAAGGAAACACTGCAGAGGGTGAAGGCTATTGGAGCAGAGCCCAAGTGGGCAGAAGATGCCAAAACAGGGCCCAAGTCAGGTGCTGGGGGGCCAACATGATCAGCACAGACCCCTGCAACACATCCCAGGAAGAGGAAGAGTACATGCAAATGGATAATGTTCCTTTAATCTTTTTGGGTGTAATCAGATTAACTGGAGTGACTGAGCATCTCCCTGCTCCGTTTTTCCCTCTCTCACACACAACCAGTAGTAAGAGCTATATTTAGCTTCCTCATTGCAAACTACAGGGTGTCAGTGGCTTCTCTTTTCCTCTCCAGTGATTCAGTTGAGTGCAATTGTTCATTCAAGTGGAAGCAGGAAAATGTAGAGCCAGCATGGAGGGTGCTGGGCTTGTCCCCCACTGCCCTGCCCATACCCCTGCCTTTGCCTGGCTCCTGTTTCACCTCCCCCTGGCTTCAGAGCCCCCAGGTTCAGAGTGATGATCACAGACTTGTCTGAGCCTCCTGCCTGGACACACTGCCACGTGGCTCATCCCTCTGCACCACTGAGGCTGATGGTGACACTGTCAGCTGGAGATGCTGGGAACTGGGCACAGCAGAGTTTTGGAACTGCTCTCACTCTTTTGGATGAGACATTCCATTCTGAATGTGGGGAAATCCTCACTAGCCATTTCATTGGAATCATTATGACTCCACAAAAGGTTCTCATTTTCATGGATCAGCATTTTCAACTACAACAAAAAAAGGAAAACTCATCAATTTCTTGACAAATCCCTGCTCTGTTGGAGGAGACCTCTGTTGGAGATCCCCCAAGTCCTTGCAGAAGCTGTCATGGCTGGGACCTGCCCTTCTCACCCTCCACGTTTCAGGGAGCAGAGTCACAATGCCATCCATCTGAGTTTGTCTCACTGTTTTACCCTCCTTAATATTTTGGGGACTGCCTCCCACAGCCCAAACCTCAGAACGCCCAGAGAGACTCAGGGACAGAATGTCAGCCTGAATAAGCATCTTCTGTGAGGGCTCAGTGACCATCTGGGGCTGTGGCCACCAACTCGGTTAGAACTGAGTCCAGGGAAGGGAGAGGCGGGTGAAGGAATGACTCCACGTCCTGCACACACTGGGAAAATGAAAAGGGACAGAAATTCCTGCCCATCGGATTTCCACCCCTTTCCTGCCCCTTGTGCAGCTGGGGAATCGCTGCCGCTCCAGTGGCTGCACGGACACAGGGCTTGGAAACCTGCAATTACATCCCCAGGCTTCTCCTTGCGGCTGCTGCAGGTTTAAGGTTACAGCAGACACAGGAAATCTTGGCCACTTTCTCTCTTCTTCTTGAAATTATTTTTTAAAGGCGCTCCCAGTAAAGTTAATGAATCACTCCCCAAAACGAGGCTTTGATTAGAGACCACAATTCAGCACTGATTGTTTTTCCTTTGTGGTACAAAGATGCCAATTAAATAAAAGTGTTTGGTTTGAAACCTACAGCTGTTGCTGCATTCAGGTTCTGTCTCCACACAACTGAAAGTCAGAAATACATTTACCTTTTGCCTTTAGTTTAAGGTGGTCATAACCAACCACCCAACCAAAAGGCACCCAAAATCCTGCTGTCGGATTTATTTTCCTCTGCTGTGATGCCACCAGATCCCACTTATCCAACCACCCTGAGCCTCCACACAGCATCCCACGGGCTTCCTCCAACTCACAGCCTGGGGTGGGGGTCCCTCTCCTAACAGAGCCCCCAGGTCCCATGGCCCCAATTCCCATGAGGGACATAACCCTTAATCTCTTATTCCATTCAGGCTTCTGGGCTTCGAGAGGTGGGAAATCCATCACCATGGGCTGCCACTACCTCCTGCTTTGCAATAACACAATTTCTTTTGAAAATCTGAACAAGAATGATGCAAGTTTTATTAAAAAAGAAGAAAAAAAAAATAACAAGCTTCCCCTTTCCCCTCTCCCAGCTGCGGAGCAGCAGGTGTGTGTCAATTGGCTGGCCTCGGAGATTTACAACCTGTTCCAGGATTTCTCAGCCAGGCTTCAGTTGTGGAAGTGTTTTCTGCTCCCAAACAAAGGAGCTGGAGCGAGGGGCCCCGAGGGACACAACAACCGGAGATGAAAACACAAACGCATCCTCCCCTAATGCGATTAAAACAAAAAAATCCATTGAAGCAGCGGGTCCCGGCTGGCCAAGGGATGACTTGGAGCTCTTTGCTGCTCCTTCCCTTCCCCACCTGGCTCCCTCCACTCCATCAGGAGCAGGAGGAGCAGGAGGGTATGGGGGGGTCACATCCCACCCAGCACTGCTTTGGTGGCTGGAGGAGCTCAGGCAAGCCCTGCTCCCCCTTGACCCCTTCACCCGCCCTCTGCCAAGCTCCATGACCCCATTCCCAGCATTTCAGCAGTTTTCCTTAAAAATAGATCAAAGCTGTGGCTGAAAAAAAGCCACAGGAAGTGGCTTGCCCTGCCCTGGTCCTCGCTCTCCACTCCACACTTCAGTGCAGGCTGAGGACCAGCAGTTACTCCAGGCTTGTTTGCCATGAGGATGACTCTCCTTCCTCCACCCCCACTCCTGCCCAGCTCCGTGCATCACATCCCACTGAAGGCTCCCTGGCTTTGTTCCCCTGGTTTTGCTTTCCTGGATTTGCTCTCGTTCAACCAATTTTCAGGAGGAGACCTGGGCAGCCTTGTCCTTAGGGGGATCCTTCCATTGGGAGCAACTTGAGGCAAGGAGAGGCAAAAATCACAGTCATTTCTGCTAATCTCTCAGTCACATTTCTGTGTGTGGGAGGAGGCTGGACAGGGACACCCTTCCCAGTGTACTGGGAAGCTGCTGGGGGAGAAGAGAATAGAGGACTGGAGGAACCTGAGAATGGATTCTGGATCTGCTGGGACACCAGGATGATCTGCAGTACTTGGCCCTCAGAGATGCTCCACAGCACTGTGCCAGGCCCTGGAGGAGCAAGAGCCACACCATGTTACTGCTCCTAGTCCCCAGGCAAGGGCACTGCTTTCAAGTGTAATCATGGTTTTGTTGGAATTAATGCTCGCTTGGAGCACCCCTTGGAACAGGGATGGCAGAATCATCCTGGCAGGGTCAGGGATCAGCTAAGGGCACCAATCCCCAAGCCTGGTGGGGAAAGAGGTGATGCCTGGTGCCTGCAGGTGCCTGTGGAGGGAGAGCATTCCCACACAGAGCTGCAGGGCAAAACCAGAAGCATCAGGGTGAGAATGAGGCTGGGAAATCTCAGCTTACACAAGCAGGGCTGACGTAAGGAGAGGTAATTAGGCTGGAGGTTCCTCTGCCAAAGGAAACACTGAAAGTCCCACTCACTGGACTTGGAACTCAGCAGGGTGAGATCTCAGGGGGGGCACTGGGGACACGGCTGCCTTGGCAGGGACCTCTGGTTGACAGCAGCTCCTGCCCCACCAGCCCTGCCACGTGTAATGAGGTGACAGTACAGCCTGACTGAGGTGACAACATTCCCTGGATGGGATCCCTGATCCCAGCTCAGCCTGGCACATGCAGGGCCGGCACTGCAGGGGGGGTGGCTGTAGTGTGCACACAGCTCTTCCAGTGTGACTTCCTTCCCAGCAGCCAACTGCTTTGGAAGACCCCCAGTGCCAGCTGCTCTGACTCCTGGGAGAGGGAAGGTGCTGGCTGGAGGCCCTGGCGAGGGTCTGGCACTTCAGGGAGCAGGAGCAGGGAGGGTGCCACAGCCCCCACACACCCAGAGCCCAAGAGCTGTGGGATCAGCTCTGAACCCATGGCCTTGCACCAGCCGGCTGATCCCAATAAACAAATGCCAGGGAAGTCCCTGGGCTCTGGTGAGTTCTGCTGGTTCCCCATGAACCCTTCCCAGATCTCCACACCAACAGCCTTGGCCTGGGAGACTCCAGCATGGAAGGAAACACAGAGCTAAGAGCTGGAGGAACCAACCAGCAGATCTACTGCAACTCTGGGAGCCAAAATTCATGTTTTCTGTATGGACTGGGAATGAGAACCCCAGTGCACAGCTTGGGAGCAGGAGCTCCTGATGTCCCCAGCCTCAACTTGTCCAACAGCACCAGAAGAGCCAAAAAATGAGTAGGGTCTCAGCATCATC